>OU343223.1:76549516-76660337 GCA_910596185.1 Chrysanthemum makinoi | reverse complement strand
AAATGATCTATGGAATGGATAGACCAAAGATGCCATGAGCGATAAGGAGAAAAAGCAGATTCACGCGTCATATCGGCTTCAAACATTATACTTCAAGGTCTTCCAAAAGACATCTAAAAGCTTATCAATCACAACACTGAAGCAAACGCTGTTTGGGATAATGTCAAGATGCTTCTCTCGTGCTCACTAACCAAGGAAGAAGAGAATCACAGCTGTATGATGAATTTGAGCACTTTAAAATGAAACCAGAAGAAAGTGTCTATGAATATTACGTGAGATTCCATAAGCTTCATGAATGAGGAACATCAAAATGACCATGCCAAATATTCAGCTGAACTCAAAGTTTGTGAACAACATGAATTCCGAATGGCACAAGTTTGTCACCTCTGTGAAGCTAACTAAAGGATTGAAGAACACCAACTATGAGCAATTGTATGCCTTCCCTGCCGAATGAGAGACATGCTATGTTTGAGCGAATGATTATTGATCAGTTCAAAGCTAAACAAGGAGAATCAAGCTCATCAAATGACTCAACAAATTTTACACCAATGTTGGAATTACCACAAAAGCTTCTAAGTCATACCCACGGTAATGGTAATCACAAACTCATTCCTGATCCGAGGTTCAAGCAACCGGATGCTGATGTTGTCATGGGACACTTCATCAATCAACTAGCTCTTATGGTTAAACAGAACTTAACCCTTACTCCTCATACTAGCCTTCACACCAACAATGAAATCAGAACCACATCCAATCTTCACAATCATGCTATGGTCAGAGATGGAAAGGTTATGGAGCAACCAAGCCAAGGAAGGCAAGAGGAATGAAGAGGAGGAGTTGGTGGAGGTATATGACAAATCGATCGGGAAGGAATGGAAATCAAGGTCAAGCAAAGCCAATTAAGTGCTACAACCGTGGTGATGGACATATAGCAAGGAACTCGCACATCTCCTAAACGCCCACAAAATGTAGAGTACTTCAGAGACAAGATGTTACTTGTGCAAGCTCAGATAATGGTGCCGCTTTGGATAAAGAGGAGTTGTTGTTTCTTGCCGAGGGAAATGCCGTGAACCTATGATGTCATGTTGATGAACGTACCATTCGTGAGATAGGTCATAATCATCAAAATGCCTTTCAAGTAGCTGATCGTGATGCATTTGACTCATGTCGATGATGAACCTATCCTAAACAATATTCATGGCAAGCATCTCACCTATGGTCTCTCCAAAGGTCTCTTCACCACAACAGTCGGCCCATCCAAAGAATCAATCATCCGAGGTATTAAAACTATATGATGATGTGGATGAGCAAAAGATACACAACAAAGTACAATCTCTTGAAACTTATGAATCAGATATTGAAAATGAGGGTAATATTGTCCCTTATGATCAATATTTGTTACAAAGTGAAAGTGAGATTGTACCAAGTAATGTATCTTTTGCGCCAATGATGATTATGTTTCGATGAATACACCGCATGTGCCCTGATGATCTGTATCTCGAATCAATGCCTATAAAGAACAAGTTGCTATTTATGAACAACGTGTTAAGTTTGAGTTAACCACCCGGAGCGTGAAAAGGATGACCAAATGCGCATAATTATTAGAAAAGTAATTTTAGAGAAGAAGTATTAAAACAAGAGTTAAACTCCTTATAAGAAAAGCTAAAACTCGCTAAGCAAAAACAAGAACTTCAAGAAAATATGAAAATGCTTAAGCAAGAATTCAATGCTAAGGAATCAAAACTTTTGAATGATTTTTCCAATCTAAAAACTTTGAAAAACATGCTTGAAAATAAGTTGTAATGTACAAGAGAATACCATTCAGATCGCTTCACTTGATCACTAAGCACGAGTCTTGCTTATAAGCATAGTATTCCCCTTGTTGATGAACCTAATCCGTAGGTCATTAAAAAGGCTAGAGCTCTAATAAGGTACTTTATGATGGTAATGAAATCCTAAGCCTAGTGCAAACCTAGTTATGCTGAGTGAACCGAGGAAGATAAGAAATTAGATGAAATCACAAGGGAGAAATTGAATAAGAAGCTTGAAGATCCTGAGTGTAAAATGAATAAAATAACAATAAAACCCCATGATTACACTAAGGAAAATTGGATCTCTTTAAACAAGTTTAAGCCTCGTGACTCTATTAACCCCGAACAAGTGTTCGAAAAAGGATATGGATATGCAAAAAGTCAAAATATTTAAAAGAATTCCCTTGTAGGAAATTGCCTAAAGCAACTATGTATCCTCCTAATACACCAATGCACTTAGTTCCTAGATCTATTGCCACTAATAGCAATACCTTAATCAGCCTGTATGTTGTTTATCAACCGCTTGTTGATTTTGAGAAAACGTAAGAAGAATCACACCTACAAAGATAACCGAGGGAAAGGGTTTTGAGCAAACCAAAGAATGTTATTTAACTGAGGTCATGCCTTTCTTTAAACTATTAAAAGGTCAATTTGAGAGTCTTCAAAAAGGAATAAAATCATATATCAAAGATATGGAAAAGGAATTTGATGCAATGATTGTTGAGGTAAATGATTATGAACGGGAACTCAAATATAGTGAAGTTGAAAGGAAAAACTTGCATATCTTAAATGAGAACTTGATTTCGAGTTGTGTCACTCAAGATGTTATTTATACTGTTACTAAGCACTCTATTATTGCTTCTTGATTTCATGAATTATCTATTGCATTGAAAGTTTCCCATGATCGTGTCATTGAGCTTGAAAACAAAAACTCTGAACTAAATGAGAACATTGATCGTGATGATCACGATAATTTGGTAAAACATCTTTCTAAATTAGAAGTTGAACATTTTGATTTGCAACTAAAATATCAACATCTTAAAGAAAATGTTAAAACCTTAAACATCAAGACATCCTCGATGTTCCGAAGTTTGATGCGCTTTTCGTGATAACAAACGTGACAATGATTCAAGCTCATTGTAACATGATCAAAAAGTTGAAAGCCCAAATTTCACAATTAAAGGGTGAAAAGAACAATGTGACTGGCTCCCAAATACCTCCTCCTTATTAAAGTTGTTCTCAAACTTTTCATCTTCAAAACTTGGTTAATGTTTTACAAAAAGAAAATGAGAGTTTTCTAGAAGAAAATGAAAAGGTTCAACGACACTTTAAAGAGTTATATGATTCAATGAAAGTCACCGACAAGAACAACTAAAAATAACGCTCTTTACAAAAAGAAATTGAGAATCTGAGGAGATTGGATAAAGGAACCGCCACTTGTCTTTAATGAGAATATTGCATCAAATTCATCTACGTGACTCCAAATATACTATAATCAAGTAAATACATTCCTTCTCATCTCTAAACAATGAACGCTTGTTTCATGATTACTTTAATCATCTTAAGGATAATCTAGAATGTCTTCGTGAAATTGTAGAAGAAGATTACCTAAATAAACCACTTGATAGTGAAGTTACGTATGCTTGCCTATATGCCAAACGATCTCAAGAGATTTTAGAATGTTTAAGAGCAACATGCCCAAGATCTTTCTTTAAGAATGATAAAGTTGTGATGTCTTGTTCTATGCCTAGTGCCAAGCATACAAGCCATTCTATGCCCAAGATAAGAAAGTGAACTCTAATGTGCCTTCAAGTAGTTCGGATCAATGCACGCCTAGTTCTAAATGCAAAAGTAGATCAACCAACTAATGTTCCCATAATTCCTCTACATGAGTAAACAAGGACATAAAAGCAAGCGGTCAAAGCCTCCAGAAATACCAAGCAAGATAGGACCTCGCAAGCTAAGAATGTGCATTGGAAGTGAGTAGAAGATCACCATAGGAATATTAAGTTTGAGTTGAATAAAACGAATCGTGTTGATTCTAGTATTAGCGATAAGCGTATTGTAACTAATTCAATCCGCTACTATATGCAAACCATGTACCGATGATTTCTTAATTTCGCTAGTAATTTGAATGTGGTGTGAATGATTTGTCTAATGCTGTTAAATGCCCTGTTAAAACTATTAATCTTAAAAATCAAGCTAAGAGGGCTAAAAGGCAAAGGCGAAAGAAAGTTAGAAAATAGTGGAAACCCACGTGAGAGAAAATCGTAATATAGGTTATCAATGGATACCCACGGCCATAAGTTAATGAGTTTTTCCCTAAATTTGCTAAGTCAATGCCCACTAGAAAATGGATGCCAACCGTAGAACTATTCCCTAAGAAGTGAACATACTTTGAATAGGTCAAATACGGACACTAGTATCGCATCTATTTCTAATGATTCCATTGTTTCTACTTCTAATGGGTGTTCCAATCATCGTTATTAACCAAGTGGAACCCATTATTGCATGGGGTTCCCAATTATCCAGTTATCCATTCTTGTCTCAGGTTCAACCAGCATCATTCAAATTGTTCGTGGTACCTTGACTCAGCCGCCAAGCATATGACCTGAGATCACTTATGCCTCATGAACTTCGTGAGTAAATTCATTGGGATTGTTAGATTCGGGAATGACCATTTTGGAGCAATTATGGGTTATGGAGACTATGTTGTTGGCAAAAGTGTAATCTCCGGGGTATATTATGTTGAAGGTCTTGGTCATAACTTGTTCTCTCGTTGGTCAATTTCGTGATTCATCTAGAAGTGGCTTTTAGAAAACATACATGTTTCATTAGAGAACTAGATGGTGTGGAATTGCTAAGAGGAACTCGTGGTTCAAATCTATACACCATCTCTATCGAAGACATGATGAAGTCTTCTCCCATCTGCTTGTTGTCAAAGGCTTCAAAGACAAAATCATGGTTATGGCATCGCCGCCTCAATCACTTGAACTTTAGGACCATTAACAATCTTTCCAGAAATGATCTTGTAAAAGGCTTACCCGCATTAAAATATGAAAAGATCATATTTGTTCAAGATGCCAATTGGGAAAAAGCATGAAATATGCCCACAAACCAAAACCCACAAACTCGGTAATGGAAGTTCTTCACACCCTTCATATGGATCTGTATGACCAATGAGAGTGCAAACGATAAATGGGAAGAAATATATTCTAGTCGTAGTCGATGACTACTCGATTTACTTGTAAAGTTTTTGAGGACAAAGGATGAAACTCCGATGTCATCATCAAACTTATCAAACAATTCAGTTCGACTCAACAATATCAAGTTAGAATTGTTTGAATAGACAATGGCACGTGAGTTCGTTAACAAAGATTTAATTCTGAAAGTGTTGGAATCACCATCAAAGAAGTGTTCCACCTAACTCCTCAACGTAACGTAGTTGAAAGACTAAATCGAACTCTTGTGGAAGCCGCTAGAACAATGCTTATTTACTCAAAGGTTCCAATGTTTCTATGGGCTGAAGCCATTGCCACCGCTTGCTACACCCAAAATCGTTCCCTTATTCATACCTCTCATAGAAAAACTCCATATGAACTTTTCCATAAACGAAAATCCATCTATCCTACCTTCGCGGTGTTTGGTGCGTTGTGCTATCCAATGAATGATGGTCAAGATTTAGGTAAATTAAGAGCTAAAGCGACATTGAGTTTTGTTGGTTATGCATCAAATAAGAAGGGTTACCGAATCTACAACAAAAGAACTCAAGATATCATGGAAACTATTCACGCCACGCTGATGAGTCTGTCCGGGCAAATGGTCCTGACAATCCAGCTTCTCCAGATTCAACCTTCATCGAGTAGTCCTATCGTTCTACTCTTGTTCTAAGTCCGCCACCAAAGAATCCTTATGTACCTCCCTCTAAGATGATTTGAAGAAATTATTTGATCCAATGTTTGATGAACACTATGAGCCAAATGCTAATGATCTGTCAAATCCATCAACAGAGGTCGCCCTATCCCCACAATGAAGTTAACCCTTCAGCTTCAATGTCATTGAGTCAAGAAGCGTCACGATCACTGCTTCATCAACAAATCATCAATCATCGAGTGTACATCATGGAATTATTTCCGGCACCCATGATGAAGTTAATCCCTTTGCTACTCCCAAAGATGTTCCATTTGAAAACACATTTGCTCCTGAATCATCATTAGAACCATCTTCATCAGGAGACATCGACCTCCTATCAGCCTCAACCACAACCACATGAACACCTCATAAAATGGACTCATGATCATCCATTGGACAACATCATTGGAAACGCTCTCCGTAGTATCCACTGTAAACAACTTGCAACCGATGCCTTATGGTTCTTCTTCAACTCTGTACTCTCAAAGATCGAACCAAAAGACGCCAAACCGCCATGAATGAAGACAGCTGGTTCAATGCCATGCAAGAATAAATTCATGAGTTTGATCGTCTAGATGTATGGGAATTAGTACATGCTCCAGATGTGCTATGATCATTGCTCTAAAGTGGATCTTCAAAGTAAAACTTGATGAGCATGGTGATGTGTTAAAGAACAAGGCTCGCTTGGTTGCTAAAGGATACCGTCAAGAGGAGGGTATTGACTTTGAAGAAACATTTGCTTCTCGGTTGCAATCGAGGCAATCAATCTTCCGCTAATGTTGCTAGTAAGAATATGGTAGTTCATCGATGGATGTAAAGACGGCGCTTAACGGAGATCTTCAAGAAGTCGTGATACGGTCCCAACCGAAGGTTTTGTGAATCCAGAGCATCCTACTCATGTCTATCGCTTGAAGAAGGCTCTTTACGGGTTGAAGCAAGCTCCAAGGGCATGGTATGATACGCTATCAATGTTTCTTCTATCCACGGATTCAAAGAAAGGAGCAGTTGATCCGGACATTGTTCACCGAAAGTCGCAAACATTTAATTCACGCTCAAATTTATGTTGATGATATTATATTTCCTTGACCGACCCCAATGAATGTGGTCGGTTTTCAAATGAAATGGGTTCCAAATTTCAAATGTCAATGATGGGACAAATGTCATTTTTCTTGGGATTACAAATTTCACAAAGTCCCGAAGGCATTTTTATAAATCAATCTAAATATGCAAATAAGATTTTAAAGAAATTCGGATTTGATTCTTATGCACTGCTGACACTCCTATGATTGAGCGTATTTGATAAGGTTTTAAAAGGTAACCTTTTGGGGGTTGTTTAAGCCTTTATTTGATCACTTTTGTATCCGTTATTGCTTAATATCGCTCCTTTTCGCTTAGGTCTCTTGAAGGCAAATTGCTTGAATAGCACTTATTTGGACTAAAAGGCGAATATACGCAAGAAAATGGCCAAAGTAAAGAATCGAGACACTCGTGCTGCCGAACTGGCGGTGACGGCGCCGGGCATAACCCATAACTCGCCGGAAAGCATTTTGTCACGCTCGTAAGTGAAAAAGTGCATTTTCATGGACGGCTACGTGCTTTAAAAGAGTAGGCCGTAGTAAACCTCAGACCTAGATTCGATCCTGCACGGCGCCGAGACCTGCAGGACGCGCCACAAGCATAAGGTGACGCCGTCGCAAGATTAACTTGGCCAAGACGAAACCCTAATGATTCTACGGCACGACGCAAGGCCACAAACATGCGACCGTACATTATGTAATCTTATATATAGAATCCGAATTTTTCAGTTTTAGAGAGTAGTCTTTTGGAGTAAAAACCTAAACCGAACCAAGGCTGCCTTGTACAAGATTTTAGGGTTCCAAACCCTATCTTACATCAAGATAAGTGTTTTACTTCATTAATTCAATTATGTCTTTGATTATTTGTATTTATGCTTGCATGTTCTACAACCGCTAATTTACTTGTGTGTTTGCTTAGGAAATATGAAACTTAATTATTGAATATTGATTGGTTGTCTCTTATCTTAGTTGTTAATGATCTAGCAATGCGATAGGTCATTGCTGTGTACTTAATTTTGATTAATCTTTGTGAACCTTAGGTTATAGCACTTAGTGTGGTTGTAAACTAACCCATCCAAAGAGGCCTTAGAGTTATAGTTTATGATCCCTAGTGGTTTTTGTAGACGAGACCCTTTGGTAAGTTCAAAGAGTTAGGGATAAACGCATACCCTACTAATTTTAGACAACGCTTATTAAGAATAAGGACGTGACAATTCAACCATCAATAGGAGATAATTAAGGAGTAGTAAAACCTAAGTGAACACATCTTTAAACTATCATACGAGCACACAATAATTAGACATAGACTCCCAACACCTTAGATTAGATAATTAGATAAGTAGAGTAATCTAGAAATACCAACCCCCAAATCCAAACCCCGAGATTCGTACCTTTCCATTTTCTAAAAAACATAAAAAGATAAAAATAATCTTCCTCAACCCCAACCTTAGCGTAGTAACTTCTCACTAGCATTCCAATTCCTCTAGAGAACGATATCAAATTCGTGGCTTACCCTAATACTACACTACAACGATTAGGTTCAATGCTTAGGTGTTGAAAAATTGTCAACGAAAAGGAAGTTCCGACCGAATCCACGTGTAGCTTTATCGTTATTAAACCGATGAGGACCACTCAGTGGATCATGGTATATCAAACGAAATATCGTAGTATATTGATCCCCTGATGTACCTCACGTGAGACCGATATATCTCTGTTTCGCCTGTTTGCATGTGTTAGATACCGTGCTAAGCCTACCAAAAGCACCTTGAAGCGTTAACGTCTTTCGGTATCTTCAAGGAACCATCATGGGACTTTGGTACCCCAAGGACACCGGTATGTCTACCAATGTACCATGCATGCCGATCATGCAGATGTCAAGATACACGCCAAGTACATCGAGGTGCTCCGCTTGGGTGATAAGCTCGTGAGTCGGTCTTCAAAGAAACAAATGGGTACTTCTATATCCTCAATAAAGGCTTAATACATAGCCATGTCATCTTGTTGTGCTCAAATCCTTTGGATGAGATCCCAATTATCTCGACTATGGCTTTGCAAATCAACAAAATCCTCTCAGATCTGGATAATAAAGTGCTATTGCTCTCATGCAACAATGTTCAACACTCAAGAGCAAAACACATTGACATTCGACATCATTTCATCAGGGAGCAAGTGGAAAACGATGGAACTATATTTTGTGAGGACCTAATACCGCTAGCGACATCTTCACCAAAGCTCTTCCTAGAGAACGTTTTTGAGTTTATTCTTCCACGACTTGGTCTAAAGAGCCTACAACCAAACACTCAAACGCCTTAAAGAGGAAGAATAGGAGTAAAAGGTTTCCCTTCATCTATCTCTTGTAAATAGTTTTTCAAAAACAAAATACAAAATTACAAAACCTTCAAAAATCAAATAGAAAAATACAAAATTTTCAAAAATCCATAAAAATTAGAAAATCTTGAAAAATTCCAAAAAAAAAATATTGTCATTTTTGTCATGTCTTTCATGGTTCGATAACATCTACGGTCTTTGTGTTGTGATTCAAATAATGACACGGGTCTTTAGATGAAGTCCTAATGTTTAAAAAATCAAAAAATAAAAAAAAAAAAAAAATATTTTTGGGAGAAAGTGAAACATGGTTTATTGTCATTTCAAAAGAAACTTTTTCAAAGAAAGAACATAGCCATGCTTTATCTTGTTTTTCAAATCTCATGCTCTGATTCTATAAAAATTACTTACTATCTAATGAAAACTAATTGCTTTGAAAAATAACTCGGACTCTATTTTTTTGAAAATCATCCGACTTAACGCTTGTCAAAATATCTATCTCAATCAACAACTTATGTCATTGATTGAGGGGGAGAATGATTTCAATCAAATCAAAAGGTTATTTGTCATACAATTGTTTTCAAAAGATACTCATGCATGTTTAATCTTTGGAGTTTAAAGTCTCAGATTTGATCCTTATCGCTTAAAACGCTTTCATAATCAAGTCACAATTCTCCTTAGAACCCATTAATTTAATTCCACAGAGATCACAAATCTCAAATGATTTGATAATTGTGATCGAGGGAGAATTTGTAATTTAAATTGATTTATATCTGATAATTGATAAATGGTTTTATAAGGATGTACAAGCTTTCCTTCCCACATGTGCCAAACGATTTCAAATTTTCCATGCACATGTTGAGGGGGAGCATCTATCTTAAACCACAAAGAATTGAATCGTAATTGATTTATCTCTAAGTGAAGGTTCCTTCTAATATGTGCAAAACTCTTTCAAACCTCGAGGCACATATTGAGGGGGAGCAAACTTATGAAAACCTCATCCTTCCCCAAAATGCTTTATCTACTTGATTTGATCAGGGAAGTGATGTTGATATCTTTTAGAAAATGGTATTCAAAGAAGGTAATTCTCTTTCTCTGCCAAAATATGCCAAAATGATTTCATATACACATGTTGAGGGGAGCTGCTTTCTAAAAAATCAAAAACTATTCGGTATAAAATGATTTGATAATATATCACAAGTATCTGGATTGATTTTCATATGGTTTTCAATTGGATCCAATGGCGATGAAACAATACCTAATAGACCAAACCAAATTTACTTTATGTATGGTGATATAAGGATGATAAGGTTAGGTATTCGTTCCCATGACATCGCCAAAGCCGGAGGGATCTACCCAAGGACAATCCACTAGATAGTGTAGAGTCCTTAGGTATGATGAAAAAAGAAGAAAAGTGAGATATGGGAAGAGTGCGGACTGAGACCGAGCTAGTAATCGAATAAACCCTACAAGGTTCTAGTTATGACGCCTCGGTAAGCATCAAGGGGTTGAAGAATGAAAAAGAATTGAATAAGAAAAGGGTGAAAACAAATAGCCCTCCAATTATTGAACCTTAGGGCAGAACCGGTTCAATTCATATGCTTAGGTGGTTACCAAGGTAACATCGGTATTGAAGACAAGATCATGGACCAGTTGACGACCGCACTACATCTTCCCAAGCCACCAAGTTCTCTTAAAAGGACTTGTTTCATTCTCACTGGGAACCCTCCATAATCTATCGACTTTCTCTTAGAGATTGTTGATATTGAAGAAGGAGACCCTCTCCCTAGTCTCCGCATAGGAACCAAAAATGCACTATTGAGTCTAGAGCCAGATCATCAAATAAAAATCTTTAGGACACTGTCAATGAAGACTCTATGTTTCACACAATGTGGAAAGAGAGATTATATGTTTAGAATCCTACGCATTATACTTGTGTTGCTGTAACATCTCGAAAGATATGCAAACATATTCACAATGAAGATGGAAAGCCTTCTAGAGCCAACATCGCATAAGTACTCTGTAGGTGGCATGTGAGATCTATCTAATAGATCAACCATGTGACAATAGATCAACCATGTGACAACAAAGAACAATGGGGCGATTCAATCTTGAATCACCTGGTTCAGTTATGGATTGATGGATACCTTTGAAAAACCGGTCGTTGTGCATTAAAATTTTTTTCTTTAGCACATCGACTGTGTATCAATATTTCAAATATAAAAGGTGTTTATGATTGATAATTGATTTTTCTTAAAACCTTCATTTTATTGCAAAAACATTTCTATTGAGCGGTACACGATTATTTTTCAAATCACTTTTCATCAATCAGTGAATCTCAATTCGCTGGTTCACTCCCTCCGTGTTGTCTTTGAGACATTCGGTTTGAGAACAATAGAGCAACCGCGAAACCCTATCAAGGAGATTCTTCGGAATTATTCCTGATCACAGGCAGTACTTGTACTGATCAACGGGGAACCGTGGGCCGTGTACCTCAATTCAACCAAAGTGATCAAAGACACTTTCGTGCACTTTATTGCCAACTGTTGTATGTAGGTACACCCGACGCTTGCGTACCTGATCGAATGAAGCGGTCAATCCATAGCCGCATGCTCACACAACACATTCATTTCTAAAGAAATCATGATAAGTGCATCAATGACTCTGATATTTTCACTCCATGCTTCTGCTACGTTGCTGCCAATATCATGAATCAACAAAAGCTTCCGCTACTCTTATGAGAATATATCATGATCAAGAATGTGAGCATGTCGGTCCAAAAGTTACACCATCACATAAGACCAACACCATAATGGTTGAGTCAGAGATTTATGATAGCTGATGATCTCAAAGCTGGCTCAAAACTATCACGTGGATCAGTTAAAGACCTCCACTTGGATTAAACAAACATGCAATTATGAAGAATCAATGACTACGAGCTACAGAGCAAAGATCACAAACAAGAATTCAAGAACAAGTTTAATGTAATATCTATTTGTATTCTTAGTATTTTTGAGGTGACCTCCCTTAGGAGGAGATTGTTAGGATTTAGTAAACCGTTATTAAAGTGTCGGTCATCTCAAGTATATGTAATCGTTAGAAAGCTCGTAGTCGTAGGTTATTTAATGTTAAGTAGTAGTTAGTTATGTAACACCGTGGAGGATGGACGGATCTTTACCCACTATATGCCTGATCCATAGCCCGTTGGTGGCGTTTTGTGTAAGACTATAAATACTCTCTACCTCCCAAGGTAGAGAATTAGAGCTCATAATAATACTTTCATTTTCTCTCACTAAGTTCCCAAACCTCTAACTTTTTCTCTCTCTAAAACATCATTTACACGCCTATTTTGATCATTGGTTTGATGTGTTTGTGAAATCCAATATGTTACAGATACTTTAGCTCACCGCCTATTCAGTGGAAATGTTTGACTTTAGTAGATAGGGACTTAGTTTTAACGGGTAAACATTTCCGCCTTGTCCCGCTTCATTCTTCAGTCTTCATAGCCTTCAGCCTTTATCTACAGTTTGTCTTCAAGTAAATAGTTGAGAGAGGAGTCTTGGGGATTCAGTGAGCTATTTTCATCACTCACTGAATCCACCATCTTCTTCTTGACTCAGTCTTCAACCTTTAAGTTCGCTTCATCGAAGTCGAGAGACTTCTTCTTCGCCGCACTGAGTATCCTGAAGATGACTCACCGAGAGACTATGCACTCAGGACTGTTAGTGTTTAACGGACTAAACACTTAGGATATTTTCTATTCAAATCCTTGATTAAGGGGTTTGGGTATTTACTGAACCCAACAAACATTCCATCTAAGCTAAATGTTAAGTCTTAGTTTGGAATGGAACTTCACTTGAAAGATTTAGAAAATAAGACATGCAACCTTGGAGTATATGTTTATTATTAGTAAACATGTGCGGTATTAAATAAATGAGTCTAACATAGAACATGATATATCATTTGGAAAATGGATATGTAGAACTTGAATGAAATCTTAGTTTGACACAAGGATTTTTCATGTACATCATGTTATTGATGTGTCATGCTTGAATGAAAGATGATTTGACAACATTGATATCTAATGAAGTTATTAGATAACTAGTGTAATGAATATTCTAATAGAATATGCTTGAATTTAGAATTACATTCCTCAGCCTGGAGTTGCTCTCAAAATTCTATGGATGAGCAATACAGCAATTGTTGCGTAATTGTCATAGCTAACAAACTTGAAAGTTTGAAAGGCATCAAACATTACATTGTAGATGTTGAAGTTTACGGATATTTTAAAGAGCATATTGTTGTTTTGAATACAATGATGCTGGTATAATTGAGATGACACTCAATACTAGTCATGGGAGGATTTCATCCTTGTTGATGGCCATGCAAACTAGTTGTGCTCAACTAAGAGCGTAGTTGCATTATACAATAAAGAATAAGAATACTTTAAACTTTAAAATGTTTGAAAGTTTGATTGTCATAAATTGGTGGTTGAGGATGTCACACACTTTATGTAATATTATGTGGCAATATCAAAATATTTTGAATACACACATACAAGAACTTCACTAGTTGAATTCTTGAAATAAGTAATCTTAAAATTCCAATAGATCAAAGTTAGTTGAAATTATGCCTTGTCAACAAGTATGATTGTCATTACTTGAGACATAATTCATTAACCAGTATTATCATGCATTGATCTATTTAGTATTTGGATAAGGGATGTTATAAACGAATATTATTTAAATGAAATAAAATATTTGTTATGTTTATTTTTCATTTTCTTAATATTATATCCTATATTTGCATGCTTAATCCGTGAATAACTTATGTTATTCTAAAAGTCCGTTGCCAGTCAATGATGTGGGAATGTCATTGACTTATGTAAGATATAGGTTTTCACAAACACACTAAACCATAATTCAAGTGGGGCGTTCAAGATGTTTTAGAGAGAGAAAGTTCTAGTGAGAGAAAGGGAAGAGAGTTGGGAACTATGTGAAACAAAGAAAAATGGTATTGAAGCTCCAACCCTCTACCTTGGGAGGTAGAGGGTATTTATAGTTTCTTACAAACAAACGCCACCTACGGGCTGTGGATCAGGCATACAATGGGTAAAGACCCGTCCGTCCTCCACGGTGTTACATAACAAACTACTTAATAATATAACTAGACTACGACTACGAGCAATCTAACGAATACATATACTTGAGGTGACCGACTCTTTAACGACTAAATTTTCTAATTCCTAACAATCTCCCCCTAAGGGAGGTCACCTCAATTTACAATGAATACAAACAGATAATACATTAGATTGCTCGAGGATTCTTGATTAAGTCCTTTGCTCAGTAGCTCGTAGTCCTTGATTCTTCATGTTTTGCATGTTTGGTTGATTCAAGTGGAGGTCTTTAACTGATCCAGGTGATGATGAGTTTTGAGCCAGCATTGAGATCATCAGCTAACATAAGTCTCTGACTCTTCCTTTGTGGTGATGGTAAAATGTGAAGATGTGACATTTGGACCGTCATGTTCACATTCTGGATCATGATATATTCTCATCAGAGTAGCGAAAGCTTTTATTGATTCATGATATTGCAGCCAGCGTAAGAAGCATGAAGTGAAAATATCAGAGTCATTGATGCACTAATCATAATTTCTTTCGAGATGAATGTGTTGAGTGAGCATGCGGCTATGGATTGACCGCTTCATTCGATCATTTGCAAACGTCGGGCGCACTGCATACAACAGTTAGCAATAAAACACACGAAAGTGTCTTTGATCACTTTCGTTGAATTGAGGTACACTGCCCATGGTTCCCGTTGATCAGCACAAGTACTGCCGTGATCGTAGAGTTCCAAAGAACCTCCTTGACAGGGTTTCGCAGCTGCTCTAGTTGTTCTCAAACCGAAACGTCTCAAAGAAGACAACACAGAGTGAGTGAACCAAATAATTTGAGATTCACGATTGATGAAAAGAGATTTGAAAACAATCGAGTATCGCTCAATAGAAATTGTTTTTGCAATACAACGAAGGTTTTAATAAAAATCAATTATCAATCATAAACACCTTTTATATTGAAATATTAGTACACGTCGATGTGCTAAAGAAAAGAGTTTTAAGCACAAAGACCAGTTTTTCAAAGGTATCCGTCAATCCATAACCTGAATCAGGATTGATTCAAGAATTGAATCGCCCCATTGTTTCTGTTCAGTTGTCACATGGTTGATCTATTGGATAGATCTCACATGCCACCTACCAGAGCTTGTTTGATGTTGGCTCCAGAAGGCTTTCCATCTTCATTGTGAATATGTTTACATATCACTCGAATGTTCTGGCAATACCACAAGGATAATGCGTAGGACTCAAGATATAATCTCTTTCCACATTGTGTGAAACAGAGAGTCTTCATTGAAAGTGTCCTAATGAGATTTATTGATGATCTCGTGGCTCTAGACTCAATTTGTGCATATTTGGTTCCTATTTCGGAGACTAAGGAGAGGGTCTCCTTCTTCAATATCAACAATTTCTAAGAGAAAGTCGATAGATAATGTCGGTTCCCCGTGAGAATGAAACAAGCCCTTTTAAGAGGAACTTGAGTATCTTAGGAAGTTTAGTGCAGGCATCAATGCGTCCATGACGCCTTGTCTTCAATACCTGTTACCTTAGTAAACACTAGTAGCATATGTATTGAACCCGGTATCTTCCCTAAGGTTGAATAATTGGAGGGCTATTTGTTTTCACCCTTTTCTCATTCAATTATTTTTCATTCTTCAACCCCTTTAGTGCTTATCGAGACTTCATAACTAGAACCTTGTTGGGTTTATTCCAGTACTAGCTCAGTCTCAGTCGGCACTCTTCCCATATCTCATTTTTCTACTTTTTTTTCAATATACCTAAGGACTTCTACACTATCTAGTGGATTGTCCCTGGGTAGATCCCTCCAGTTCTGGCGGATCATGGGAACCAATACCTAACCTTATCATCCTTATATCACCATACATAAAATAAAGTTGGTCGGTCTATTTGGTATTGTTCATCTGCCATTGGAACCAATTGAAAACCATTTGAAAAATCAATCCAGATACATGTGATATATTATCAAAACATTTTGTACCTGAATTGTTTTTTATATGTTTAGAAAAAGATCTCCCCCTCCACATGTGCTTTGTGTATTTAAAATCTTTTGGCACACGGAGGCAAGAGGAAGAATTAACTTCTTTGATTTCCATTTTTCTAAAAGATATCAACATCACTCCCTAAATCAAATCAAGTAGATAAAGCATTTTGGGGAAGGATGAGGTTTTTCAAGATTTTGCTCTCCCTCAATATGTGCCTCGAGATTTGAAAGAGTTTTGCACATACTAGAGGGAAAATACTGCACATTGAAATAAAATGATCACGTTTCAGATCTCTGTGGTTTAAAATAGATGCTCCCCCTCAACATGTGCATGGAAATTTTGAAATCGTTTGGCACATGTGGGAAGGAGAGCTTGTACATCCTTGTGAAACCATTTACCGAAATATCGTTTTAATCCATTTAAATCACAAATTCTCCCCGATCACCATTTTCAAATCTTTTGAGATTTGTGATCTCAGAGATTTAAATTGATTTTGAAAGGTTTTAAGGAGAATTGTGACTTGATAGTGAAAAACGCTTTAACCGATAAGGATCGGATTTTGAGACTTTAAACTCCATTATTAAACATGCATGGTTGTCTTTTGAAAACATAATATTAGCAAAGGTTTTGAATCACCTGTATAAAACATAATTCCTTTTGATTTTTCAACAATAAACTTTGCTTCTTTACGTGCCAATTGTTTTAAAATTAACCTGTTTAATTCGAATAAAATCATTCTCCCCCTCAATCAATGACACAAGTTTTTGATTGAAGGATAGAGATTTTGACAGATGAAAAACACAAATGATTTACACGAGTAATAAAGTACGAGGTATTTTTCAAAGCAATTTAGTTTTCATTAGATGGCAAATATTTTTGAGAAGAATCATTAGACGGAAAAATATTTGGAAGGATAAACATTTGTCTTTTAGATGACAAACATTTGTTTTAAGAATCAGAACATGAGATTTGAAAAATAAGATAAAGCATGGCTCGTTTTCTACTTTTAAAATGGGTTACCTGAAATGACAATAAACCACCATTTTCTCCTACTCATTTTTGAAAGTTTTATATTTTTCTATTTGCTTTTTGAAGGTTTTATAATTTTGTATTTTGATTTTCGAATAAGTATTTACAAAAGATAGATGAAGGAAAACCTTTTACTCCTCTTCTTCCTCTTGAAGACGTTTGAGTGTTTTCGGTTGAAGGCTTTTAAGACCAAGTCGTGGAAGAATGAACTCAAAACGTTCTCTAGGAAGAGCTTTGGTGAAGATGTCTGCTAACCGGTATTCAGTCCTCACAAAGTATAGTTCCACCACACCATTTTCAACTTGCTCCCTGATGAAATGATGTCGAATGTCGATGCGCTTTGCTCTTGAGTGTTGTACGTTGTTGCATGAGAGAGCAATGACACTTTTATTATCACAAAGAAAGAGGGATTTTGTTGAATTCAAAGCCATAGTCAGTCAATTGAGATCTCATCCATAGGATTTGAGCACAACAAGATGACATGGCTATGTATTCACCCTCTGTAAAGGAAATAGAAGTACTCATTTGCTTCTTTGAAGACCAGCTCACAAGCTTATCACCTAGAAAATGAGCACCTCCGTGACGTACTTCACGAGTATCTTGACATCCTGCATGATCAAGATCTGCATAGGCTGTTAGTGACATACACCGGTGTCCTTTGGGTACCAAAGTCCCATATTGATGATTCCTTGGAGATACCAAAAGACCCGTTTAACCGCTTCAAGGTGCTTTTTAGTAGGCTTAGCCTGTAATCTAGCACACATGCAAACAAATGAACAAGACGCCGGTCTACTAGCCGTGAGGTACATCGGGATCTAATCATAATACGATATTTTGTTTGGTCTACCATGATCCCTGAGTGGTCCTCATCCAGTTTAGTACGCTCAATCATGGGAGTGTCAACAGGGTCACTTGAATCAAATCCAAATTTCTTTAAAATCTCATTTGCATATTTAGATTGATTTATGAAAATGCCTCCGGGACTTTGTGAAATTTGTAATCCCAAGAAAAATGACATTTGTCCCATCATTGACATTTGAAATTTAGAACCCATTTCATTAGAAAAACGGTCACACTCATTGGGGTCAGTCGAGGCAAAGATTATATCATCTACATAGATTTGAACGTGAATTAAGTGTTTGCATGACTTCCTTGTGAACAATGTCAGATCAACTGCTCCTTTGCTGAGACCGGTAGATAGAAGAAACTTTGATAGTGTATCATACCATGCCCTTGGAGCTTGCTTTAAACCGTAAAGAGGATTCTTCAAACGATAAACATGAGTAGGATGCTCTGGATTCACAAAGCCTTCAGTTGCGACATAGACGACTTCTTTAAGATCTCCGTTCGAAATGCCGCTTTACATCCATCCGATAGACAACCATATTCTTACTTGCAGCATTAGCCAAGAAGATTCTGATTGCCTCGATACGAGCAACAGGAGCAAATGATTCTTCAAATTCAATACCCTCTTCCTGACGGTATCCTTTTGCAACCAATCTAGCCTTATTCTTTAATACAGCGCCATGCTCATCAAGCTTCACTTTGAAGATCCACTTTAGAGCAATGATCATAGCACAATCTGGAGCAGGTACTAATTCCCATACATAAATTCGATCAAACTCATGAATTTCTTCTTGCATGGCATTGAACCAGCTGTCTTCATTCATGGCAGTTTTAACATCTTTTGGTTCGACCTTAGAGAGTACGGAGTTGAAGAAGCACCATAAGGCATCGGTTGCAAGTTCTTTTCGTATTGATACTGGACGAGAGGGGTTTCCAATGATGTTGTCCAATGGATGTTCATGAGTCCATTTCCTAAGGTGTTCATGTGGTTGTTGTTGAGGAACTGAAGTAGCTGAGTCGATTTCTCCTGATGAAGATGGTTCTGATGATGATTCAGGAGCAAATATATTTTCAAACGAAGCATCTTCAGGAGTAGAAAAGGGATTTTCACCATCATTGATACCAGAAACATTTCCATGATGTACACTCGATGATTGATGATTTGTTGATGAGACAGAGTGATCAGCAGAAGGCGCTTCTTGACTTAATGATATTGAGACTGAAGGATTGACTTCATTCACAGGGATAGGATCAGTCTCTGTTGATGGATTTGACATATCATTGGTACTTTGCTCATAATGTTCATCAAACATTGGATCAAACAGTTTCTTTAAATCATCTTCAGATGGAGGTACATATGGAGTTGCTGGAGAGGAGTTTGGTATAAGGGATGAACCAATGGGACTGTTTAGAAGTGCGGGTCCAGAACTGGATTGTCCAAGAGCCATTTGACCGGTCAGCTCATCAAACGTAACGTGAATTATTTCCATGATATTTCGGTTTCTTTTGTTGTAGATTCAGAACCTTTTCTCGCTTGGTGCATATCCTACAAATACTCCAATGTCTGCTTTAGCTTTCAGTTTACCTAAATCTTGACCTTCATTAGTTGGATAATGATAAGGTTTTAAAAGGTACCATTTGAGGGGTCGCTTAAGTCCTTATTTGATCACTTTTGTATCCGTTATTGCTTAATATCGTTCCTTTTCACTTTTAGGTCTCTTGAAGGCAAAATGCTGGAATGGCACTTATTTGGACTAAAAGGCGCGAATATATGAAGAAAATGGCCAAAGTCAAAATCGAGACACTCACAGTTGCTGAAGTTAGAAGGCGACGGCTGTCAAAAGTTACATTATGACGCCGTACCAAAATTATTGTGACGCACACGGTCTCAAAACTCGTATTTTCAAGTGACGAAGTCTAGCTGTAGAAGAGTAGGCCGTCGCTACTCAGACGGCCTAGATGCAATCCAGACGACGTCCGAAGCTGAAGAGGACGGCGTCACGGACATAAGGTGACGCCGTCGCAAGGTTAACGTGGCCAAGACGAAACCCTAATGGCGGCGACACGACGGCGTCACTAAACATAAGGTGACGCCGTCACAATTGTAATCTTATATATAGAATCCGAATTTTTCACCTTTGTGTGGAGAGTCTTTGGAGTAAAAACCTAAAACCAAACCTAAGGTGTCTTGTACAGTATTTTAGGGTTTTAAACCCTATCTTACACCAAGATAAGTCTTTACTTCATTAATTCAATTATGTCTTTGATTATTTGTGTGTATGCTTGCATGTTCTCCATGTCTGGCTAATTTATTTGTGTGTTTGCTTAGGAAGTATGAAACTTAATTATTAAATATTGATTGGTTGTTTCTTATCTTAGTTGATTAATGATCTAGTAATGCGATAGGTCATTCGTTGTGCACTTAATGCTTGATTCATCTTTGTGAACCTTAGAGTATAATTACCTGAGTAATTGTAGGCTAAACCATCCAAAGAGCCTTTAGAGTAGGAGTCTATAATCTCTAGTGGGTTTGTAGACAAGACCCTTTGGTAAGTTCGAAGAGTTAGGGAGAAACGCATACCCTACAACTTTAGACACACAACGCAACTAGGAATAAGACGTGACACTCAACCATCAATAGGAGATAATTAAGGAGTAATACAAACTAAGTAAACACATCTTTAAACTATCATACGAGCACACATTAATTAGACATAGACTCCCACAACCTTAGTTTAGATAATTAGATAATAGTAGAGTAATCGGTAGAAATACCAACCCCCCAAATCCAATACCCGAAATTCGTACCTTTCCATTTTTCATAAAATATAAAAAGATAAAAAATAATCTTCCTCAACCTTAACCTTAGCGTAGTAACTCCCTACTAGCATTCCTATTCCCCTAGAGAACGATATCAATACCCGTGGCTTACCCTAATTACTACACTACAACGATTAGGTTCACTGCCTAGGGTGTTATAAAACTTGCTCGAAAAAAAGGAAGTTCCTTTGACCCCGAACGACGCGTGTAGCGTTATCAAGTTTTTGGCGCCGCTGCCGGGGAATAGAATAGCTAGTTAGTAGTCCACCTCGTTTAGGTTTCTTTGCTTGATTCCTATCAAGTAAATTTTTTTTTTCTCATTTTTTAGATTTCTCTTAGTCTATCCCCCTTCTTCGTGACCTTTGTTCGTAACCTCATCACTTTTCATCATGGAAGGTGATAACCCACTACCATTCATCAACCCACCACCAAATGACCCGCCAAGAGCCCGTACTCTTGGTGAATACTCGAGACCAAGCCACCTAGGCTATAGGAACACCATTGAGCTTCCCGACCAAGCCCAAACTACGGCCATGCGATCCGACACCATCCGGTTGGTGCAAAACGGATGTGCATTCCATGGACTTCGTTCGAAGATCCAAATCAGCATCTGAGGGATTTCCTCAAAATCGTCGATTCCATCGCCCTTGATGCTACTACTCGGAGACCACGCGCTGCGGCTCTTCCAATTCTCTGAGGGACCAAGCTAGTAATTGGCTTGAGCGACTTCCCGCCGGCTCCATCTCAAGTTGGGATGATCTTACTTCTCACTTCCTTGCTCAATTTTTCCCACCGGGGAGAACCACTAAGCTTAGGAATGACATCTTGATGTTCCAACAACGTCAAGGTGAATCTCTCTACGAAGCATGGACCCGATTCAAGGACTTACTTCATAAAGTCCCTCATCACGGCATTGATCTTTGGCTCCAAGTCTAAATCTTTTATGATCATGTCAACTTTCCCACTAAGCGATCCATTGACCAAGCGGCCGGTGGAAAACTTAGTGATTTCACCGCAGAAGAATCATGGGAGATAATAGAGGACCTCGCCCTCTATGACAATGAAAGTTGGGATGACCCCCGTGAGCTGCCCAAAACCGTCAAGGCAATCTCCTTGCCTCCTCCCGACCATAGGATGATCGAACTTGAAGATCAAGTTAAATTCCTCATGAGTTCCTACAAAAATCCTAAGTCCTCACGACAAGTGAATCAAATCACTCTACCTTGTGAGTTATGCAGTGGTCCCCATGACACTCGTGATTGCACAAGGCTCTCCGAACAAGATTTTGCGGACTACGCCTCCATACGTACCGACGGAGCGGGAGAGAAGTGGTACACTTTCAAACCCGAACAAAACAACTTAGGAAACTCATACAACCCCTCATGGAGAAATCACCCTAATCTTAAGTGGAACCAAAACTCAAGTACACCCCAAAGCTCATCTAGTTCGCCTAATAGGTTCAATTCTTCTAATACCGAGAACCCCACTAATCTTGAGGCAATTGCATCTAGATTTTTGTCATCCCAAGAAACTCGATTGAATAAGCTTGAAGCCGATTTTAAGCAAAAACAAAGCGAGATGACAACCAAGCTTGATGCCCTCTTAAAAGCCTTCAATGAGCGGGAAGTTGGAGCACTCCCAAGTGATACCATTAAGAACCCAAAAGTGAATTCGATTGCATCAACTTCATGTTCCAGTTCACCATGGGAGAGTGCACATCCATGCCCCTCTCACCCAAAGGTTCACTCGGTAAATGCTATCAAAAAGGGTTCCAAGTCATCCAAGAGATACCAAGGCCCGGCACCTTTGGTAAAGCCTACTCTTGAGAAACCCGTCAGCCAAGAATCCAAACCTAGTTTAGAGGAGGAGTACAAAGAACTCCATCAAGAAAACCGATTCTTGAAGTCTTAGCTCATGCACCTTATTATAATGCTTTAAAAGAAAAATATGAGTTAGAACTTAGGCTTGGAAAACATGGGTCCGCCTTTGTGCGAAACAACTTACCTAAGAAGTTAGACGATCCCGAGCTATTTACTCTTCCGTGTAGACTTGGAACTTCCAAGCCACTCGATGCTCTAGCCGATTTAGGATCATGCATCAATCTCGCCCGTTGTCCCTTCATAGAAGCCTCAACCTAGGTAAAATTAACCAACGGAAACTATCTTAGGTCTAGCGGACGGTAGTATAGCACGTCCGGTAGGAATAATAAAGGACATGGTAGTACATGTAGGAGAGTTGACTCTTTTGGCCGACTTTCATGTACTAGACATGAATAAGGACCCGACATGCCCATTACTAGTTGGAAGAGGATTTTTAGCTACCGCTAGTGTAATCATCGATTGTAAGATGTCCAAAATAGTGGTAGGAGAGGGGAGTGCTAGATCCGTTTACGATGTTAAAAAGCATACATACTATAAGGATAAGGAAATCCCACAAGAGATAGGGTTGGATAGAGAGCCTTCTCGATATGGACCTTGGATTGATAAGAACATCATAGGCCCCCAAAGACCTTTTTACCTAGATAAGGCCTTTGCTAGTGCAGCAACTTTCCAAGAACAAGAAATGGCTAGGGACATAGAAGTGAACTCGTTCGAGGACGCCTTAGTATTTAGGAAGATGACCGAGTTCCTAGGAAGCTTGCACGTTAACCTTGTCATGAATAAGTGGATAGTTGAGAAATCCGAACATATGTGGAATTGGAATAGACCGCCTAGTGATGGTAATGGAAGGTGGCACATTAGGATACAAATCTATGATCCCGATGGTGAGATGTTTGAAAAGGCATATTTAACCGAACGTACTACTAGGAACTTGAATGATAAGTTTGATCCTTACGACATTGTTGAGGATAGGCTTACGTATATCGGTACGTAGGAGCACGAATACGAGTCTAGCTACAAGACTCTTTAATAAAGAAAAGCGCTTCGTGGGAGGCAACCCATGCTTAATTGTTTGCTTGTTAGTGTTACATATCTTTTATTAATTGTTTATCCTCATGTTTAAATTTGTAAAAATGCTTTATTTTGTTTTTAACCTTGCCTTAATTGCATATAAAGGTATTTTACATAAGGGATAAGTGTAGGGAGGATTACACAC
This sequence comes from Chrysanthemum makinoi, assembly GCA_910596185.1. NCBI lineage: Eukaryota > Viridiplantae > Streptophyta > Magnoliopsida > Asterales > Asteraceae > Chrysanthemum > Chrysanthemum makinoi. The sequence continues at coordinate 76,636,307 of OU343223.1, read as the reverse complement.
GTTTTCAAAAGAAACGTAAACATGAGAATAACAATTAATTAAAAGATATTTATGTTTGTTTGTTCGAGTCAAATGCTTGTATCGAGTCATAATGGATGTTTTTGCAGAAATTTTTCCGGATTCTAAAGATGTAAATTTTCCGAATTTTTTCCGAAAATCGCACCAGCTTTTGTCAGATAACTGACGGCGTCAGGATTGCAACCTAACGGCGTCAGATTGCAACCTGACAACGGCCGTGAAGGAGTAAAACATCGATTACATTTTTCTCGTTTTCTCGAGCTACTTATAAATTTTTGGAATTTTCCGTGTCTTAATTTTCTTAGAAATTTTGTAAACATCCATTCCACAAGCATTATATCCTAGTTTCAATCGAGTCTTATATATATTATTACCGCCGATTTTACGCGAAGGTTTCGTTTGTTTTCTTCAAGTGTGCATGTTTAATTTGTCAAGAAGAAGTTACATAAGATTGGAAGGAGCTTTTCACGCAATAATTCTTCTTGAAGAAGGATTTAACCACTACTTCACACACGGATCCTACCGAGCTAATCAGGGGAGTATTAGTTTCTTTCGTTTTAATTACCTTCTTTTATCATAACTTTGATACTTTCGGGAACATTGGGGACAATGTTCAGTTTAAGTGTAGGGAGGGAAAATAAAACGGGAACTTTGAAACTATGCTTATCCTTGACTATTTGCTTTGTCCAAGTGTATTTGTGTAATAAACCATGAGAAAATGTCGGTTAGGGTAATTTTGGCACCAAATTTAAAATTTTTCATGACATATAGGAGTGGGCCATTAGTCTTAACAAAAGCGTCTCACGGATAGGAAGTTGCATGACTAGCACAAAAACCCTTACCACCCAAATTCCACCCAAAATGTGAGGATCGCCCTTAGATTAGTAGGAATTAAAAGCATTCATCTTTAATGCTTAGAGTGTGAACCGGTAGTATAATAGATTCTAGAACTTGTTTTGTGATGCATTCCGAGATCGCAAGTGAGGCTACACTTGTGTAGTTAGGAATAACTAAATGATAAGAGGCATTAGGATAACCCTTGTTTAATACCTGTAATATAATTACTTCTTCCATATCGGTTGAGTAATTCCCCCACACCCTTTGCGTTGTACTCATCTTTAGTACACGATACCCCTAGTTAACCCCTTTGAGCCTATCCTTTTCAGGTTCTCGTGATATTTCGGTTTTTCCGAATATCAATGAAGAGCATTGTTTACACCCCACCCCCAAATATACACCCAAATCGCCTTAGCCTACCCCTTATGCACTCAATTTTAGTGCAAATGTTTGTTATCACCCTAAACCCTTAGTTCAATTATCTAGTTGCTTGCATAAGTTGCTAAGTCGAGTCATATCCTTTGTATACAGTTTTGGGATGATTGGGATTCATGGGAAAAGTTAAAGTTTATGAAATGACGGGAAGGGAACGTTAAATTCAAATCCCCTTTGTTTGCGTAATAATGTACCCCAAGTGTTTTGATCTTTTCAATTCGGGTCAAATTAGTGTTAGAGTAATAAAAACTCAAGTGTAGGGATATGCCTGTAAATCCCTAGTATTTTGATGTTATCATAGAGGATGGTAGAGTAAAAGTGTATGATTAAAAAAAAAAAAAAAATAAAAAAAAAATAAAAAAAATAAAAAAAAAAACATACGGGCTACCATCCTACATATATCCTTTAAATTTATGTTTGTTAATTTCAAGTTATCTAGAGTTTAGAGTGTCGAGTCTTGGCTTAGCAACGCCATTCTTCATATGCATTTAACATAGAGATTTTTGACTTACCACCACTAAATAGCCTATCCCACCAAACCCTTATTTCCCTACCGTAAGCCTAACGTTACAACCCTTTAAAAGACCTCTTTGATAGTCTTTCCTAGGTGCTTACGCCAAAGCGATGGAGGTTTGATCTATTCTCAAGCCTATGGTAATCTATGTACTAGGACCGGTTAATGAGTGTTTATCTTCCATTTCCTATATTGTTATATTTCATTTATACACCTGAGAGAGATGTGAGTATCCAAACACCCCATGTGAGGTGCTAGTATGTAATTTCCGTGCTTGTTATGACTTTTGCGGGGCTTATATGTGTTGTGGACCGTTTTGAATTAATGCTTCATGACCCTTAACTTATAAATTAATTGGCTAAAAGCACGTTTGCTTGAGGACAAGCAAATAACAAGTGTAGGGATATTTGATAAGGTTTTAAAAGGTACCATTTTGAGGGTCGTTTAAGTCCTTATTTGATCACTTTTGTATCCGTTATTGCTTAATATCATTCCTTTTCACTTTTTAGGTCTCGTGAAGGCAAAATGCTGGAATGGCACTTATTTGGACGAAAAGGCGCAAATATATGAAGAAAATGGCCAAAGTCAGAATCGAGACACTCACAGCTTGGAAAGTAGAAGGCGACGGCGTCAGGTGCTACATTGTGACGCCGTCCCAAAATTATTGTGACGACACAGGTCTCAAAACTCGTATTTTCAAGTGACGACGTCTAGCTGTAGAAGAGTAGGCCGTCGCTACTCAGACGGCCTAGATGCAATCCAGACGACGTCAGAAGCTGAAGAGGACACGGACATAAGGTGACGCCGTCGCAAGGTTAACGTGGCCAAGACGAAACCCTAATGCGGTGGACACCACGGCGTCACTAAACATAAGGTGACGCCGTCGCAATTGTAATCTTATATATAGAATCCGAATTTTCAGTCTTTGTGTGGAGAGTCTTTTGGAGTAAAACCTAAAACCGAACCTAAGGTGTCTTGTACAGTATTTTAGGGTTTTAAACCCTATCTTACACCAAGATAAGTCTTTACTTCATTAATTCAATTATGTCTTTGATTATTTGTGTGTATGCTTGCATGTTCTCCATGTCCGGCTAATTTATTTGTGTGTTTGCTTAGGAAGTATGAAAGTTAATTATTAAATATTGATTGGTTGTTTCTTATCTTAGTTGATTAATGATCTAGTAATGCGATAGGTCATTCGTTGTGCACTTAATGCTTGATTCATCTTTGTGAACCTTAGAGTATAATTACCTGAGTAATTGTAGGCTAAACCATCCGAAGAGCCTTAGAGTAGGAGTCTATAATCTCTAGTGGGTTTGTAGACAAGACCCTTTGGTAAGTTCAAAGAGTTAGGGAGAAACGCATACCCTACAACTTTAGACACACAACGCAACTAGGAATAAGACGTGACACTCAACCATCAATAGGAGATAATTAAGGAGTAATACAAACTAAGTAAACACATCTTTAAACTATCATACGAGCACACATTAATTAGACATAGACTCCCACAACCTTAGTTTAGATAATTAGATAATAGTAGAGTAATCGGTAGAAATACCAACCCCCAAATCCAATACCCGAAATTCGTACCTTTCCATTTTTCATAAAATATAAAAAGATAAAAAATAATCTTCCTCAACCTTAACCTTAGCATAGTAACTCCTTACTAGCATTCCTATTCCCTAGAGAACGATATCAATACCCGTGGCTTACCCTAATTACTACACTACAACGATTAGGTTCACTGCCTAGGGTGTTATAAAACTTGCTCGAAGAAAAGGAAGTTCCTTTGACCCAACGACGCTGTAGCGTTATCGATAACATAAAGCACCAAACACACGAAGGTATGATAAATCAGGTTTTCGATAGTGGACAAGTTCATATGGAGTCTTTCCATGGGAAGTGTGAATTAGGGATCGATTTTGAGTGTAACATGCAGTGGCAATAGCTTCACCCATAAAACATTGGAACCTTTGAGTAAATCAGCATTGTTCTTGCAGCTTCTACAAGAGTTTGATTTCGTCTTTCAACTACACCGTTCTGTTGAGGAGTTCTAGGAACACTTCTTTGAGTACTGATTCCACATTTTCATAAAATTCATTGAGTTCTTTATTAACAAACTCAGTTCCATTGTCAGTATGGACGATTCGAACTGTTTTGTTGAGTCGGATCTGAAGTTGTTTAATGAGTTTAATGATGACATCTGGAGTTTCATCCTTTGTCCTCAAAAACTTAACCCAAGTGAATCGGGAGTAGTCATCAACCACTACTAATACATATCTCTTCCCATTAATAGTTTGCACTCTCATTGGGCCGCACAGATCCATATGAAGGGTATGAAGAACTTCCATTACAGAGTTTGTGGGTTTTGGTTTGTGGGCATATTTCGTGCTTTTTCCCAATTGGCATGCTGAGCAAAGATGATCCTTTTCATATTTTAATATGGGTAAGCCTCTGACAAGATCCTTTCTGGAAAGGTTGTTTATGGTGCCGAAGTTCAAGTGATTGAGACGACGATGCCATAACCAAGACTTTGTTTTAGAAGCCTTTGACAGCAAGCAGATTGGAGAAGCCTTCATCATATCATCAATAGAGATGGTGTATAGGTTAGAACCTCGAGTACCTCTTAATAATTCCACACCATCAAGTTCTCTAACGAAACAAGTATGCTTTCTAAAAGCCACTTCTAGATCGGAATCACATAATTGACCAACAGAGAACAAGTTATGACCAAGACCTTCCACATAATATACCTGAAATTACACTTTACCAACCACATAATCTCCATAACCCATAATACCTCCAAAATGGTCGCCCGAATCTAACTGCCTGATGAATTTACTCACGAAGTTCATGAGCCGTGACCGGTCTCCAGTCATATGCTTTGAACAGCCTGAGTCCGTGTACCACGAACGATTTGAACGATCTGCAGTTGAACACAGACAAGAATGGATAACTGGATAATTGGGATCCCCATGCAAGAATGGGTTCCATTTGGTTAGTAACAGTGATTGGAACACCCACATTAGAAATAGAAACATCCATATCATAAGCAGAAGCAATGGAATCATTAGAAATAGATGCAGTGCTAGTGTCCGTATTTGACCTATTCAAAGTATGTTCACTTCTTAAGGGAATAGTTCTACCAGTAGGCATCCATTTTCTAGTGGGCATTGTCTGATTAACCTTATGGACAAAAGGTATCCATTGATAACCTATCTTACTAAATGTTCTTCCTGTGGGTTTCCACTGTTTTCTAACTTTCTTTCGCCTTTGCCATTTAGCCTTCTTAACATGATTTTTTGCATTAACAATATTAACTGGGCATTTGACAACATTAGACAAAACATTCACACCACATTCATGATTAGTAACAGAATTCAAGCAGACATCATTACATGGTTTGCAGATAGTATCGGAATTCGAATTAGTTACAGTACGCCTATGGCTAATACTAGAATCAACACGATTCGTTTTATTCAACTCAAACTTAAAGTTCCTAGGTTGGTCTTCTACTCTCTTCCAATGTGCATTCTTAGCTTGCGAGGTCCTATCTTGCTTGGTATTGCCTGGAGGCTTTGACCCGCTTGCTTTAATGTCACTGATTACTCCTCTAGAGGGAATTATGGGAACATTAGTTGGTTGATCTACCTTTTGCATTCCTGAACTAGATGTGCAAGAATCTGAACTACTGGAAGGCACATTGGTGTTCACTTTCTTAAAAGTGGGCATAGAATGGTTTGTATGCTTGGCACTAGACATAGAACATGGAATCACAGCTTTACCTTTCGCACCTAAGGATTTAGGACATGTTGTAATTAAACATTCTAGCAGCTCCTGAGATCATTTGGCATGAATGCACACAAACCTAACTTCACTATCAAGAGGCTTATTTATGAAATCCTCTTCCACAATCTCACGGAGACATTCTAGACTATCCTTAAGGTGAGCACAGTAGTTATGAAACACAAGTTCATTATTCCTAAGATGAGGAGGAATGTATTTAACAGTCACAGAATATTTGCAATCAGAGGATGACTTTGAAGCAACGTTCTCATTAAAAACAAGTGGCAGTCTCCTTTTTTCCTGACTCCTCAGATTCTCAATTTCTTTTTGTAAAGAAGTTATTTTTTCGTTGTTTTTGTCACGAGTGACTTTTATTGAATCATATAACTCTTTAAAGTGATGTTTAACCTTTTCATTTTCTTCTAGAAAACTTTCGTTTTCCTTTTGTAATGCATTTACTAAGTTTTGAAGATGAAACATTTGAGAATACTGAGAATCTAAAGGAGGAGGCATTTGGGATCCAGTGACATTGTTCTTTTCACCCTTTAATTGAGAAATTTGGGCATTCAACTTTCTGATCGTGTTACAATGAGCTTGAATTTGTTCTTCGCGTTTGTTTATTTGAAAAACTGCATCAAACTCTGGAGCATCTGAGGATGTCTTGATATTTGAGGTTTTGACATTTTCTTTAAGATGTTGATATTTTAGTAGTAAATTAAAATGTTCAACTTCTAGTTTAGAAAGATGTTTTACCAAATTATCGTGATCATCCAGATCAATTTTCTCATTTAGTTTAGAATTAATTTTTTCAAGCTCAATGACACGATCATGAGAGACTTTCAGAGCAACAGAAAATTCATGAAATTGAAAAGCCATTAATGGAACAGTTTGTAGCAGTGAAAAACACATCTTGAGCAATACATTCAGAAATCAGATTCTCATTCAGTGTATGCAAGTTCTTCCTCTCAATCTCATTATATTTTAATTCACGCTCATAGTCACTAACCTCAACAATCATCGCATCAAATTCCTTTTCCATTTCTTTAATATCTGGATTCATCCCCTTTTTAAGGCTTTCAAATTGATCTTTTAGTTGTTTAAAGAAAGGCATGACTTCTGTTAAATAGCATTCTTTAGTTTGCTCAAAACCCCTTTCCCTTTCAGTAATACCAGTGGTGTGATCCTTTTCTTACAAGTTTTCTCAAAATCAACAAATAATTGAAAGATGACATATTGACTGATTAAGGTCTTGCTTTTAGTGGCAATAGTTCTAGGGACTAAATGCATTGGTTTATTAGGAGGATACACAGCTTGTGAAAACATTTTCCTAAAGGGGGTTTGTTACAACAAGATTCTCTGCTTTTTGCTTATCTAAATCCTTTTTCCAGAACACTTGTTCAGGGGTTAACAACGTTTGAGGCTTAAACTTGTTCAAGGAAATCCAATTCTCCTTTTTGTAATCATGGGGTTCAATAGTTATCTTCTTCTCTTTACATTTAGGATCATCTAGTTTCTTTTTCATCTTCTCCCTAGTGACTTCATCTGATTTCTTATCTTCCTCAAGACACTCAGTAACTAGGTTTCTCGCCTAGGTTTAAGGATTTCATTGCCATCATAAAGTACCTTATGAGCATTTCTAGCCTTTTTAATGACCTCTGGATTTGGTTCCTCAACAAGGGGAATGCTATGCTTATCGCTAAGAACTCTATGCTTAGTGATCAAGTGAGCAATCTGAATGGTATTCCCTTGTACGCGTACAACTTTTTTTTCAAGCTTGTTTTTCAAAGTTTTTAGATTGGAAAAATCATTCAAAAGTTTTGATTCCTTAGCATTGAATTCTTGCTTAAGCATTTTAACATTTTCTTGAAGTTCTTGTTTTTGCTTAGTAGTTTTAGAAAGCTTTTCTTGTAAGGAGTTTAACTCTTGTTTTAATACTTCTTCTCTAAAATTACTTTTTCGAATAATTGTACGCATTTGGTCATCCATTTCCTGCTCACGTGTAGTCAATTCAAATTTGGCACGTTGTTCATAGACAAAGAACTTGTTCTTTATAAGCATTTAATTCAGAGACAACAGAATCATCAGGGGCACATACAGTGAATTCATCAAAAACATGGTCATCATTGACTGCAGAAGATGCATTACTTGGTACAACCTCACTTTCACTTTGCATCACATATTGATCATATGGGACAACATTGCTATTCCCCTCATCATCAATATCTGATTCATAAGTCTTAAGAGATTGTACTTCGTTATGCATCTTTCGCTCATCAACATCATCATATAGTTTTAATACCTCTGAAATGATTTTTTCTTTGGATGTGCCAGCTTGCTGTGATGATGAGACCTTAGGAGAGACCATTGGAGAAATGCTAGCCATGAAAATTGTTTGTGCAGAAGGTTCATCATCGACGCCGAGTCGTATGCATCGAGTCGCGACTTGGAAGGCATTCTGATGATTGTGACCTCTTTCCTGAATTGGCTGCTCATCCACATCTGCATCATAGGTCTTGGCATTACCTGCAGCAAGAAACAATAACTCCTCTTCATCCAAAGCTGCTCCATTATCCTGATCTTGCACGAGCAACATCTTATCCCTGAAATACTCAAAGATTCTCGGAGGCTGGCGATGTGCGTTCCTTGCAATATGTCCCTCACCTCCACAGTTGTAGCACTTAATTGGCTTTGTTTGTCCCTGGTTTCCATTCCTTCCCCTATTTAGATTTGTCACATATCCTCTACCAATTCCACCTCTTCCTTGTTCATACTGCCTTTCTTGAACTGGCTGCACCACAACCTTCCCATCTCTGACGGTGGCTTGATTGTGTGGATTGGATGTCGTTCGAGGTTGTTGTTGGTGTGTGGGAGAGAGTTCATATTTTGACTAATCATGAGAGACAGTTGATTAATGAAGTTTCCCACGGCTGCATCAAGATCACCTTGTTTGAACATTGGTTCGGGAATAAGTTTGTGATTACCATTACCCATGGGAATTACTTGAGATGCTTTGGTGGTAATACCAACATTGGTGTAGAAAGCAGTAGAATCATTTTGTGAGCTTGTCTCTCCCTGATTGGTTTTGAACTGTTCCAGAATCCTTTTTTCAAACATAGCATGTCTCTCATTTTGGAGAAGAAAGGCATACAGTTGCTCATAGTTTGTATTCTTCAATCCTTTAGTAAGCTTCACAGAAGTGACAAACTTGTGCCATTCGGGATTCATGTTGTTCACAAACTTTGAGTTCAGCTGAATGTTAGGCATGGTCATTCTGATGTTTCTCATGTCATTCACAAGCTTATGGGAATCTCACATAGTACTCATAGACACTCTCATCTGGTTTCATCTTGAAGTGCTCAAATTCATCATACAATTGTGATTCTCTGTCTTCCACAGTTAACTCGGAACCTGAGAGAAGCATCTTGAAATTATTCCACACTGCCTTGGCTTCGGTGTTGTGATTGATAAGCGTGTAGATATCTTTTGGAAGACCTTGAAGTATAATGTTAAAAGCCCTGATATCAGCATCAAATCTCTTTTTCTCCTTATCATTGAGCTCATCATACGTCTTTGGTCTGTCTATTCCATAGATCATTGTTCCATCTGCAGCTGTATCAATTAAGTCTCTTGTAGTCTCAATCTGATAAGGTCCTTCATCAATGGATTTGAGAATGATGACTCCGTTTTCTTTTCCCAAACAGTACAGTCGGATTCATTGATCCCATGAGTCATAATCAGTTTTGTCAAGCATAGGTGGACGAGTATCTGATCCCGCTGCTTGAACGTCCTCAGCTACTGAAGAGACAATAGTTGGAACGATGTTTGCCATGATTACAAGTTCTATGGGATTTTACTATTCTTTGATTAAACCGGGAAATCGATTCTTTCACGGGATTTTACTAAACCAAAAGAACAACCGTAAGAATGTAGCACGAAGAAGTAACAAGTCTCAATAGACAAGTGGCAAAACACTCAACTCGCTTAATTAACAACTCGCTTTAACAACCAACTCGCTTAATTGCCAACACGCTAAACAACCAACTCGCTCAATATCCAAGTCGCATAAAGAGACAAATCGCTTAATAGCAAGTTGCAAACAGCCACAACTCGCTTAACCACCAACTCGCTTAAACTAACTCGCTGGTTATACAACTCGCTTAATAGCCAAGTCGCTTTAGAACTCAAGTCGCTTAAAGAAACAACTCGCTTAGAACCTAAGACGCTTAAACGGTCAACTCGCTAAATAGCCAAGTCGCATATATCAACTCACATCCAATAACGAAGCAACTCGCTTCGAAGAAACAAGTATCCGAGACTCAACTCGCTTTGTACAAAGTTCAAAAGTAACCACTTTATCAATCAAAAGCAACCAAACCACAATGATTTAAGCCTTCCAATTCAAAACATAAACATATATGATGATCCTAAACACAAAAGTACAAGCAAAATTCAAACTTTAACACTAGAATTTGTCCAAATGAATCAAACTCTTCTAAACACTTAATACCCCAAAAAACCTTATGAAATCCACCAAAACAAAGAGCATGAAAGATGAGTGATCAAACCATGGCTCTTGATACCAATTGTAAGATATAGGATTTCACAAACACACTAAACCATAATTCAAGTAGGGCGTTCAAGATATTTTAGAGAGAGAAAGTTCTAGTGAGAGAAAGGGAAGAGAGTTGGGAACTATGTGAAACAAAGAAAAATGGTATTGAAGCTCCAACCCTCTACCTTGGGAGGTAGAGGGTATTTATAGTTTCTTACAAACAAACGCCACCTACGGGCTGTGGATCAGGCATACAGTGGGTAAAGACTCGTCCGTCCTCCACGGTGTTACATAACAAACTACTTAATAATATAACTAGACTACGACTACGAGCAATCTAACGAATACATATACTTGAGGTGACCGACTCTTTAACGACTGAATTTTCTAATTTCTAACAACTTAAGACAAATCTGAGTTTTGGTAGAATATACTTTAAAGTATATTGATGCGTGGGACATGCCAAATTCACATGACATTCAATGAATTGAATCTAGGACAGATCCCAACTTAACATGATAGTACTTTATGGATCATTGTCATTAAGTAAATCATGGATATTTATCCTCAGACTTGAGATACCATATAACTGTTATGAATGTAGCACACTTGTGTGAAATAGTCTAACATTATCCGTAAAAGGTGGTTATAAGGGCTATTTTCAGAAGTGTTGCAAAGTTCACGAGTTATGTCTTGTAGTCAAGAGAATTTGCTCCTTTGAATTTGTTTCAAAGCATAATACTGTTTGGGCCCCTCGTAGGGTTGACAAGATGTTTGTAAGGCCCTACCCAATATCTATCTGGAATATGTTCAGATAATTGTTAATCTTGTTCAATAAGATATAACGAGAAACAAAATATTAACTTGTGAAATGACTTGATCCATATTCATAGTTAATGAAGTATTAGAAGTAAAAGGATAAGTATTAATGATGAATCACTAAAAATGGTTTTTCCAGAGAAACCACACTCGCTTCAAATCTGGGGTCATTGGCGTGTTAAGCTAGACTGAACCAATGTCATTACTATATTAAAATATATCCAAGTGGGAGCTGAAAGGTTATGTATATATTTTAATATGCGTATTTCTGGATTCAAACTCGAGACTTCGGGATTGCACACATTACGTATGAGAATCAATGTTTATATATAATTAATATATAAGTGTTATATTTATTATTATTCACAAATAAACACTTAACAAGAGTTATTATTTAACGGTGTTTGGCTAACGGTTGTTAAATGTAAAGTTAAGGGACTAGAGATGAAAATAGAAGTAGAGAATGTTCTAGAACCTCTTTGGGTTGGATGGCCGGTCGTGTATGGGCTTCCATAACCCATTCATGCCCTAACTTGGTCATCAAGTTTAAATTAATATAAATACAAACCCCTTGTATTCATTATATCTAATGTATGATCACCAAAGAACCCTAACTTCTTCTCCTCTCCTTTCCTCTTGTGTTTGGCCGATCGACTTCCATCCCAAACCCATAGGGATCAATTTTCCAAGTGCAAGAAACAAGTGTTTGGTTTATTTGTGATTCAAGAACCTAGCTTTTCTCATTGATTCACTAGTAATACGTATGTACAAGAATGAAGAGCTAATACACTTGTGTTAGCACAATCTTGGTGGATCGACTTCTTTATGGAAGTTGATTATCTGACCCTAATTTATTAGGGTTTAGGGTTTCTTGGTTCTTGATCCTAATTAGGGGTTTTTCATAAACCCTAATTGCATGGATTGATTAAAGGTACGCATTCTATTTAAATTCGGTTAATTAGTTTACATGTATTTAAATCATACTTGCTTCCGCTATATGCTTTGATGATGTTTATATTTTATAATTGTTATGTATTCATAAAACCCACAGAAACTATATCTTCATTTGCTAAATGTACAAAAATCTTTGTTTTACTACTTCCCAACAATCCCTTATTCATATCATTGCGAAGACTAGAATCTCTTTCATCTTCATCTTCTAAGCCTGATATACTTGATATATCATAATCTATAACAAACGAATCAGATGTTTCATCAAAATCATCCTCTTTCATGGTATCATTTCCAGCAACCATAAGCTTTACCTGTTAACATTCAAACTAAATAGAATCTAAACTGCGTGAAAGTTAGTGTATGCCCCAGTTAATCTCTTATATCATTGTAATGCTCACTGTCGTACGGTCGTACCACATATGTTGTAGACTATATGCTATCATCTACAGGGGCACTTTTTTCAATGAAACTTTATAGTGATCAACACCGTTATCAAAGGAGATGCAATGCTAAAAAATTGCATACATATCAGTACTTTCAACTCATATATTACCTACAAAACATTTTTGAGCAGTATGCGTATACAAAACCAAACAAAAACAGCTAAAGTCTAATTCAACTTATTCAATTCCCATCATACTCCAATATGTTATACCAATACCTAATTGTCTTTAAACAGAACAATAAGATCGTGTTTGGGATTGCTTACTTTTTCTGCTTATTTCAGATTTTCAATAAGCAGGTTGGAACATGCTTATTATAAAGTGCTTATCTGAGATGAAACTAAACTTACTTTTATACCATCATCCACCAACAACAATACTCAATCACGCAGGAGCCAGGTATGAGGAACATAGGAAGTAGACAGTCATACCCTACCCGAGGGACGCATATGGATAAGCAGTGTTGTAAAAATCAGTCATGGCGGCCGATATGTCGGCGCCATGGTGGTTGGAGGCGGTCCACCGCCACGCCATTTCGCATATCGGTCTAATTTGAAGGTCATGGTCAAAATCGGTCAATATAGCGATCAAACTTGGTCAAACTCGATTTTTTTTAATTAATAAATAATTATGGACTTAAGGTTTTTATTTTTCAAGGATGTTAAACTTTTTAGTTTTTTGTTGTTATTGAATTATTTTGTTAGGATATTGCTAATAATTATTTTTAATTTAAATAAATTCCTTTATAATTTAAGTACCCGCCGAGAAACCGATATATCGCCGCCAAAACCGATATGGCGCTTGAAGGGGGTCGACCGTCACGGCACCGCCGACTGATTTTTACAACCTTGTGGATTAGATTAAGAAATTCTAACAAATACACTTTCCTAGTCTAGTTACAATTTTTACAAAATAAGTGCTTATTTTTAAGCAGGAAAAAAAACTAACAACTACATCGAAATCATATCGAGTTAACTACTCGTAACATGGGAGGGAATGGTACCCTACTACCCGAAGTGCCACGTCACTTGTATCCAATAAAACCCACCAACTCAAAACAACCCAATTCTACCCTAACACTACCCGATTTGGAGGGAGTGGTACCCTAGTACCCGATTTTTATTTTTTTCTTTTTGATTTTCTCACACTTTTTCCCAATCACACTTTCACTCTTTACAACACCAATCTCTGATCTTTATCACACCGAGTCACAAACGAAACTACTCAGCCACTTCCTTGATTTTCAGGAACAAATATTACAACCCATTAACCAATTTCATCTGAAACCTGCCACAAACTAAGTTCGTGACTTAGAAAAACTCACTTTTGAGTTCCTTTTTTTTGTTCACCGGAGAAGTCGTTGTTGGGTTTTGAGGGTATGAAGATGTTGGGTTTGTGTTTGACTTTTAGGGGAGGTGATTTTTGATAAGATTTTTGTGATGAACAAGAAGAATAACACTTTCACCGCTCGAGCTATGAAACCGATTTTCTTCACCGATCGTGCTACCCGATTTAGTGGGAATGGTGTTGCTGTTGGGAATTACGGGAAACTGCTGAACCTGCTGAAGTTTCTGCCGAAGTGTTTCTGCTGAAGCAGAGTGGATTCTGCTGAAGTTATAGTTCTGCTGAAGTAGTAAAGCAGAAATCGTGATTCTGCTGAGAGTGTGAATCCACGTAGGATAGGAAGCGCGGTAGATATTTAAATATGCTAACCCATCTTTATTCTTTATCTTCCCAAGGTTAGCATGGGTTTTATTGTATTGCTCAATGTAGTTTAACATTGACCCATAATATGTATGGGAGAAAACAAATGTTTAGTTGCATGCTTGTCGAGGTGCATGCTTAGTCTATGCTTGTTAGTTTAGGGTTTCTTGTCTATAAAAGGAACCGGAGAATATGTAATAGATAGGTGTTCGAAACACAGAGTTTCAATTAATAAAAGATCCATAGAGGATCAAAGTTCTTAGTTATCATAGCTTGTATTTACATTCCGCTAAAGAATACAAGTTGTAGAGAGTTTCTATTAGTTTGCTTGTGATTACATAGGCAACACTAACGATCTCCGAGTGCTTAAGATCTATCAAGGTCTTTGTTTCTATCAAGTGGTATCACAGCCTCGGGAAAGTCTCTACGATACTAAGAACCATATTTTACCTCACCCCCATACAACCAAACCTAAATTCACCATGCCTGGATCCGATAATGAAATCAAGTCACCAACACCAACAACACCAACACCACTTCCATGCAACAACTCGGTCTTTCCAATAGTAATGGCAAGTTTCCTTACCTAAAGAGGGAAGAGTATGATCTTTGGACTATGAAGATGCAGAACTGGATCTCCAACATTGATTGGAATCTCTGGGAGATAGTGAAGAAAGGAAACAGTCTAAAGAAAATGATTCCAGAACTTGATGGGAAGTTTACCATTGCTCCTCCCCAAACTGCTGAAGAGGTGCTGGCGGTGCAGAGAGAGCACAAAGTAAAAACTATCCTTCTTCAGGCCATTCCTGAAGATCACTTGTGTGATTTTCATCACATGGTTGATGCAAAGGATATTTGGATGGCACTCAAAGCAAGGTTCGGTGGCAATGAAGAATCCAGGAGAATGAGGAAGTCCATGCTGAGACAACAATTTCAAGACTTCAATATCTCTGAAGAAGAAGGTATCCACAAGGGGTACGACAGGTTCCATAAGATTTTGAGTCAGCTAAACCAGCTGAATGCAAGACCTGACAATGATGATTGCAATTCAAAGTTCCTACGATCTTTGCCTCCATCATGGTTACACGTCAGCATAGCTCTTAAGGCTAAAGGTGGGTTGGACATACTCACCTTTGATGAGCTGTACAACAGACTCAAATCTCTTGAACCTGACGTCAGAACTCCCTACCGGGCATCCTCTTCTGGTCATGCAGCCTTTGTTGGAACTTCTCATTCCAATATGATGATAAATTCTCCTAGCTCAACTTACTTACCTTCATCATCATACACTCCCACTCCACCATGCAACAATCGTCCCACTCCATCATACTCACAAGCTAAAACTAGTAGTGTGTTGGAGGATGTTCTTCATTCATTTGTTGCTGATTATGATACTCAGCAGCATCTTACATATGAAGATTTTGATCAGGTGGACCCACTTGAAATGGAGGAGATGAAACTGAAATGGCAAGTGGCCATGTTTTCAGTGGATATAAAGAGGTTTGAGGAGAAGTCTGGGAGGAAGTTTGGCTTCAAGGGAAGGGATCCACCGCTTGATTAAGAAAGGTCAAGTGTTTCACTTGCCACCAGATGGGTCATTTCTCAAGGGAATGTGGACAGGAAGGATGGAGATGGAGCACACTACATTTCCTATCAGCAGAAACAGAGGGAATCTGGAACTTCAGCAGCTCTTGTCACCATGGATGCACCAGTCAACTGGACTGCACATGAGCTTGTGAATGAGGAAGCTGCTGATACTGAGAAGCTTGGATTGCTGGAAAAATGCACTTCAGAGGATAGGAATGGTCACTTTGCCTTGATGGGACTTTCTCAGGTACACATTTGTGATTATAGCTGTAAAGAGAGATATAATGAACTTAAAGAAGCTTATGATACTATGAAACCTAGATACAATGAATGCTATGTTGAAAATGAAGCTTATAAACTAACGTTAAAAACATTAGAAAGACAAAAGGTATGGTTTTAAAAGAATCAAACAGCTTATGAAGAAAAGATAAAGTTCTTACAGTTTGATTTAGATATTGCAAATATTAACTTGAAACACACTGAGAAAGAGAAAGCTGATACTTTGTCTGAGAACCTAGAGCTTAAAGAAAAACTAGCTGAGGAAATAGCTAGACATAAACAATGGTTAGTATCAGGTGACCAACTAGCTCACTTTCTCTATGGTAGTCAATCTGCAAACTCAGGTTTAGGTTTAGGCATTCAAAAGTATATAGGTCCTGAAGCTAGGTATGATGGGCGTAAATCTACCCCAGTAGGCCTAGCTAATTTTGTAAAAGAAGGTGATTTGCATGCTGTCCCTGGACCTATTAGAGGTGAGTTCATGCCCAGTGACCTATCCACCTCTGACTTTGATGGATCATACCATCTTTATGGCAAAAAGTCAAAAGACTTGCCAGACCCTGATGCCTCATCTAATGACTTTGTCTCTTGCTCTGACAGTGACAATTCATCGGATCAAGGGTCTACTTCTTATGCCAGCTGTGATTCAAATGATAAGTCAGACCTTCCCAAGCCCTCACCTGAGCCTACACCCAAGTCTGCACCCAAGTCTATCTACAAGCCTTATAGGATAGCTGCTGAGGAATCAACTTCCAAGACAGTTTCCACTAAAGACTTGTCTTTTAAATCTTTGCACAATAAGTCTGTTAAAAACAATTCCTTTAATGTCTCTGTTTCAAGTACTTCTGCATGTAATAAAACATCTTCTAATTTGTCTAAATCTTCTAAGAGGAAGACATGTTTTGTGTGTGGAAGTAAAGTTCATTTAACTAAGGATTGTGATTTCTATGAGCAAAGATTGGGTGCATGTGCTACTCAGCAAAAACCTAGACAAGTGTGGACCAATGTTAATAATATTCCACCTTATGTCCCACAAGCAGCTTACACTGACTCTCCTTGGAGAAGTTCAGTTGCCAGACCTTATGTGAAACCAACTAGCCCATATTTTAATCATGGTTATTGGCCTACATATGCTGACCCAATGAATGATGGGAATAGATTTTGGGGTTCTGCTGTCAAGCCCTCAGCAGGTTGTTCTTGGAATAAAAAGGGACCCAAATTTCAATGGAAATCCAAGAACAATGGTAGATCTTTCTCATCTGTTAGATCTAAATCATATGATCCACAAGGCAGGTTCAAGTCAGCAATAACTTGAGCCTCCTTTGTATACTAACATTCTTTTGTATATATTTCTTTGTTTCTATAGGATCATCCTCTTAAGCATAAAGATATTGGTATTGTTGATAGTGGTTGTTCAAGAAGCATGTCAGGGAACAGAGATATGATGCACAATTTTGTACCTATTGAAGGAGGAGGAAATGTGACCTTTGGTGGAAGTGATGGTAGAATCACTGGGAAAGGCACCATCAAGACACCTCTACTGAACTTTTAGAATGTGTACTATGTTAGGGAACTTCAGCACTTCAACTTGTTCTCAGTCTCACAAATTTGTGACACCAAGAACAAGGTACTCTTCTCTGAAGATGAATGTCTTGTGCTGTCTAAAGACTTCAAGCTTCCAGAAGATACATCAATTCTGCTGAGAGTTCCTCGAACCCACAATTTATACACATTCAACCTTAATGAAGTTCAACCTAAAGGTGATCTCACTTGTTTGGTGGCTAAAGCATCCCTGGATGAGTCTACAAAATGGCATAGAAGGATGGCCCATGTGAATTTCAAGACCATAAACAAACTCTCTAAAATGGGTCTTGTTGAAGGTCTTCCCTCCAAAGTTTTCACCAATGATCATAATTGTGTTGCATGCAACAAAGGAAAGCAACACAGGGCTTCCTACAAAGCTGTCACTGCTGTGAGCATCATTTCTGAGCCTCTTCAGCTGTTACATATGGATCTATTTGGTCCAACTCAAGTCAGAAGCATTGATCACAAGTATTTTTGTTTGGTGATCACTGATGGCTTTAGCAGATTTTGTTGGGTGTTCTTTCTAAGGACCAAAGATGAAACATCTCCAGTGTTGAAAGACTTCATCACCCTTGTGGAAAATCAGCTGAACAAAAAGGTTAAGGGAATACGGTGTGATAATGGGACAGAGTTCAAGAATGCAATTCTTATAGAACTTTGTAGGTCTAAATGGATCAAAAGGGACTATAGCAATCCAAGAACCCCACAACAAAATGGGGTGGCTGAAAGAAAGAATAGGACCTTGATTGAGGCTGCAAGATCAATGCTTGCAGACTCTAAATTGCCCACTATATTCTGGACTGAAGCTGTAGGCACAGCTTGCTATGTGCTAAACAGAGTCTCCATTACTAGACCTCATCTCAAAACACCATATGAACTTCTCTTTGGGAAGGTTCCAGCAATTCTTTACCTAAAACCTTTTGGTTGTCAAGTGACCATTCTAAACACCAGTGATCCATTGGGGAAGTTTGATGAGAAGGCTGATGATGGTTATATTGTGGGTTATTCAACTCATAGCAAGGCATACAGGGTGTACAATTTGCAAACCAAGAAGATAGAGGAGACTTTGAACCTGAGATACATGGAAGACAAGCCAAATGTTCAAGGACAGGGTCATGTGTGGTCTTTTGACCTTGACTACTTGACTGATTATTTGGGTTATACTAGACATATGGCTAACCAAAATGCAGGTTCTCAAGATTCTCCCACTAACAATGCAGGTACCTTGGATGCTGACTCTGAAAATGAGTTTGAAGATGATGAACAACCCATACTTGTGCCTTCTTTCTCCCCTAACCATATTGCAGGTGACACATCAAGAGATACTTCTGAGGAGAGTGAAGATGAATCTCATTATGCTGAGGATCTTGCTAGGCTTCAGACTCAAGAGTTTGCAGCTAAGCTTGAAGCTGAAAAGTTGAATAAGGAGATTACAAATGAAGCTGTCAATAGAAACCTTGTTTCTGCTGACGTTGATCCAGCCTCTCCCAACATCAACAAATCTGCTGAAGGCTCAGCTAATGCTATTCCTATTCCTTCTAAAGTATCCACAGACTTTGGTGAACCCTATACTCGCTTTCCAAGCCCTTCAGACCTTGGAAATCATCAACCCAAGTCTGGCATGTTTACCTCACCTTCCTATGATACATCCTTTGAACCAACCTTGTCTAATCTTGAACCATCCATCGAAGTCAACCCCACTGCTACTAAAAGAATCAACATAACTCACCCTCAATCAAATATTATTGGTGATATTCTAGCACCTGTTAGAACTCGAAGGGCTATCACTAGTCCTAAATTTGGACAGGTTGCTTTTCTCTCTTATATCTCAAACCAAAGAAAGAGACAATCACACATACTTCAAACATTGTCTGTTTGCTTGTTTTCTGTCTCAAGTTGAACCAACAAGTGTTACTCAAGCTCTTGAAGACTCAAGTTGGATTGAAGCAATGCAAGAAGAAATGCAACAGTTTCAAAATCAACAAGTTTGGATCTTGGTACCACTACCTGATGGCAAATATGCAATTAGGACCAAATGGATTCTGAAGAACAACAAAGATGCAAGGGGTGTGGTTATCAAAAATAAAGCAAGACTAGTGGCTCAGGGGTATAGACAAGAAGAGGGGATTGATTATGATGAAGTATTTGCACCTGTTGCTAGAGTTGAGGCCATTCGAATTTTCTTGGCTTATGCATCTTACATGGGGTTCATGGTGTATCAGATGGATGTTAAAGGTGCTTTTCTGTATGGTGAGATAGAAGAGGAGGTTTATGTCACTCAACCCAAAGGATTTGAAGACCCAGATCATCCTAATCATGTTTACAAGGTGGTTAAAGCTCTCTATGGACTTCATCAGGCACCAAGAGCTTGGTGAGCTAGGCTTTCATCATTTCTGCTGAAGCATGGCTATCGAAGAGGTGCTATTGATAAAACTCTTTTCTTGAAGAAGAACTCCATAGAAATCATTCTTGTGCAAGTGTATGTGGATGATATCATTTTTGGATCCACTAAAGAAGCTTGGTGCAGAGAGTTTGAGGAGCTGATGAAGGGAGAATTTCAGATGAGTGCTATGGGGGAGCTTACTTTCTTTTTGGGTTTACAAGTTCAGCAGAAACAAGATGGGATATTTATCTGTCAAGATAAATATGTGAGGGACATTTTGAAGAAATTTGGTATGGAAGGTGTTAGGACTGCCACAACACCTTATGAAGCTCCAAAGACAAAGACCAACAATGAACCAGATCTACCTGTGAATGTTCATTTATACAGGTCCATGATTGGGTCATTGATGTATCTAACAGCTTCAAGACCTGATATTACGTTTGCTGTGAGTGTTTGTTCTAGACATCAAGTCACTCCACTTGCTTCCCATCTCAATGCTGTGAAGAAGATCTTTAAGTACCTTAAAGGCCAACCTCATTTAGGCCTTTGGTACCCAAAAGAGTCTCCTTTTAAGCTGGAAGCATATAGTGACAGTGATTATGCTAGTGCCAATTTGGATAGAAGATCCACCACTGGAGGTTGCCAATTTCTTGGGAAAAGGTTGATTTCTTGGCAATGCAAGAAACAAACCATTATGGCTACCTCAACAACTGAAGCAGAGTATGTTGCTGCTGCAAATTGCTGTGGAAAGGTCCTTTGGATTCAAAACCAATTGTTGGACTATGGGTATAATTTCATGAACACAACAATTTTTATTGATAATCAAAGCACCATATGCATTGTCAAAAATCCAGTTTTTCACAGTCATACCAAACACATTGAAATCGGGCACCACTTTATAAGAGATGCATATGAAAAACATTTGATAAAAGTGGCTAAAATCCATACGGATGATAATGTGGCAGACTTGTTAACCAAAGCTTTTGATGGACCAAGGTTTCAATACCTTGTGGTCAATATTGGAATGCTTAACCCTTAACTGCAAAGTTTAAGGGGAGGCATAGGCCTCAGGGTAGGCATATGCCTCAGGGGAGGATTTTGTAGTAAACTTTGTATTTTATTGTGTATAATTTTGTTTGCTAACTCTAACTTGCTAATAATTCTTTAGTTTGTTTGTCTCTGTTTTGTTCTTGTGTGTTTTTGTGTCTGTTTTGCAGTTTGTCTAATTATTAGTGCAGTTTGTCTAATTCAAGTTCAAGTTCAAGTTCATCAAGTGTGGTTCGAGTGGTAAATGGTCAAGTAAGCTTTAAAGCTTGTTTCTACTGAGATCAAAGTACTGAAGTAAACAATGTGATTTCACTGAAGCTAAAGTACTGAAGAGAAGAAATTGAAGTCAAATTGTTCATTCATTCATTCAAGAAACAGTTTACACCTTACAGCTTACAAAATTCAATCAACTTCAAATGCAACTACAAGAAAAGTACTACATGATCTACTAAACCTACTCTAGCCCATATCATCTATTCCAACATCTAACTGGCTGTTGGATATGCACGATCACTCACATCTTTCACACTAGATGCTGGATATGCGTTCGTGAAGTCTTGCATAACCACCCATTCAATCTATCCCGATGGCTGGAGATGCATGACTTCTACGACGAAGAGGCTAAGGATCAAAATGGGAAGGATGGATTGATGAAAACATAGACGATGACGATGACCACATTTGATGATGGAGAAAAATAATGTGTCATTTGTGCTTCATCTATGTATTTCAACCAAAATGCAATCCATCCACCCTCCGTTAGCCCTTCCCCTATACGATGTGTGTTGATGCACCAAAACCTGGTGCAGAAAGACCAAGAACCACCTCTCTATCCTTAGGGAGTGGCGGATTTCTTGCTCGTGGCCTGCGTTGAGGCTGAGGTGCTGGAGGTTGGGAGTAAGATGTTCCCTCCTTATAGGAGTCATCAGAATCATCAGCAGATTCACTTGGATTCACTACACTATCATCTTTTGAAGAAGGGAGAAAGGGTGATTTTCTTGGTCGTGGATATGGTTGAGGAAAGTAATGAAGCCATGGATTAGCTTCATCACTTGATGATGATGATGAGGAGGAGGAGGATGAAGATGTGAGATCTATAATCTCAGGTTTAGTAGTCATGGTTTAATTATGGGTGATTGTAGTTCATGGTATTATTGAGGTTTGTGGTAAAATTAGGGTTTGAGATGAAGATTTGGGGGAATTGTGAAGAGATAAGAGTGCATTGGGGTCTGTTATATAGACGGGTGCAAGGTTTAAGGCAAATTAATGCGAGTTGGGTGGCACAGTAAAACTCCATATATTTACCGTGGATATTTTTATCTATGGCTGTTTCTGCTGAAGTGTATTACTTCAGCAGATTGACCATGTGTTTCTGCTGAAGTGTTACACTAACTCTGGTCAAAGTTGCATTACACGTAAGCTACAGTCAACCAATATTTCTAATTCCTTTGACTATAGCTTGGGCAACAACCACCACTCTCGTTCGCATTTCTTTTCTTTAAAATTAAACCTTTCCCTCTCCTCTTACATCCAAAACACCTACTATCTCAAGTATCATAACCCTAAATCAATTTCTATCATGGAACTTCAATTCAAGAAAGATCACAATAAAGTTGCATTTCTGGGTAAAGCTAAAGGTGATGAACTGTTTGTACCAATGGTAGAGTTCTTGAAAATATCAAAGATTCACTATGCCTTTGCGCATTCTCCTAATGCGATTTATGAATCGTTGATCAAACAATTTTGGAAAACTGCTGAAGCTCGTAGTGAAAAAGAGATTGTTGCAGTGATAGACGGAACAGAGCACGTGGTGACCGAAGACCTAATAAGGAGAAAGCTTCGTCTGGATGATGCTGATGGGGTTTCTCACTCAAGCTCAGTGGAGATACTTTCAGGACTAAGAGTCATTGGGTATCAAGGCGATAGGACTGACATATGGTTGAAAAAGCATTTTAGCCCTATGTGGAGATTCTTGGTTCACACTCTGCTTCAATGCATTAGTAACAAATCTGGAGCATGGGATCAATTCTCTACGCAAACGCTTGTGGTATTGTGTGTCTATCTCAAGGGTTAACTTATCTGTGCTAAACTAGTCAAGTCTAATCACACAAGCTAGCCACTTGTGAATGGCTAACCGTAATAGACTTAAAACTGCTTAAAACACAAATACAATGAAGTCCTGGAGAATATAATGAATTCCCGGGTCGTTAAGTCCCACGGAGACTCAATGGTGCGTAAACACTTGATCAGAAGGTAGAGTGATCACTAAGGATAGTGATCAGTAAAGATTTGGATTGATAATTATACCTAGAGAAAAGATCTACAAATTACAGCGACTTAAATGCAAATTAAGAAAATTAAAAAGTTAAAATATATTAAATAAACGCTATCACTATTTTTACAATGATGTTTTCTAAATTTATAAAATAAAATGATTTAAATAAACTATTTTATTTAAAACGTAAACTTAAAGTATCTAAAAACGTGACTTAAAAAGAAAACGTGCGTTAAATATAAAAATTACGCTGGAGCGCAAGACAAAACGTAAAATTTATGAAATAAAAGTCCTACGAATGTAAAAACAATTTCCTTACGTACTATATGATAAAAGAAAATTTTAGAAAAAAGATATATATTTTTTAGACTTTTATATTTTTTTATTATGAATTAAATACTATTTTAAACTAAATTAATTATTAAAAATACTAAATGTTTTTAGAAAAATATGAAAAATTCACAGAAACTACTTTGAACAATGCTGAATCTAGGAAAATTAAGAAACTTGGTGGTCGTTTTGTGAAATAAGCTCAAAATAAGCTAAAGAAGTGCTTAAAGCAAAACTGACTAAATACCCTTATATATTAAATGTTGCAAAATAAAACCAAGACAAGTCCCAAGGGCGCTGGCTATACAGGTACATGTTATCACTCTCATAAGGTGGAGGTCTCAGGTTCGAGCCTGCCTCCCACCTTTTTGCTAACTAATTTATTTTTGAACTTTTCTTTTTACAAACTAATTAAGCACAAGTTAATAAGCAATTTTTATAACTATGACTTTTACAAAACCACGATAAGCATGAAATAAGTGAGATTTTATCACAATGAACTAAATTTGGAAATAAGCACAAGATTCAATCTAAAACGGCTATAAGCTATTAAGTAAACACAAGTACAATGGAAATAAACTAAAGATCTTGTAATAAGCTAATGTTAAAACTGAAAAAGCAAAATGACTAAGTAATAAGCACTGAACAAGATTCAAATAAGCACAAGTTGACTAGTTACTGTCACAGTACACTATTAGTTTACTAGGCACTTTATATCTTATTTTTAAGCACTGAATTAAGCTACAAAATGAAAATAGAAACTTGGACTAACTGATATGTGCTGAACTACAGTCAAGCTACCTCACACAAGCCAGCCACTTGTGAATGACTGACCGTAAGAAGCTTAAAACTGCTCGGACACAAATACAATGAAGATCAGAGAATATAATGAATTCCCGGGTCGTTAAGTCCCACGGAGACTCAATGGTGTGTCAAACAAACTCAGAGGATAGAATGATCACTAAGGATAGTGATCTGTAAAGGTTTTGTTTAGAAATTACACTACTGATTGATTGGAATGGAATTGGACACAGAATTGGAAAGCACAACAATCAGATCAAAGAAACGTAAACGTAAGCTTAAAAACTACGTATACGCACAAAATAAAAAGTGAAAACTAAGAAATAAAAGGCCTAAAAATATAAAAATGACATTTTTGGAATCCTAAAAATAAAAGAAAATTATTAGAAAAGGAAAATTATTTTTAACACTATTTAATTAATTATTATTAATTAAAAACTAATTTAACTATTAAATAAATACTCTAAATTAAAAGAAAATACAAAATAAGGCTAGAAAAATAAACTTATGATTCTGAAAAATCTAAAATACTATAAAACTAATTTTAAAACTAAAAATATATTTTTCACACTTTTTATTTAATTATTACTAATTAATAACTATTTAAAATACACTTAATTACTAGAAAATATAAAACAAACTTGGAAAAATAAAATTTTAACTTTGAAAAATCTAAAATATGATAAAACTAATTTTAAAACAGAAAAGATATTTTTATGCTTTTTAATTATTTATTACTAATTATTTATTATTTATTAACTATTTATAATTATAATAAATACTAAACAAAAAGGAAAAATATGAAACTTTTTCTAAAAATACTATATGATGACAGAAAACAAAGAAAAATAGAAAAACAAGATTTTCTTATTAAAAAGTTGAAAAGAAAAATCAAAAAGCTAAAAAATATTAAATAAACGCTATCACTATTTTTATATTGATGTTTTCTGATTTTCTTTTGAAAACTACTTAAATACTGACTTTATGAAACTTTAATAAAGACAAAAAATTTACAAAACACAAATAAGCTGTTTTGATAGCTTAAAATCTCAACAGTGGCTTAAATGAGCTTATTTGGTGGAAATAAGCTCAAACAAGCTTACAACTGAAACAAAAGCTCAAAGTATATGCAAACAAGCTTAATGAACAGAAATGAAGCTAGAACATACAAGGGAGCACACTGATAAGCTAGACTTAAGCATATAAGCACTTGGCTATTTGCACAGAAATGGGACAAGCTTGAGGCTTGTTGCCTCTAGCAAACAAGTTCCAAAGTGAAAACTTAAGCTTGACAATCCAAGAGTACCAGGATGGCTTTCCAAAAAAACAGAGAACACAAGATTTGAACAACTAATAAGCTCTATGTGAGCTTATCAAATTGGTACCAATAACGTGCACGGACAGCTTTTATGAAACAGATACTCACAAAAGCTAAGAAATAAGCACTTAACAAGCCGAGAAACCAAGAACTAGCATTTTTGTATTTTTTTAAGCAACTAGACTATAATACCCCGAGCTTATAAGTGAATCTTATTAATAAACCCACAAAGTGAAATTCCAAAGTTTATTAAAAATGACCTTATGAAAATTTGACTTTTTGATGAAAACCAAAATGTTGACTAAGATGGATTTTGATCCGATTCTAAGTAATCGAATATGATGTTTTGAGGTTAACTAAAACTGATTTAAGCAAGATTAACAACTTTTAAACACAAAATCAAGATCTTATATCCTAAAAATCCAACAAGAAGCACCTAAGACATGATTAACTGAAATTTTGACTTTTGATGAACTAGGACTTGATTTCTTGACTGATATGAGTTGTTTGAACCAAGTTAGACAGATTTCCAACAAGTCCAATGACCAGAGTACATTTGAACACAAAAAACCAAACACCCCTCTAGATGGATGTTTTGAAGTTTTATAAAGCAACTCACAATTTTAGAACATAAACTTGATTGCAGACTCTATAGTATCATTAAGTGAGATTAAATAAACATGAACAAACAGTTTTAACACTATAAAACACAAGAATCAAGATTATGCTACTTTAACTGTCAAAATGGAATTTTCACAAAACACAAATTTGAAAGAACAAGCTACTGATTTAAAAGCTTAGATAAACTTGATTATGACTGGTGAACACAAAGAAATAGAAATATAAGCTAATTAACAACTGTAACAGTAATAAGCAAAAGTGATCAAAAGTGCTTACAAAAGCTTCCAAGCTTAAAACTGAGAACCAAGACCAATGAACACCCCTATAAGCTTACCACTAAGCTACTAAACCAAGGCCATCCATAATCCACCTTGCTCCAAATTGTGAACATCATCTCCAAGTGATTTTTGATTTTTCACCTATTTAATTGGATTTTTGGTGATTTTCTATTTTTGACTCTCAACTGAATTTTAAGGTATCTAAAAGCTTCAACAAGCTTTCTGGGAGCCTAAATGTGCTATTTTAGTCCCAAACAACAACTTTCAACAACATTAACACCTAATGAGAATTTTCAATGAAAATTGCATAAATTGAAATAAGAACTTGAAACTTGAAATTTGTACTTGAAAAAGGTTTATAATACAATAATAACTTGAAATACAAAGCTTGTAAACTGAAACATACACTGAAATTTTAGTTAAGCTAAAAACGACTATGAAAAATAAAGACTACTCTAGATATATCAATACATTGCATCACTCCTCTTCTTTATAGACTTTTCATGCTCCCCACGTGTCTCTGAGACTTTCCCACCACTTCTGAGCCCTTGGATCACTGAAACTCATCAGAACCATACACTTTGCTTTTTGGCGCCAAATATTTCAATTGAGCAGGTTTGATCATTTAATGGATTTGGTTGAGATAATTAAAGGAATTTGGAGTTTAGAGGAGGTGGAGGGGACAAGGTAAGGGAGGGGTGTTGAAAAGGGTGGAAAACCAAGACTGGTTTTGATGTTACAGGGGTTGAAGAGAAGGTGAACAGTGTTGGCGGTATTCCTCTTGTTTGACTTCTGTTGACCGAGCTTTAATAATACAAAAGGGGTCACAATTGAATATGACCGGGTCTTTTGGTTTTGACCTAGCTCAAGGGTGGGGGTCAATTGGAGATGGGCTTGGATATGTATTTGGGCCGGATTGGATTTGGTATAAGTGTCCGTTTGGTTTAATTAGAATACAAGGACCAAAAGTGTAAATTCACCAAACTTCAAGGACTGAAAGTGAACTTTTTCCAATGCTCTCACAAGGACCAAACTTGACAACTTTGATAAAACAAGGACCCTTTTTGCATAAAATCCATTTTCAAAGGTCCAAGGACTAATTTTGCAATTTTCCAAAGTTTAGGGACCTTCTTTGCCAATTGACCAAAGAATCATTCAAGGATCATTTTAAACAACTTAGAATACTTCAGGGACCTTGAATGATAAATTTCCACATTTTTGAATTTCCAGGGACTAGATTTGACAACTTTTAAAACTTGAGGGACTAAAACTGCCAATTTTGCAAACTTGATACATTTTTCATCTGATTTTGATATTTTTGCATTTAAAACACATAAAACACTGATTTGTGATTTTTTTTGATCATTTTGATGTGTTTCTGATTGTTTTCAGATGATTTTGCAGTTTAGATTATACAAAAATGATGAGTATTTAGACACTCATCACTAACAAATACACTAGTTAAACTCTCTAAGAAGCTAATTTACTCAGATTGAATTATACTAATAAGCTCTTGAGAAGCTTTTGAAATACTTTTGAACACTGACTTATTTGTACACTGAGTAAAAATAGACAAAACTGAAAGCAATGAGCAGACCAACTAAATAAGCTAGGAATTGAAATTTTAAGCTTAGAACCTTGAGTTAGCTAGGTGAGCTTCTCAAAAAGCCAAATTACACAAGTTAATGATCACTAATAAGCTTTCTAAGAGCTCATGAACTAGGCTACCAAATCGTGCACGTGGCACTTTCTCGCATACAAGGGGTCCAAAACAAGCTAATAATTAAGTACTTTATAAGCTAAGTAAAAGTGAAATAGTATTTTTCTAATTTAGTTTAGCAACTATATTTTAATATCCTAGAAGCTTATGAACTAACTCTTATTATTAAACACACAGTAAAATTCTAGGTTTTATTCAAAAACGGGTATTAAGAAATTTTGACTTTTAATAAAAACTAACTAAGGTTGACTAAAATGAATTTTGAACTTAAATGGTGAACTGAGATTGATGTTTAAAGGTAAAATAGGACTAATACAAGCTATGTTAAGTAAATCCAAACCTAAATGCAAGAGGAGACCTATGGAAGTAAGATGAGGTGATCTTGAGAACCCATTAACTGTGATTTTGACTTCCACTGATTTGGTAAGCAAATGAGTGACTCAAAAGATCCTAGTAAGCCTAAAGGGAGCTTAGTAAACTAAATCTAACCACTAATAAGCTCTGCAATCCCAAATGCCAGTTTAAACCAAACACAGGTTCATGTAACTTGTAAGCAAACTTTAACTAACAACACACTTAACTAGTGTGAATCACTCCCTATTCTAACTACCACTGACCAAACTGAACCTAATTGCAATGATTTAAGTTAACAATTGACACTAACTACATGAAACAACCACATACATATTTGAACAAAAAAATGACATGAAGAGAAAGAAAAGCTCACAGCAGTCCAGCAAATTTTACTATGCAGCTTATACCCAAACCATAACTTATACTAACTGAAGCTATTCCAAACCAAATCAAGCTCTGCAACAACCAATATCATAACCAAGTCCATTTTGATCTCTTCAGTTGACTTTTGTTGACTGAGAGAGTTTTAAGAGTAAAAGCTGAAGAGAAACTTATATAAGCAATCAATAAGCTATAGAAGAGCTTATCAGAGCTTATGAGAACTTAACAACAACTGATAACAACATGCAATTTAACATAAAATTCTTTTGAAATTGAAATTTTACATAAACTGAAAATGAAAAGGAAACTTGAAATTTATTATTGATAAAGGTTCAAATACATTCAGAAACACTTAAACAAGTACTTGAAAATTTAAACATACACTAGAAAGCTTGAAAATATTAAAACGACATTTTCTAATCTAAATTACACTACTTGTCTTTTCTTTTCTCTTCGCTCTTATTTATTGACTTCTTAGAGTTCTTTGTCTACCTCTGAAACTATCCCACTTGATCTCAGCCATTGAATTCATCAAAATTGCCATTTGACATTTTTGGCGCCAAAAGTCAAGAGCAGTTTTGAGCAGGTTTTTTGATATTAATGGGTTTTGGGTGCTAGTGGAAGAGGAGGGGGGACAAGGTAAGGAGTATACAAGTTGTGTGTTGAAAAAGATGGAAAACCAGCTCTGGTATTTGGAATTACAGTGATATGTAAGGAGATGAACAGTGCCTAGGATTTTTGGCGCCTTTGACTTGTTTGACCGGTGTGGTTTTAATAATACGGGGGTCCAAGGGTCAAGAGTGGGGGTTAAGCTCAAGGTTCAAGCGTGGGTTTGGGCTAAGGATTGGGTTGGGCTTGTGTTTGTGTTGGGCTTGATATTTAAAAGATGTCCGGCTTGGTTTAGTATACACAAGGACCAAAAATGTAATTTCACCAAACTTTGAGGACTGAACTTGACACTCTTCCAAAGATATCAAAAGGACCAAACTCGACAAACTTTGATAGTACAAGTACCCTTTTTGCATAAAACTCCATTTTAAAATATCCAAGGACTAATTTTGCAAATTTTCAAACTTGAGGGACCAAAGTTGTAGTTTTGCAAATTTTAAACTTTGAAGGGTTTGTTTTAACAACTTTTGAATCCCATGGACCTTAAATGACATTTTACTTTATTTTGATTTACAGGGACTGCTTTTTGACAACTTGTGAAACTGGGGGACTAAAACTGCCAATTTTGCAAACTTGATACGTTTTTCATCTGATTTTGATCTTTTTGCATTTAAAACACATAAAACACTGATTTGTGATATTTTCATCATTTTGATGCATTTTTGAGTGTTTTCAGATGATTTTGCAGTCTAGACGGTATAAAAATGATGAGTATTTAGACACTCATCATTAACTTATAATTTTTCTAAATTTATTTTTGATAATATGATCGAAAATATAAATAGGAATCAACATAAGTTCTTAATGTACCCCAGGTTCTTGCAAATGATTCTAGATACCACTACCCAAGTCCAAGCCTTTCATCCCATAGGAGCTCTCTCAGCTAAACTCTTTGCCACCATGAGAACTCACTTTGAGGGGACACATCATCCTTTGTCAGCAGCTATGTTGCCTCAAGGCAATGAGGCTGCTGATGTGGAGAATGTTGCTAATAACCCACCTTCTCCAATTGTTGATGCTGATGGTAATCCATCAGTCACCATTGATGAAAGCCCCTTTGAAACTGCTGAGGCCTCTACCATTGCCCCTGACCAATCTTCACCTGTACCATCGCCTAGACCTAGTCCACCACATACTCAGGCTTCTGTTGATGAGGAAGAGACTGACCTAAACAGGATGACAACACCTAGTCCACAAAGGGAACTATTCGATGAAGGTTTTCCTCATTTTGACCAAGTCCATGATTCCCCTGAAAGGTCCAATGAAGCTCCCTTTACCACTGAGCAATCAGTTGGTGGAACTGAGGACCCCATTTAACTAACTTCTATCTATGCTTTAGTGAACAGATATGCTGCAGAAGTTAATGAACTCAAAGAGGAGCTTGCTCAAACCAAATCTACTCTTGGTGGTGAGATTGTGGAGCTGAAGAACCAAGTTAAGGACCTTGAGGACAGACTTGAAAAGGGAACCAAAAGTAAGCTTGTGGTTTCCTCTGATGAAGAACAAGAAGAACCATTGTACGGGTCTCTTGATATGTTAGTTGAGGTGTCTCTTAATGATCCTTCATCGTTGGTTGCTGAATCTTCAAAGACTAAGGAACCTGTTCTCTATAAAAGAAGAAAGAGGAGGCAATATCTGAACAAAGGATCTGTTGATGTTTCCAAGGAACCAGAGGTTGAAAATGCTGCATCTACTGAAGTTCAGATTGAGGATGTTGCAGCTGAACATGTTCAAACTTCAGTCTTACAAGAGCCAACTGCTGATGCAGTGGCTTCACCTACTGAAGAAACCTCACAACATGTTTCCTCTGAGGTTGTAGTAGATGTTGCTACTGAGACTCAAATTGGTGATACTTCTCCTGTTGATGATGTTCCTAAGTCTGCTAATAAAGGAAAGGGTGCACTGATTGAAGATGAGCTTGGTCCAGACTTGGTAAGTGAAGAGGAAAGACAAGAACAAGACAGAATGATAGCTGAATGTGCCGAGAGAAAGAAAGATGAAGAAATGGCAAAACAGATTGCTGCTCAATCTAGTTCAACTTTTCCTCCTGAGAGACGAAGGGAACTGGATGAGATGCGTTCTGAGCTCCCTAGTACTCATTGGGATGTCTATACTAAGCAAGCCATTTCAGATCCTTCAATTGCTCAGAACATTTTAGGTGCTGACTTCAACAGTGAGACATTTGTGGAACAAATGATTGCTCTTGGAAAACAAAGGAAGCATGAAGCAGCTGCAAAGAGGAGAGCTATTATAGCTCAAAAGAACAAAGAAAGACCTCCTACCAAAGCTGAAATGAGAATTGTGGTGAAAAACCAGAGCAGTGCTTTATATAACTCTGGGTTGTCTATGAAGCAGGTCAAGAGTTTTCCCGATCATGTTTATTAGCAAGTTTAATCAAATCATGAAGCATTCATCATCTGCTTCAACACACACTTCTAGTTTGAAGAGGATTGTTGGTGTCTCTGTTGCTCCTAAGGCTAAGAGGATCAAGACAGTTGAAATTGTGGAAAACTTTGATGATGTGCAGACAATGTCAAGTTCTTCCAAAGTTCCTTCTGAAGCTTCAATAAAGGATATTCATTCAGCTGAAAAGGATCAATCTGCTGATCCTCATGTTGTTTCTTCTGAAGCACAAGATAAACCAGTCTCTATCCCATCTGAAGCAGCTACTGAAACCACTCCTTTAGCTGACAAAGTTCCATCTGCTGAACTATCTGCTATTTCCACTGAAGCACTTGATAAGTCAACTTCTTCTCCAGATGTGGCATCGGTTGGATCAGAAGGAGATACTGAAGTTAGGGAATCTGATGTGACAAGTATGAAAACTAGAAAGGCTAGAAACTTGCTGGTCAGGATGAATGTCGTTCGAGAGGGTGCTGCTCCTAAGTCCTCATCTACTTCCTCTAGTCATACTAGCAAAACCTATGAAGCATCTGAGGATGTACCATCTTTGGATATCTATACGCCTGGAAGGAGGGGGAAGAGGATGGCCAAAATAACTCCATTGGATCTTGAAGCAGATGAGTCCACTTTCATTAAAGAAGGTTCTTCTACTGACTTTCCTGAAGGGTCTCAAGATGTGCTGATTGAGTGGGAGCTGAAAGAAGCTGAACTTAATGTCATTCATCGAAAAGATCAGTCTTCTTTTCAGTTCACCTTTCTGAAGGAGATACTCCATTTGGTGGATAGGGCAGACTTATTTACTCTTTATACCAGTGTTTCTAAGTATTACCACTATAATACACCACAGGGTTCAGGGATATGTCTTTTGGGAGATCTTCATGTCTTGTTTGATTCTCAATCTCCAGATGGTAAAGGATATCCTATCTGGAAGAATTCACACTTATGGAAAGTGGTGTCTTGGAGATTCTATCCTCTACCTCGAGTACATGTGGTTGAAACAAAGGGTGGAATCACTGTCTGCATGTTCGCTGAAAGGAATTATCCATTGTCCAAAAGACTTATGGAACGGATGCTTATTCAGAAGTTGGAAATTCCTCCAGATCCAGTAGGGAATGAAAGGACATATGCAGTTCAATTGGTTGGACAGATTCAGACTCAACTTCTCCTTCAACAAGCTTCTTCTTCATCTTCATAATAGTGGTTTGTATGGTCAGTTCTGTCTTTTGCTATTTTTGTATTGTTTGTTATAAGTTTATTTAGTTATAAAAAAAACAAAAAAAAAAAACAAAAACAAAAAAAACTAACTTTGTTTGCAGGTTATATGTACAGTTTTTATGGTTATTAACTCACCAGATATATCTTGTGTGTATCAAAGAGTTAGCTAGTCCAAAGGGTACAGCTTTGGTAAAGACACATCAAATCTGTTGATAGCTGTAATGATTTGCTCAAAATCATAGGGTATGCAACCACCCATGCTTAATTGCTGAGGGTTGTATGGTCATCAATTCACCATGGCCTATTCCTATTTGGAATCCAAGAATTGACTAGCCCACAAATATATGGCTTGTGGTAAAGGCATCTGCATCCATATTTGGTTATCAATTCACCAACTCCAAGAATTGACTAGTCCTGAGCAAACGGCTACAGGTAAAGACAAGTCAAATCCGTTTATATAGTTGCTGATTTGCTAATAAATCAGATGGTTATCAGTGTACCATGGTTTTCGAACTTAAAAACTTGGCTACTCGAGTAGTAATGGCTATTGGTAAAGAGACATCAAATCCATTATTTTCAATGATTCACCTCTCACAGGAGTTAACACACCTGGATGTGATGAGAATAGTATGCAACTAATGAGTTTTGATGTACACCATGTCATTGGTTGCTGCAAAGACCTGGCGCTTAGAAGATTGGTCATCAAAAAGATGACATTGTTTTGATTCTTTGCAACTGATATTCTAACACAATCCTCTAGTTTTGAATGCTTTAAGATCTGGAAACTGGAACTTAACCAAGTCAAATTCCAGTTTAGGGGAGGATTGTTGGGAATTACGGGAAACTGCTAAACCTGCTGAAGTTTCTGCCGAAGTGTTTCTGCTGAAGCAGAGTGGATTCTGCTGAAGTTATAGTTATGCTGAAGTAGTAAAGCAGAAATCGTGATTCTGCTGAGAGTGTGAATCCACGTAGGATAGGCAGGCGCAATATTATTTAAATATGCTAACCCATCTTTATTCTTTATCTGCCCAAGGTTAGCATGGGTTTTATTGTATTGCTCAATGTAGTTTAACATTGACCCATAATATGTATGGGAGAAAACAAATGTTTAGTTGCATGCTTGTCGAGGTGCATGCTTAGTCTATGTTTGTTAGTTTAGGGTTTCTTGTCTATAAAAGGAACCGGAGAATATGTAATAGATAGGTGTTCGAAACACAGAGTTTCAATTAATAAAAGATCCATAGAGGGTCAAAGTTCTTAGTTATCATAGCTTGTATTTACATTCCGCTAAAGAATACAAGTTGTAGAGAGTTTCTATTAGTTTGCTTGTGATTACATAGGCAACACTAACGATCTCCGAGTGCTTAAGATCTATCAAGGTCTTTGTTTCTATCAGTTGCCGATCGGGTAACACTACCCGAGCCCCCTATCCAATCACACTCCCTCCCCCCTTAATAAATATAATCAAACTAACAGAACCTTTTACATAATGATATAACACGTATACATTCACATAATATAAAAAAAATAAAAAATAACAAAGAGAATATGCATACATTAAATCGATGAAAATCAGCTGAAGCGAATCAAAAGACGAATTACATGTATTACACGTCAGCCTCTCAACGAACTAAGATGTCGTTTGTTTTCTTCAATAAGCACTTTTTTTTTTCATTTATTTTGTCTGTAGGAGGGCAAAGGTTTCTATTGATTTTTTTCACATAAGTGCTTCTTTTCACGTCTTTACTTTTCTAAATTTCAGACATTATCTTTCATTTCTTACCTCTTCTTTCACAACCCCTATATCTCTTTCTTAATATCTTACATCTCTTTTACGTTTCGTCTGTCTTTTTACGTTTTCGTCCGTTTTTTTACGTTTTCGCCATTTTTTTACGTTTTCGCCTGTTTTTTACTTTTTCGTCCGTTTCTTACATTTTCGTCCGTTTTCACATTTTTTTTACGTTTTCATTCTTTTTTTTTACGTTTTCGATCATATTTTTACGTTTTCGTCGGTTTTTTTACGTTTTCGTCTGTTTTTTTACGTTTCCGCCCGTTTTCTTACGTTTCCGCCTGCTTTTTTACGTTTTTCCGTCCGTTTTCACTTGTTTTTTACGTTTTCATCCATTTTTTACGTTCTTGATCATATTTTTTACGTTTTCGTCTGTCTTTTTACGTTTTTGTCCGTTTTCGCCTGCTTTTCTTACGTTTTCATCCGTTTTCGTCCCTTTTTTACGTTTTCGGCCATCTTTTTTACATTTTTGTCACTTTTCTTACGTTTTTGTCTGTATCCTTACATTTTTGCCATTTTTTTTACTTTTTCGTTCTTTTTTACGTTTTCATACGTTTTCTACCGCTTTTTTATGTCTTCATCCATTTTTTTATGTTTTCATCCATTTTTTTACGCTTTCGTCCGTTTTTTACGTTTTAGTCCCTTTTTTTCATCTGTTTTTTTTACATTTCATCCGTTTTCATATGATTTTATAAGTTTATTGTACGTTATTTTATCTTACCTAACAAAAACGTAAGATAATGTAAGAAAACGGATGAAAACGAAAGAAAACAGACGAAAACGTAAAAAACACAGACGAAAAAGTAAAAAAAAAAAGGTTGAAAACGTAAAAAAGGCGGCGTAAAACGGTCGAAAAACTTAAAAACGGACGAAAACGTCAAAAAGCGGATGGCGTAAAAATGACGAAAACAAAAGAAAACGGACTAAAACGTAAGAAAACGGACTAAAACGTAAAACGGAAAACATACGAAAACGTGAAAACGAACGAAACGTAGAAAAATGATGAAAACGTAAAAACGGTTGATATTGGTATATTTTGAACGATTATCTATTGTCTTTAATACTTCGTATTTTAAGCGATTGATTGTTTTGCACTCAATAGCACAAAAAACTAGTGAAAAAGAAAAAGGAAAAAATTTTACTTTAATAGCACAAAAAATACTAGTGAAAAAGAAAAAAGAAAAAGAAAAAAAGAAGAAAAATGAAATAATTACTTCAATAGCACAAAAAACAAACGGTTTTTTCTTACAGATGAAGAGCTTAAATGTACCTCTTCTTTTGCAGACATGGTTTGCAGATGAAGAGGTAAAAGCTCTGAAAAAATAAACAACACCTAATACTCGTTATATCATCAACATCATCTTCTTCTTTATAAGTATTATTTCCGTTAGTAACGGCGGTGAGGTCAGCGTAAGTTGAGGGATATTCAAGTAAGCGGCATGAATCGAGGAAACGGTAGTTCGAAGATTGAACGGCGGTTGTCCATCGGTGTTTTTACTTGGATTATTCAAAGTTTCGCTAATGATTTTATGATTAGAAGCTATAAGGGGTCGACTGCCAACTATCGATTCGCGATTTTATAACCTTGGTTTATTTAAAGCTTCGCTAATGAGCTTACGTCATTTTGGCTTATGTTTTAAAAGTCTTTTTTTTTTTTTTAAATAAAAATCTCATGGGTGTTATGGATAATATTATATGGATGTCCATATAACTCATAAGAAGTCCATGGCCCAATTAGCTATTAGGGTTTTAACCCTAATGTTAATCTTATATATACTCATTGTATCTCATACATTATGATCAATTGAAGAATACTTTTCATTCCCCCAATTCTTGTTCACAACACGTTATCAGCACGCTCTTATAATTGTTTATGTTCCCTAAAGATACGTATAAAACGCTTCTCTTGTACTCGGTTCTATGTTATTGAAAACATCAATTATGATTTTTGTGTTACATGATAAGCTTTATATGATTACATTGTTTTTTTTACTCAAAGTAAGATCTGTGTCTATCGGATGTGGTGAAGAAAATAAAATACAAATAAAAAAAACATCAGTGCTGACTGATTTTATGTCATCAGTTGGTATTTACTATTTAAACGTTCGTATGTATCATGGTGTTGGATCTTTCTAAAAAACTCTTAGTAATTTATATGGTTCTTTATGAATATTAACTAACTGATTTAACGTTTATTAGATTTTACCCAACTGATTGTATTTTATTAGTTTATATCTTTAGATATAAGAGTGAGGACAAAAGTTTATCTCCGTACCAAAGGATCAATCTCGACCTTTCATTCATTTTGATCTAATGCTTAGATTAAACTTAATTTTTACACTGCAAGGGTATTTTAGTCAATATAAAAAGCATTTTTTACATATGTTTCAATTAAACGCTCTTTTTATTTTACACACACAAAGTGTGCGTTTCCCTCTTTTCTCTTATTTATCCATCTTCTTCATCACGTAACCCTAATTCTGTTTCAATTAAACGATTCTTTTATGAATTCGATTCCAAATTCTTCAGTTTCTTCTGATCGTTCTTCTTCTTTTCAAGAGATCGGTGCTACTGAGCTTTCTTCTTCTTCTGAAAACGTCGTTGTTTCTGATTTTCCTTCTACAACTGAAGATATTGTCGTTAGTGATGATGTTTCTGCTAAGTATACCGAGAAGATTGTAGCTTATGAACACGGTGATGAATCTGCAGCTATTAAGAGTAAAAAAAATTTTAATTTTGTTATTCATTGTGTTTTCTGTTTGAATAACAGTTTTAAGCTATGAATAAGCTATTAGTTAGGTTTAGATTGAATTAAGCAGTTTTAACTTAGGTTTAGATTGAATTAAGCAGTTTTAAGTTAGTTTTAAGCTATGAATAAGCTATTAGTTAGGTTTAGATTGAACTAAGCTGTTAGTTAGTTTTTGATGAATTAATCATTTTATGCTCTGAATAAGCTATTAGTTATGTTTAGATTGAAACTAAGATGTTAATTAGTTTTTGATGAATTAAGCATTTTAAGCTTTGAATAAGCTATTAGTTTACGTTTTTATTGAATTAAGTAGTTTTAACTGTGATTAAGCAGTTTTAAGCTTTTTAATAAGCTATTAGTTATGTTTTGATTGAATTAAGCACTTTATTTTGATAATATTATGCATCACATTTGATATCATATGTGATATCACATATGATATATCACATGTGATATCACATTTGATATCACATGTGATATCACTTGTGATATATATCTGTTACATACAGCACATGTGTTATATCATATGTGATCATAAGAACATGTGTTTGTTATTTCATTTTTACTTGATCACTGTTCTTATTTGTGCTTTTGTTTTTGGCCTGAATGCTTTGAAAACTCCTGAATCATTTTATACTCACTCTAATTTTGATACTCCTGGTGGAACGGTTTATTATATTCCTAAAGTTCATGTGGACGTTTTACTAGCTAAGGGCAATGTTTATAATTCAGTTGATGAGTGCATTAGTGCGTATATGAAATATGCTTCAAAAGCAGGGTTTGTGGTTAGGAAATTATGTCAGAAAAGGTTGAGGAGCGGTATTGTTAAGAAAAAGTATCTAGTGTGTAATAGGGAAGGTTGTCCTAAGGGAATTCATGTAGACACACTAAATTTAGAGAATAGCGACAAGCAGAAGAAAAGTTCGAACCTACATATCACAGGTTGCAAAGCACGTGTTATGTTTGAGTTGATTCCTGGTACTACAAAGTACAAGTTGACTGTTTGTGATAGTATACATAACCATGAGCTTGAATGTAAAGAATATAAGCATTTGTCAAATACCGAATGTCAGTTAACATATGTTGAGCGGTTGTTTATTGTTAAAGCTGCTAGCGTGAATATAGGTGCAACGAGAGCTCATCACTTGTTGACTGGTCTGAAGGGATCTTATTTGCTTGTTCATGGTACAACTGTTGACTTTAAGAACTTTTTTAGGAGTGTGAATTGTTATATAGGCGATAGTGATGCGCAGATGCTTATAGTTAAGATGGAAAATAGAACGAAGCATGTTCTAGATTTTTCGTTTGATTACTTGGTTGAAAATGCTGAGCTTTCTGCAGTTTTTGGTGATGAAGTTTCCAAGTACAATTACAAAGAGTTTTGTGATGTTGTCTCTTTTGATGCTACGTACAGGACAAATAAGTAAGTATTTCAGTGATATATATCATGTTTTATTGTATCCCTTGTATTTTGTCTTCGTATTTGTTTTTTTTAACTATTTTTGTTTTTGTTTTTCAGGTGCAAATTGATGTTGTTCCTTTTACAGCAATTGATAATCATCGGAAGTGTGTTACGGTTGCTGCAGGCTTGCTGAGGAATGAAACTGCAAACTCGTATATTTGGTTGCTCAAATCATTTATAAAAGCGTTTGGTAAAGCTCCTAGTATTGTTGTGACTGATCAGGACGGGGCTATGAGAAAGGCGATTGAACAAGAATTTTTTGGATCGAAACACAGATTATGTATGTGGCATATTACACAAAAGCTTCCTGGAAAGGTATTTTATTTGCTTTCTTGTATTTTCTTTTGTTATATCATATGTGATACTTTATGTGCTTTCTGGTATTTTATTTGCTTTCTTGTAGTTTCTAATGATTTATCATATGTGATATTTCATACTTTTTTCATTTGTTAAATTATATGTGATATTTGTTTGCAGATATGCTCAAAAATTTATGATCACACTGACTTTAAAAGGAAATTCGATAAAATTGTGTGGAATATGTACATTGGTCATGATGAGTTTGAGTATCAATGGGGAAAGTTATTAGATGAGTTTAAGTTGTAGAATCATAAGTGGTTAACAAAGATATTTCGCATACGTTCATGTTGGATCCCTGATTTTTGTGGACTTCCCTTTGTGTGGTTTAATGAGGACAACATCTAGGTCTGAGAGTGAGAATTCCTTTTTCTCTCATTTTACAAATTCTGGTTCGACTCTCATGAATTTTATGAATTGTTTTGAGATGGAAATGAAAACACAGACGCATATACAAGAGAGGTTAGATCATAAGTCGATTGATTCTATTCCTCCACTTAGAACCTATCTTAAGATTGAACGTCATGCGTCAAAGGTTTATACTCGTCCCCTTTTCGAATTGGTTCAAGCGAGCGAAATATTTGCAGGACATGGTTTTGCCAAATAGATACCAAAAGTTTTGTTGAAGGATCCGAGGTGTCTTATTAAAGAGAAAAACTTTGTTGACGAATTAATGGAGAAGAATAAAGTTAAGAAAAAAGAGAAATCTAAGAAAAAAGCTAATGATAATGATAAAAATGAAGAAGAAAAAGAGTCGATTAACTTGTTTCACAGAGAAGATGGACTGTATAAGGTTTGTTAGTTTCTTAACCAGTTTTTTTATGGTCTTTTAAGCATTTTTTAATGTTAATTTTTAAACTTTTATAATTTTGATAGATCATATGTGATATATCATACGATATATATCATATGTAATATATCATATATGATATATCAAATTATGTATCACATATGATATATCATGTATGATTTTTTACTATGTATTAGTTTTTTTGCATGAAGGTTTTTCGAAACATAGAAGATGGATCAGTTGTTTGTTCCCGTCAACTATTTGTTAGAGTTGGAATATTTTGTAGACACATTTTTTATGTCTTTAAGAATACGAATGTTGAAATGATTCCAAATTAATACATCTTGAGGCATTGGACAAAGAACTTAATACTTGCTGGTTTGAGGAACAAAAGAAACAGGTATGGTGAGAAGAATGAGATTGTTGAGAATTATGCAAACGAGGCTACTTCTATTGTTGATCACTGTGTGCATATGTTGAGTAAAGATGAGACAAGGTTAGCTGTGTTTATTGAGAAGTTGAAGTTGCTAACGATAGATGTCGAAGCTGATTGCCCGAATCCTCCATCAAAGGACAAGCTTGATAATCTTGAAGAACTTGTCAGAGTGCCAAAGCCTCCTGTAGTTACTGTTAAGAATCTGTCTGGCTGTAAGCCCAAAGGACGTGAAAAGACGTGTATAAGAGTAGGAAAGGAGCAAGCTATTGATGAGAGTTCAATTAATAGGAATTCATGTTCAATATGTGGAGCTAAAGATGGCCACAACAAGAGGACTTGTCCAAATAAGTATAGAGTAGAAGATGCTTTGGTTCAATCTCAAGTTGCATCATAAATCTTTTATAGATTTGTTTTTTAGTATGTTTCTTTTTAAGAATTCTGATTGAAGTACTTTGAACCTTCTTTGATTGTTACAGATTTGTTTTATGAAATGGATTTTGATTTTTTTTCATGTTAAGTGATTCATCTTTTCTTGTGTGGTTACTTTTATGAGAATTATCACATTTGATTTATCTCTTGTTGCTTTTTTCTGTTATATATCATATTTGATATACATACAAAATCACATTTGATTTTTAACTGTTATATTTTGTTTCAAATAAATCATATGTGATACTACCATTAGCACATTTTTTAATCAGATCTCACATCATATGATTTCAAATTGTATTTTGTACATATCCAACTATCATAGTTTTGATTTTTTTTATAGTTTTGCTCTTTTTATCCAATGTGTCATAAAACGCAGAGTCGGTTAGCAACATCATTTTATCAAATATATCATTTTTGTGTAACAAAACTTATACAACAACACATATAATCCAAAATCACATCCGCAGATGTGCTGCCATTTTCATTACATAACCATTTTCAGATAGAAATTTAATACTAGTTAGGATATTGTACCATACGACATAACATACTGATATTGTACCATACAACATACGATATTGTTCAAACATGTTCACGAACATGTTTAAACCATTCTAGATGGCATACGACATCCCAAGTGTAACTAAACATAAATTAGTTTCTAACTGCATCACCAGTGTCACTCCACCTTTACCCCAAAAAGAGCGACTTTTTTCTTCTTAACTATTCTTGTCAACTCATACCATTAACTGTCATGTACCTTCAAATTGCACTTGCAACATGTGTTTCATCTTGTTCTTTTTTCTTCTTGTCGATCTGCTCTAATATGTATCTTTGTTTCAACGCTTTATCTATGTGTTCCTTTGCAAACGCATGTGCTTCGTCATTGATTTTTTCTCTGTGAATGTTAATTTCATGTGTTAACATCTTTGTTTCATACTTCACTCTCAACTTGATTAATGCATGTTCCTTTCCTTCTTCTTCTGTCGGAAAGCTCAAGTCCCAGTTCTTTGTTGCTTCGCCATTGTAGTTCTCCATGTGCATAATTAAAAAAGCTCCGCAATCAATCATGTTTCCTGTTGTTCCCCATTTTAGCTTCATGATTGTTGTCTTGTTTTTGTTTATCTATTTTGCCTTTGGATGGTTGTATGATTCCAGATACTGTGAAAATAGTTTTTTCTGCACAAACAAAAGATTCAATTTACTTACTAGTGTTTTATCATATCTAATATTTCAAACAAAAGATTCAATTTACTTACTAGTATTTTATCATATATGATATTTTACTACCATATTTTAGTTTATAATAATAAAGACAATTATATCATATATGATATTTTACTATCATATTTTAGTTTCTAATATTAAATACAATTATGTTTTTTCCATGCCTAGTTTGAGTTACTTACCAAAAGATCGCACTCTTTCTTGTATTTTGTATCATACGTCTGCCCTGAGTTTGAGTTGTCAATGATGACAGAAGTTCCTTTGACGAGATTGAAAACAACGACATAGATTTGTTCATGAGCGATTACTGGAAAGAATGCTTGTATAAATTAAAAAAAAAAATTATATTCATTATATTCAAATATAAGTCAAATCTCTTTTTTCATAATAAGTGAAATTAAGTTTTTACCATTTCTACATGTTGCATCGATTTGTCATTTGGTTTGCCTTCAAACTCACTTGTCATGCTTCCAAGAAAAGCTTTATATTGCTTAGCCTGATCTTTCTTTGGTACATCTACCATTTGTTTTGTCTGTTGTCAAAAATCAACAATATCATACAATTGTTAACAAACAGATTAGTAATTAGGTACTAAATTTTTATCTACTTACCAACATCCATGTGTGAAAGTAATGCTTTATCTTTTTCCGGTATTGTTCACCACTTCTGCGTAGTTCAAAAGAGAAGCAAAGTTGTCAATCACATTAGCTTCCACCTTCAATTTTGGTGCCAGTGTTTGCATGTTGTCCCTTATGGTAGGTGCTCCCTTCACTCTTGGTTCAAAGACAAATTTACTACACAAAATATAAATCATATACATATTATTATCACAATATTATTATTATTATTATTTTTGTATGATTTTAAATAAGAAATAGCAGACTTACTATGGATTTCCTTTCATTGAAAATAGAGTGTATGTTATCATCACTTCATCTGGTTCTGCTAGTATATTTATTGCGAGTTTTCTGTTCATGTATGGTGAAACAAGAAAACGTGACTGTTTTTCACTCTTTTGCGAGATGTTCTTCTTCTTGTTTTGATGCAGGTTCATTCTTAGCATCGGTTCTCTCAACCTTTTTCTGTATTTTCTTCCTGTTTTTTTATTGTCTTTTATGTTTCAACAACAGCTTCTGTTGCCACTGGGCTTATACCAATACTGAAAGATGGTGGTGTCATTGATTGTCTTATTTTTCCTCTTGTCATTTTCTCTTTTTTTCCATGAATCCCTTGATAATCTTGTGTTGCTTGGTGAGGAGATTATCAAAATTTTCTTCATTCTAAAATTCATGGCGCGAAGCCAACTTATAACCCTATGTTTTCTTCCCACTTGGAGTTCCTACTTCCTTTCCAACATCACTTTGTTTTTCCTTCTCACTGACCTTCACTAATGAATTCTCTTCTGCTCATGTTCTGTTTCTTTCTCAATTTCAGTTTTCATCTCACTAACTTTTTCAGTGTGAATTCCTTGTTGTTTATCGACTTCTTTTCCATTCTCGAGTTGTTTTTCATTTCAGTTGGAGTTGCTTGTTCTTTTTCA
This sequence comes from Chrysanthemum makinoi, assembly GCA_910596185.1. Taxonomy (NCBI): domain Eukaryota; kingdom Viridiplantae; phylum Streptophyta; class Magnoliopsida; order Asterales; family Asteraceae; genus Chrysanthemum; species Chrysanthemum makinoi. Next base: position 76,592,215 of record OU343223.1, on the reverse strand, counting down.
ACTTTTTCCTTCCCAGTTTTGTTTTCCATATCATCTCTTTGAGATTCATCTTTGTTCTCACCTTCATCTTTATTTTGACCCTCATTTTCTACTACATTCTCACTTTCATTCTCCCGTTCATTATTTGCATAATTTTCTTCATTTGTTTTTTCTTGTTTCCCATCCTCACTGCTTTCATCGTTCTCACTATCACTATCATCATCCTCTTCCATCGAGCTATTTTCTAAATCGAAATCTATCTTGTTGAACAATCTCTTGTATTTCTTACATAAGTTCAACATCACCTTGTCTCCCGGAACTTCTGCATTCCTCTTTTATCGTCTCAACCAACTCTATCTTTTCTTTTGAAATTATATAAAATTTCTCATCAATCTTTTCATAAAACTCCTGTAAAGGAAGTATTACAGGTTATTTTTTTAATGTATATGCAAAATCATATGTGATATTTTTTATTTTACAAAAACATGTAAAGTATCATATATGATTTTCAAAAATATCATATTTGATTTTTCAAACAAGTTCACATTTTATGTAATATCATATATGATATTTTTGCAAGCACAGCTAAATGTTAGCCTGCTTAAGGCTTACGTGCAGGGATAGCCTTCAACTTTAGCCGAAGGCTTAGGCGCTGGCATAGCCTTCGGCTTTAGCCGAAGGCTATCCCGGAAGGCTTACGTGCAGGCATAGCCTTCAGCTTTAGCAGAAGGCTATGCCTGAAGGCTTAGGCGCAGGCATAGCCATCGGCTTTAGCCGAAGGCTATGCTTGTGCCTAAGATTAAGGTTTTGTTTTCTTCTGTTAACTCTTTTAAACATGCTTTTTTATAATAATAATATCAAGTAAAATATATCATAACATACTTTTTTATAACAATATTTTTATAAGTGAATTCAATAAAATTACCTCTCTTTCCACTGGCTTTCTAGGAGGCAACGGTTCGTAATAAATGTCTGCTCCCTTGTACAAATTAAGACCGATTTGCTCCTCTTCTGGATCAAATTCTCCATGATGCTCTAGCATCCCCAAGCAATTGTCTTTGATTTCCATGTTTATCCTTTTCCTCATTGTTGGAGTGTTCCAACTTCTGAGTGCTGGGCGATGACGCATAACTTGGAAGCTTGGGTAGTTTGTTGTGTCCATGTATGGCAACTTTTTTATACAGAAAAATACAATTAAAATTTTGTTAGATAATTTTTTATATGAGTGAATCATAGTTGATAAGTTTATATAAAATAGAAAATAACTTACACATAAGAATTTGAATGGCCCATAATAGTAGTTAGTTCCCAATTTCACCTTGTCCCAGTTGAGCTTACTGGTTTGCAAGCAATCCATTATGTAACTGCACCAATCATATCTGAAATATCGTCATTTTCTTTTACATGCTTGAGAATTGTTGTTGGTACTTTTCCTGCACTCTCCAGAGTCCCCATGGTGCTTGCAAACAGCGTTAAGAAATTTATCTTAAACATGAAATCAGCTTATGTTGTGTTGGATATCTCGAAGGCTATGGCAGGTGGTGTAATTCTTCCAAGATGAGGATACTGTTCTTCCCATTCTTTAATGAAATCGTCAAATCTTTCCTCAAGATTTTCCGGCTTTGTTTTCCTATCGGCACACCTAGCATATCATTGATTTTTTGCCTTGTTACCTTTATTGAACCTTTTTGTAATCTCAATTCCATGCTTGGTGGATGGAATTTATCGATGACGTGGTACGCCAAAGCTGCTGGAAGTTCAACTATTGGAAATTTGATGAACCTCTCAAACCCCATCTCTTTCAAGCATTTCTTCCTCTCGTTTGATAAACCGATCATCGCTTCATAGAGAGGTTTTGGGGATGACCTTGTTGTACACGTTCGGTATTGTTTTGGTTTTGTTTTCTCCTTTTTCACCTTAACCAGTTGATGCTTCTTTTTATCCTCCTTATCTACAACCTCCTTCTCATCAACAAGTTCCTTCTTTCTCTTATTGCTTTCTTTTACTACCAATTACTTTTCATTCTCGTCATCAAGTTCCTCTTTAGTTTCTTTCTTGTTTCATCATCCTCGTTATCACTTTTATCAACAACTTTTTCCTCTTCAATTTTTCTAGCATCACCTCTTGTAAATCTTTTTGGAGTGCTTTGCATTTCTGATGCTTTTCTTTTCTTTAAACGTCTCATTTTTTCTTTGTCGAAGTATATGTTGCATCTTGTTTTTTAGTTTGTTTCTTTTCTGCTTCAAGCTTCCTTTGCTTTTCTTCCTTTGCTTTTTTTTTCTTTTGCTTTTTCTGTATTTCCCCTTAACCTTTGAGCAACTGTTTTTGGTTTTTCTGCAAAAAAAAAAATTATATTATATCATATGTGATTTAGTACTTTAAATATGCTCAGTACATAACGTGTTTCTTTAATAACATGATATGTACCTTTAGCAGGGTTTTTCAATTCATCGGTTGTTTTTAAGAGCGGCATGGTAGATATTAGATGCCCTACATCATCATCCCCATCATAATTTTCTTCATCACCTACATCATCAACAATCAACAATTATTTAATATCCTGACAGTTTACTCAAAGGATTAGGTGCATGCATATCTTTTTGGCAAAGGTAGAGGCTATGCATGTATATTACCAAGATTCTTTATAATATCTTATTTGATATGTAACATAATTTTTTTTTAGCTACTGAATATTTGTTCATTTTTTTCAAAGTCTTAGCCACAAGCATAGCCTTCGGCAAAGCGAGGCTATGCCTGTGGCTAAGCCTTTGCTGAAAATATGCCCGTGGCTCAGCGAAATTTTTATTCTATCAAAGTTTTTCCCTAAGGCTATGGTGTAGATAACCCAAATCCTTTATTTATAATTAAATTTTTTTAGTATATCATATGTGATATAGAATAAAAACAGATTTGAAAGCCTATTTTATTTTATGATATCTTTGTTCAAGGCATTTCCTGCATCTAAGTTGAAGGCAAAGGCATTTTATCCGGTTAAGCATTTGCTTAGCCGGAGCCTATGCCTTTGGCGAAGCCAAAGGCTTTTTCTGTTGCTTATCTGCACCCTAGACATTTGGCAAAGTTGAATATATCTTTATTATATCATATTTGATATGTTACAAACAAGCATTGCGTTGCTCAAAATGTGGAAGGCTATGCCTGTGGCTAAGCAAACGTTTACTCATTGAAAGTTTTTGCCGAAGGCTATGCCGGTATCTAAGCCAAATCCTTTGTTTTTAAGGAAATTTTTAAGTTATCATATATTTAAAAGCCTATTTTAAATGCAAATGTTTATTATATCATATGTGATATGGAATAAAAAACATATTTAAAAGCTTATTTTAAGTTATCATATATTCGCTCAAACCATTTTGTGCCTCATCCACAGCCTATTCTTTTGTCAAATGCAAAAGCATCTTATGCGGCAAAGCGAAAGGCTAAGCCGCAGAAGATGCCTTTGGCGAAGCCAAAGGCATGTTCTGCAGATAAGCCAAAGGATTAGCCACAACCTATTCCTTTGGCGAAGCCAAAGGCATCTTCTGCGGCTGCGCCAAAGGTTTAGAGCCAAAGGCATCTTCTGCGGCTAATCCTTTTATTTAGCTGCAGCGAATGCTTTTGGTGAAGCCTTATGCATTCGTCAAATTCGAAGGCGTCTTATGCGGCTAAGCCTTCGATAATTCCTTCTAATCTTCTTTGTTAGCCTCGCTTTTTATAAAGATAACGTCACTTACGTGAATTGGACTAGATGCGTAGTATACTTTGCCCATAGGGACTAGTATTGTTTAAGAGGCAAAGTTATGGTTTGTTGAGCCTATAAATACCCCTCATGACTCTCCATGAGGGGTGAGGTTAAGCATTAGGTGTATTGTATTGTTTTCATTTTATTCAAGTTTTCTTTGTTTCTCCTCCCTCTCTCTACTTTCTCTCACTAGAAGAGATGAATCTCTTCATCTTCTTCCATCAACCTAGACCTCCAAACCACATAAATTTATATGTTTTTCGGTCCTACCAAGTGGTATAGAGCCATGGTTATCTTTTGATGATTTATGTTGGTTTTGTACCATGTTTTAAACTGTTTTGTGCTAGTTTTTTGGGTCGGAAAATTTTTTTCCGATTATTCTATGCGTAAACAATTTTAAACTTTGTTGATGTATCCTTGGTCAAAAAGTCTTGTGCTATCTTGTTTTCATATCTGTTTTGGGTCAAAATTTTGTCCAAACAGTTTGTGACTTATCTTTTTATGACTTTTTTTACCAATATATATCTGTGAATATTATAAGTCAAAATGGTCAATCCAAACAGTTTCTCAATGGTCAAACTGGTCAATATACATATTCTTATGCATTTCTAGGTTTTTTATGAAGATGAACGGTTTTTTGATCGGAAAAACTCGCCGGAAATATGGACAACTGGGTCAAAACCCTAAACTTACGCATAAGGAGCATCTACAGAGATATTCATAACGTGAAGTTATGCGTAGGAATTGCTTACAAGTAAACAAACGCCTAAGCAAGGTTACGCGTAAGGTTTTTACGCATAAGCCTTGGCTTACGCATAACTCGCGTTTACGCATAAAAGAAGATATTACGCGTAACTACTTAGTCTTTACGCATAAGGGTTCAAGAGAATGTTACGCGTAAGCCAGAAAAGAAAAAAGATGTGCGTAAACCATATGTTGACCACGACCACAACATACAATAATAATAACGACCTCAGCTATCATTACATCATTGATCAATGGTTATTCAAGAAAACGAAATGACTCGAAGTAGTACTAACTGATCCAATACCAAAACCATCTAAACCTACATCTTGACTCAAACCATAACCCTCCCAATCACTACTCTTCTCTCCATCAATTAACTACATCTCGACATGAATTATTAAATGATCTCAGAAGTGATTCAATTTTTTTTTTGCAATACTTAAAGATTGTTTTAATTAAACCAATATCATCATAGACCTTTAAATACTTTAACTTGATTAATTTTTGAATCATACAAGATGAAACTTAACAAGATTGTTAGTTTCTTTCTTGTTTCGTTCAAGTCATCAAAACAAAAACACGATCTATTAACCTTACCCGAGACCCAATCAGGATCTTGAAGCCTCATTCTACACAATCTTCATTCGAACTATAATGGAAATATCAAGGTAAAGGTGCGGTTGAGAATGAATTGATAATGATTCAATTCATTTGAGTTGTGTAAAATGATGATATACTGAGATGAGAGGCGTATTTTTTTCAGATCCGGTTTGAGAGAAAGTGTTGGTAGGCGGACTGTTTGAGAAGTGGTGTTTAGGGTTAGTGTATCTTAGGGTTAAGAAGTGTTTAGGTCAAACTATGATATAACGTTAAAATCCTATATACCGGTTTTAATATTGGACTGGACCGTGCCTTCTATATGTGGATATGGATCGGGCATTGCAATTGATTATGGGCCTATAACGGTTGTGTATGAGGATGTTGGGCCTTGTGATATTCTCGCTTATGGGCTGCTAGTGATGTAATTGGTTGGGGCGTTTGAAACAATTGCTCAAAATGAAATGTGATATTCACTTTTCCTACACAAAATGGATGTGAAAGAAAACATTGTTATCCAATTTTTCTCCTAAAAAATTATAGGATACAATTTTTTAAATGAGTGGTATTTTTTGGTATGAAAATTTTCACGGAGGGATACAAATTCACGGATTGAGCGAAGATCTGAAAAAATGATGACGACGGGGTTTTTGTACGGTATTATTGATGCGGAATTGAAGTGACGTTTCACGGGTGAGCTTCTTTATCTTTGAGACGATGGTTGGTTGGATGCATGTCTCAAGATAACTTGTTGGGGTATTACTGTCACTTTAAGTGATTGAATGGACAATCTGGTTATAACTGATGTAAGGAGTTACGTTGTAGTGCTCACAGTGTATAACCATCACTTTAAAGAGTTACGTTGTAGTGCTCGTGTCACGCCGTTGTGGATTGATCAAGAATTTAGAACAAGCATAGAGTCACAAAGTTGGGATGTTTACTTCCTTTTCAAGTTGGTCGTATCGGGTTATCTCCATACGTGGTCATTACAATTAGCCGGTGAATTCAAAGGAGGTTCGTTTTAAAGGTTGGTTAGAGAAAATTATTGAGAGTATTTTTGCGACATATTCTCACGGAATTTTGATCAAGCTAAGGTTAATATTGCATCAAGAAGGTAATACGGTATGCGCAACATTATGATGATTCCGATAGCTCGCAACCATCAGGAGGGAGAAGTTGCTATTTCATCTTCCGTGATTGGATTACGAAGGGATTTGTGCTTAAGACCGAAGAAGGAGAAGTAGTGTATGTACATCGGGGCTTTTTACCAACTTGGATGCAATACTAAGTGAGTTATGTTGTTACGATGTTCCCAGAACGACAACCATTGTGCTAGAAGAGTCTACTTTCTCCGATGCGTGTTGGAAGAGTGTTGTCGGTTCAGGAGGGAGCAAAGAAAGAAAAAAGGCTCACTAGTTAGGAGGGAGTAATAACCTAACTAGACCGTTACAGTTGAAGCTCAGAGCTACAAGGATTTGTGCCGTCAGCGCCAAAGATCAAATGCCGAGATCGTCGGAAGGGAGAACTTCAAGTTTGCCTCAGTATCTAGACTACAGAGACTTTGCGCTTCAACAAAGTCAACATTGTTCATTACTACTGTAATTTACTTTGTTTTGTATTTATAGGTCTCATTGTAACCATTTACTGTGGCGATATCTTGGAGGGAGATTGTTAGCCTCGCTTTTTTATAAAGATAACGTCACTTACGTGAATTAGACTATATGCGTAGTATACTTTGCCCATAGGGACTAGTATTGTTTAAGAGGCAAATTTATGGTTTGTTGAGCCTATAAATACCCCTCATGACTCTCCATGAGGGGTGAGGTTAAGCATTAGGTGTATTGTATTGTTTTCATTTTATTTAAGTTTCCTTTGTTTCTCCTCCCTCTCTCTACTTTCTCTCACTAGAAGAGATGAATCTCTTCATCTTCTTCCATCAAACTAGACCTCCAAACCACATAAATTTATATGTTTTTCGGTCCTAACACTCCTAATCCTAGCTTCTAAACTGTTAAAACCTATCTCCTAATCATAACAAAAACTCTATAAACTGTTAAAACCTAACTTCTAGTTGCACATTTCTTCACAAATATGCATTATCAGATGTAAGATTTTACTATCTTTATCATAATCTCTATAAACAGTTCAAATCATCATATAATCATGAATAACAGTTTTAGATATTGAAATAGTTGTTTAGAGTCTAAGATTATACCGAAACGGTTTTTGGCGGTTTTTGACCGATTTTATGCTTTTTTTGCTCGTAGTTTCTTTTTGTGGGTTGTTGTAGCATAATAGTTTAACTGTCAGTATCTTCCATCTTATCCGGCGAGATTGATAGTTTTTGAGGATTTTTGCAGTGTATTTTTTATCGGTGTATTTCTGTGAGTCTTGTGTGTTTTAGTGTGTGTTTGGTAGATACAATGAATGTGAGAAATGTGGGTTAGAGCGGGGTTTTATTTGTTGTAATTTGACAATTATACCCCTCCGTGTTTATTTTAGTGGATAGTGTGTTTTAATTTCAGCCATTGATTAAATTTGAATCAATGGTTGAGATGTGTCCCTTGGTATGTGAGGATTTTTTGGTTTGTAAAATAACCTCACTCATATCTTTATAAGCATACTATTTGTTCTTGTTTTAACATTCTATTCACTTGAACAAATCTTTTGTTTAGTGAATTGCATGTCATCGTTTATATTGTTAACCATGGATTTATTATAAAACTCATTACCAAATTTTAAAAGAAAACTTTGTTTTTTTTTTAAGATCCTTAAATATCCAAATTTTAAGATATTAAATTTTGCACGACAATGTTTATAAGTCTATTAAAAAAATTAATACGGATGCCTTACAATTGTTGCTCTATAAAAAGTTGTTGGGTTTTTGGTTGCTTGGATCAAGAATTATTCTAAGTATTGGAACCACGGACAGAGTTGATAAAACCACAGACAGAAGAATGGAACCACTGATGAAGACAAACCGCGGCTAGTAGTATTGTGTAACCACGGATATTGTATTGTAACCACTTCTAGTCTTGTATAGTCGGTTTAGTATTCGTATTAGATAAATATGGAAAAGATATTTATCTTGTAGGTTACGTATTGTATTATGTAAAGGACTCCTTAGCCTATAAAAGGAGGTCCTAGGTTAGATTAGATATATGTTTTATATCTAAGGTCGATACACTTCAAGGTTGTAAAACCTAATCTTGGTTAGAGTATTAGTATTAATAATAATATTGAGGTGTTGAATGTTCATTGTTCTTCTTCTTAAGATTAAGTATTAAATTCAGCGTGATACTTAATAAGTCTTTGTTTAAATTCAGGTTCTATATTAGATCGTTTGCTCAATGGGATCAACAAGTGGTATCGAGCTTGTGATCTAGAACTGTAACCAAGAAGTTTTGTTAAGTTCTATTCAAGAAAGCTAAGATGTCGGCGAAATTCACATGGTGACTGAATCAAAGGTACCCATGCTCAAGCATGGTGAATATCAAATCTGGAGAATGATAATGAGGCATGATGAGTGTCTAAATACTCATCATTTTTGTACTATCTAGACTACAAAAACATCTCGAAAACACTCGAAATGCATCAAAATGATGAAAATATCACAAATAAGTGTTTTATATGTTTTAAATGCAAAAATATCAAAATCGATGAAAACGTACCAAGTTTGCATAATTGCGCTTTTAGTCCCCAAGTTACAAAAGTTGTCAAAACTAGTCCCTGGTAATTTAAAAACTTGTAAAATGTCATTTAAGGTCCATGGGATTCAAAAGTTGTCAAAATAAACCCTTTAAAGTTTAAAATTTACAAAATGACAACTTTAGTCCCTAAAGTTTGAAAATTATCAAAAATAGTCCTTGGTTAATTTAAAAGTGAAAATTATCAAATATTAACCTTGTACTATTCATAAATGACAAAATTGGTCCTTATGGTAAACTTTGGAAAAATTACAAGTTTGGTCCCTAGAATATCAAACTTGACAGTTTTGGTCCTTGGAAGTTTAAAATGGAAAATAATTACATGTATGGTCCTTGGATTATCATATATTGCAAGTTTAGCCCTTGTGTAAACCTTGGAAACTTGTCAATTTCAATTTCCTCACTTTTCACCAAATTACAATATTGGTCCTTGTGCTTAAATCCAAACCAAACGGACCTATATATTATCCAAATCCAACCTAAACCCATCCGCCCAAATACCATAACCCGCCCATAATTTAAATAAAAGAAAACCGCCTACACTTTCCTCCTTCTCCTTCTCACCGCTATCCCAAAACCGAAACCACCATGGTTTCTCCACCTCACCTCCACCTTTACACCGCTCGCCCAATCAGTATACCAACCCCCTCCACCTCTACATACGACCAAAGCTGCATTAATGCGAAACCAACTCAAAGACTTTTCCCGCCAAAAACTCCACATGTATGGTTTTGATGATTTCTAGTGATCCAAGGGATGAGAAGAGGTGGGAAAGATTCAGAGGTCGACATAGATCATTATAAATCAAGAAAGAAGCTGAGAGAAAGAAGGTAGTAGAGTAGCCTAGTGTAATTTAATTTTCGTATGTCGTTTTAATAAATTTAAGTTTTCTGGTTTATGTTTAAACTTTCAAGAGTGTTGTAATCTTATCTCAGTATATTAAAAACTTAATTTCAGTTTCAATTTCAATTCTTGTACACGATTTCAGTTTGTGCATATTTTATTGTTCAAAATTTCAAATTACTTAAATGTTGTACTTAGTTGTTGCTAAGGATTGAAAAAGCTAATATAAGCTCTTATAAAGCTTTTCTAAGCTTTTAGAATCCTTAAAACTCAGTTTGTAGTTAAAACAGAAAAAATCACCAAAAATACCAAGAAAATAGATTAAAATCAAAAATCATTGCACATGGTAAAGGGGCTGAAGTAGGGTAACTGTTGATTGCTATTGGGTTAAAAGCTTAGTGGTAAGCTATTAGGAGTGGTATAAATCCTTGGTTCATGGTCTTTGGTTGAAAGCGCTTGTAAGCTTTTTATAAGCTTTTAGCTTTTCATGTTCAAGAAACTTATAAGCTTTAATCTCTGTTGGCTCATGTTTCTTAGTTGTAATTAAGCAAAAATAAACATTAAAACAAGAGCTTTGTTCTTTAGAATCATTAATTGTTAAAACTTTAGTTTAACAGTCATAATAGTGTAAGTGTCAATTATTAGTTTCTTGTTGTTATTATTGTTATTTAATGATTCTTTAGTCTCAAGAAATGATAATATAAAGTTTTTAATTAGTTGCATAGTATTAATCTGAGAAATCATTTGAAAATCACTAAAATCAGTTTGTATAAGGTTGTTTGGATTTGCTGATTAAGTGGCATTCCTGTGAATGCTTGTTATTGTTTATGATTGCTTTATGTCATACTAGTATCTATTAGCTCAGTCAAGCATAAAAACACTTTCTTGTTTTATAAGAAAGTCAAAATCACCTTAAATCTTTCTTAAGTTCATTATCAATAAGCTTGTAGCTTGCAATTCTCATCAAAGTAGCTTATAACTTGATACAATAGCTTAATTTCACCTTATCATAGCTCATAATAACATTTTCAGTCCATAGAATTGATTCAAAGTTCATAAAAGTCAAATTCCATTTCTGTCTATAAAAGTCAAGATTTGGAAAATCCAGTTTTTACAAAACTTTGTTGAAGTCTCAATGGTTCATTTCTTCATCAAAATCTATGAGACTTTGGGATTTGCAAGATCAGTTGGTCTAGTTTAATAATATCGCTTTGTTTTCCTTTTATTAAGCTTTTATAAGCTTTTAATCGCTTCCAAAAGGCCTCAAATGCCCATGCACACTCGGTGTATGCACAGCATATTGTAGCGACCCTTGCACAAGCTTCATTCAAGCTTGTGAGGAGCTGATTCTTGGTTCTTGTGTAGTTAGCTAGGTAATCTTTAGGTCCTTATTTCTGTTTTTCCTTTTAGCTTATTTGGATCACTTATGCACTAGCTTAAAGTAGCCACCTAATCACTGTTTTGCTTAAATAATCTCATAAGCTCAAAACTAGTTTAAGCTTATTTAGTAATCAAGAGTACTGTTAAATAGTTAAGTTATACTTAATTTAGCATTACCTAGCTTTTGTGTTCATTTGGTACTCTGTGGTGGCTTTTGGCTTATTTTGAAGTGCTTATTTATAAGCCAATCCATCTGCAGATTGCATTTTCCTCCACATAAGCATATGTTTTTATATTTTTAATAGATTAAGAATAATATTTTAGTATTTTCCTGAATTTTTCATATTTTTATAATGTTGTTTGCTATTTTTCTTTATTTTAAATAGTTTTTAAGTCTTTTTAAAATAGCTTTTAATACAATTAAATCATAAAAGTTTAAAAAATATGTTTTCAATTTTCCTAGATTAAGATAAATATAAAAAGCAAAAAAAATATTTTTCCATAATTTTCTTGGTTTAAATAGTATTTTCTAGCATTTTAATTAGTTTTAAATAGTTTTAAATTAATAATAAATACATAAAAAGTCTACAAAATAGATTTTCAGTTTTAAAATAAGTTTTATCATATTTTAGATTTTTCTAAGTTATAATTTCATTTTTCTAGGTTAATTTGGTATTTTCTTATATTTTAGTGCATTTTAAATACTTAATAAATAGTTTTAATTAATAATAATTAAATAAATAGTTGTAAAAATAATTTTATTTTCCTAATAATTTTCTTTTATTATTAGGATTGTAAAAATATCATTTTCATATTTGTAGGCCTTTTATTTCTTAAATCTCACGTTTTATTTTTATGCTTACGTAATTTTATTTAAACGTACGTTTTTAGGTTTTAAACGTTCATCATTTTAAAAATAGTGATAGCGTTTATTTAATATATTTTAGCTTTTTAATTTTCATTAATTTGCATTTAAGTATTTCAATTTATTAATCTTTTTCTCAAAATCTTTTCTCGATCACTATCCTTAGTGATTATTCGACATCGAAGTTGTTTAACACACAATTCATCCTCCTGTGGGACTTAACGACCGAGAATCCACTATATTCTCCTCGATCTTAATTGCATTAGTGTTTGAACTGTTTTAAGTTTATTACGGTTAGCCATTCACAAGTGGCTAGCTTGTGTGATATAACTTGACGGTTCGGGACCAATCAAATTTTGGGCCATTGCTTGAGGTGTAAGCGTATTTTAAGCGATTTTTCAATCCGCACTTGCACATATACCATCGTTTGTAAACAGTTTTTTGTAAATTTAAATATAAATCAAAAAGTTCATTAACACTTTTCCTAAAGTGTTAATAACACCAAAAATATTTTCATTCTTTGTTTTTACAAAATGTTTATCCAAAAATCCAAAAATATTCATCTTTACCCTCTTACCCTTTTTGATTCTTTATCTCTTTACCCTCTATCCATTTGATTCTAACTTCTTCTATTCTCATGGAATCTCTCGACTACGACGAATTCTGGAACGAAGTTGAAAAACTTCCTACTTTATCACAAATGTCAAGAATTCGTGTTGTTCGTGATGATCCATTAATTCTGCGTAGGAGATGGAACGAGAAACCGGTGACAAAGGACCGTATTTCTCGATAATGGAGGTGCTAAATACGTCCAACCTACGGTTATCCAAAGATCTAAACCCTCGATTGCTCCTAAGCCGTCTAAAATTGATCATTACACTTTCACAATTTACGGTTAGAAGAAATCATGCAGAATTTAGACCAATGACTAGCAAGAATGACTTGCCTAATCTTCACATTTATCAAGAACCGAACCGAGACTATAACGGGAAGTGATGGAAATTGCTAGCTCTCGAGAGCACACCCTTGTCCCACCTCCGATTTTTCAAAATGTTCTTCGAGTCTTAATAGTCATTCAGATCACAATGTTGGTTTTGTTGATTCTTTGAATGAACCGATTCCTTCTCATAACTCTCAAATAGAATCGCTTATTCCTTGTGTATGGGTTGTGGTGAGCCTCTTTTTGGTTCACCACAATTTCGCTGGTATCGCGGTGTAATGCGGTGTGGTAATGATATTCGGAACGGAGTTGTTTGTTTTGTGGTTCGAGGAATTCATTTGATTATGATCCTAATCCGAACTCATTTAACGACCACTCAAATTTTTCCAATTACCCACCACAACCCGACTTATCTTCATATAATCAACATAACTACTGTGAATTTTGTGGAGGTCCTCACCAAGGATTTGAATGTCAACCGAAACACGCTTGTCTATGAACGTTTTTCGGTGATGCTCGAACTTTGGTTATGACCAATATCCATATGATTCACCAATCCGGCTCAACAGTTTTTATTGTGAGAACTGTGGAGGTCCCCATTTCATTCTCCGATTGTCAAACAGGGAATCCATTTCCTTGTAACAATTATTCGACTATCACGACCAACCTCCATGCGTTAAATGACTCAAACTCCTCGAAACCCAACAAGACACTTATCTAGAGCTGAGTCGTGAAAAGAACTGAGGAGTTGAGTAAACAAAGATTTCATAATGTTCCCAGCTTTTTCGTGAATATTGTGGGGTCCTCATGATGATTATCAATGTCAACCTTCCGGTTTTGACAAATCTCCACTCCCACAATGTCCCGTCATTCAAAATTTACATGAGAAATCCATGGAAGAATTGCTAGAAGAGCAAGTCGCTAGAATAAATTCCCAAATTGCCTTTGAAAAAGCTATTAAGGAATCAATTGCAAAAGAAAAAGCAACCAGATCTAGCTCTCAATTTCGTTTTATTCCTGATGACAGTGATGATGAGGATGCACTTGATAGCCTACAGTTTGATAAAGATTCATCAAATTCATCAGTTGATATCCCAGCAGTTGAGATTCATTCTCAAACTACTGCTATCACACCGAAGCTCCCACTCACTCTCTCGAACATGGGGACGAGCATCTTGATACCGTTCTCTAAAAAGGAAGACAATTCATAAAGTCTAGTGTTGAGGACCTTGTCCCAATCCCGAGAGAGTCACAGGGAACTTTTGACCATATGTGTGATATCACTTCCCCTCTTGAGTGTTCAAAAGATCATTTTAAGACTTTCTCCGATTTTAGCAATGATTGTAAATCTTATGGAGACATTGAGAATATCATTCCACTTTCATGAAAGTGATGATGATCTCTTTGATTTCAAAGCCAACCTAGGAGAAATTGAAAGTCTCCTTTATAATGATCGTTCACTCACTTCTCACCCTAACAGTCCAATAGAGAATGTTAATCACCTTGTTCCCAAAGCATTCAAAGCTACTTTCACCAATCCTCTATTTGAATTGAATCAATTCACTTAGATTTCTAACAATCCAATCTTTGATGAGAATAGTGATGAGCCCACAATGGAACAAGAGTTCACAAATTCACTTCATGTGAATGATTCTCTTTACGAGGAGTTCTCCTTTGAACTCACTCATATCATATCTCTACCAGAGTATGATAACTTCCACTTTGATCTAGACATAAATGATCTTTGTGTTCCGGAGGGAAATGTTCTCAGCCATGAGAACTTGCTTGATATCAAAATCCCATCCCTCCCACCCAGAATATGTCTTGATCAAATGAGCTTAAATGATGAGATTCATGATCCAGAAATCATGAATTCCCCTTCTGATAATTATGAGTTAGTCATGATTTTTATCATGATTTTCTTCCTTTTCTTCACATATGGTGTGACTTCTCGCTTTCTCCTTCGAATGAAGACACTATTTTGATCCCGGCATTTTCATTTATCATTTTGAGCCGGTTCTATGTATATCTCATCGGTGTGGAACTTTCACGTACTTCAATGTTTATACAAACATCTTGAACGAAAGTCCGATGGAGATTGTCTCTTCCACTTACTTCCCCATGAACAAATTAATTCGGGTTCGAGTCAAGCTAGCGACTTGAAATCAAAAAATGTAGTTAAACATGTTTTCACCCGTGATGTACCACCTAGTGTGGGGAGATGCCCCACATGTTGTATATAGACCTTAAAAATGAATGAAAATTGTATTAAAAAGAGAATAATTGTTGTGTTTCTACACTTAGCTAGTAATGTTATCTTTTTACATTCTAAGTTTCGGCATAAGAGCCGGTACTTTGAATATTGAGGACAATATTCATTTCTAAGTGGGGAAATTCGCGAATTTGATCATAAATGTACCCTTTTAGTCCCTTTTTCCCCCAAAATGGCCAAATTTTAAATTTTTTATTTAGTGGAAGTACTATGTACTAAACACAACAAATGGTAATCATTCCACCATGTCTAACCCACATAAGGATTGGCTAATCCATGAGCAAACGGCTCTTGGTAAAGATTTATCAAACCGTTAATGGCTTGAATTTGCCCAAAATTGTATGGTGTTCAGCTCACCATATCTTTAATTAGTGAAGAGTTGGCTAGCCCGCAAGTTTATGGCTTGTGGTAAAGGCAGTTGTAAATCCATAATTGGTAATCGGCTCACCAAAGATAATATTGATAATTTATCTAAGAGTTGGCTAGAAGCAAACGGCTTCGGTAAAGACAAATCAAACCGTTTATAGCTTATGATTTGCTCAAAATCATTTGGTTATCATTGTACCAAAGTTCTTACTTGAACTGAAACAATTGGCTACTCCAGAAGTAATGGCTTTTGGTAAAGAGATAAAATCCATTAAGTTTTCTTTAAAGATTGCTAGGGACTAGCAATAGCTTAGTGGGGGATTGATGAGTGTCTAAATACTCATCATTTTTGTACCATCTAGACTGCAAAAACATCCGAAAACACTCAGAAATGCATCAAAATGATGAAAATATCACAAATCAGTGTTTTATATGTTTTAAATGCAAAAATATCAAAATCGATGAAAACGTACCAAGTTTGCATAATTGGCGTTTTAGTCCCCAAGTTACAAAAGTTGTCAAAACTAGTCCCTGGTAATTTAAAAACTTGTAAAATGTCATTTAAGGTCCATGGGATTCAAAAGTTGTCAAAATAA
Organism: Chrysanthemum makinoi; assembly: GCA_910596185.1. NCBI lineage: Eukaryota > Viridiplantae > Streptophyta > Magnoliopsida > Asterales > Asteraceae > Chrysanthemum > Chrysanthemum makinoi. The sequence continues at coordinate 76,576,187 of OU343223.1, read as the reverse complement.
ACCCTTTAAAGTTTAAAATTTACAAAATGACAACTTTAGTCCCTAAAGTTTGAAAATTGTCAAAAATAGTCCTTGGTTAATTTAAAAAGTGAAAATTATCAAATATTAACCTTGTACTATTCATAAATGACAAAATTGGTCCTTATGGTAAACTTTGGAAAAATTACAAGTTTGGTCCCTAGAATATCAAACTTGACAGTTTTGGTCCTCGGAAGTTTAAAATGGAAAATAATTACATGTATGGTCCTTGGATTATCATATATTGCAAGTTTAGCCCTTGTGTAAACCTTGGAAACTTGTCAATTTCAGTCCTCACTTTTCACCAAATTACAATATTGGTCCTTGTGCTTAAATCCAAACCAAACGGACCTATATATTATCCAAATCCAACCTAAACCCAATGGCCCAAATACCATAACCCTACTATAATTTAAATAAAAGAAAACCGCCACACTGCTCTCCTTCTCCTTCTCACTGCTATCCCAAAACCAAAAACCCCATGGTTTTTCTCCACCTCACCTCCACCTTTACACCTGCTTCCCAATCAGATACCAACCCTCCACCTCTACATACCAAACTGCATTAATTGCAGAAACCAACTCAAAGACTTTTCCCGCCAAAAACTCCACATGTATGGTTTTGATGATTTCTAGTGATCCGGGATGAGAAAGAGGTGGGAAAGATTCAGAGGTCGACATAGATCATTATAAATCAAGAAAGAAGCTGAGAGAAAGAAGGTAGTAGAGTAGCTTTAGTTTAGATTTTGATGTCGCTTTAATAAATTTAAGTTTTCTGGTTTATGTTTAAACTTTCAAGAGTGTTGTAATCTTATCTCAGTATATTAAAAACTTAATTTCAGTTTCAATTTCAATTCTTGTACACGATTTCGTTTTGTATATTTTATTGTTCAAAATTTCAAATTACTTAAATGTTGTACTTAGTTGTTGCTAAGGATTGAAAAAGCTAATATAAGCTCTTATAAAGCTTTTCTAAGCTTTTAGAATCCTTAAAACTCAGTTTGTAGTTAAAACGAAAAATCACCAAAAATACCAAGAAAATAGATTAAAAATCAAAAATCATTGCACATGGTAAAGGAACTGAAGTAGTAACTGTTGATTGCTATTGGGTTAAAAGCTTAGTGGTAAGCTATTAGGAGTGGTATAAATCCTTGGTTCATGGTCTTTGGTCGTTGTGTTTCTTTTTATAAGCTTTTTAGCTTTTCAATTGTTAAAGAAACTATAAGCTTTAATCTCTGTTGGCTCATGTTTTAGTTGTAATTAAGCAAAATAAATATAAAAGTAGCTTTGTTCTTTAGAATCGTAATTGTTAAAAACTTTAGTTTAATGTCATAATAGTGTAAGTGTCAATTATTAGTTTCTTGTTGTTATTATTGTTATTTAATCTTCTTTAGTCTCAGAAATGATAATAAAGTTTTTAATTAGTTGCATAGTATTAATCTGAGAAATCATTTGAAAATCACTAAAATCAGTTTGTATAAGGTTGTTTGGATTTGCTGATTAAGTGGCATTCCTGTGAATGCTTGTTATTGTTTATGATTGCTTTATGTCATACTAGTATCTATTAGCTCACAAGCATAAAACCTCGTTCTTGTTTTATAAGAAAGTCAAAATCACCTTAAATCTCTTAAGTTCATTAATGTTTGTAGCTTGCAATTCTCATCAAAGTAGCTTATAACTTGATACAATAGCTTAATTTCACCTTATCATAGCTCATAATAACATTTTCAGTCCATAGAATTGATTCAAAGTTCATAAAAGTCAAATTCCATTTCTGTCTATAAAAGTCAAGATTGGAAAATCCAGCAAAACTTTGTTGAAGTCTCAATGGTTCATTTCTTCATCAAAATATATGAGACTTTGGGATTTGCAAGATCAGTTGGTCTAGTTTAATAATATCAGTTTTGTTTTCCTTTTATCAAGCTTTTATAAGCTTAATCACCAAACAGTTCAAATGCCCCTGGCACACCTCGTGTATGCACAGCATATTGTAGTTCTTGCACAAGCTTCATTCAAGCTTGTGAGGAGCTGATTCTTGGTTCTTGTGTAGTTAGCTAGGTAATCTTTAGGTCCTTATTGCTTTTTCCTTTTAGCTTATTTGGATCACTTATGCACTAGCTTAAAGTAGCCACCTAATCACTGTTTTGCTTAAATAATCTCATAAGCTCAAAACTAGTTTAAGCTTATTTAGTAATCAAGAGTACTGTTAAATAGTTAAGTTATACTTAATTTAGCATTACCTAGCTTCGTGTTCATTTGGTAATTGTGGTGGCTTTTGGCTTATTTTTAGTGCTTATTTATAAGCCAATCCACTGCAGTTGCATTTTCCTCCACATAAGCATATGTTTTTATATTTTTCATAGATTAAGAATAATGTTTTAGTATTTTCCTGAATTTATCATATTTTTTATAATATTTTGCTATTTTTCTTTATTTTAAATAGTTTTAAGTCTTTTAAATAGCTTTTAATACAAATAAATCATAAAAGTTTAAAAAAATATTTTTCAATTTTCCTAGATTAAGATAAATATAAAAAGCCAAAAAAATATTTTTCCATAATTTTCTTGGTTTAAATAGTATTTTCTAGCATTTTAATTAGTTTTAAATAGAATTAAATTAATAATAAAATACATAAAAGTCTAAAAAATATATTTTCAGTTTTAAAATAAGTTTTATCATATTTTAGATTTTTCTAAGTTATAATTTCATTTTTCTAGGTTAATTTGGTATTTTCTTATATTTTAGTGCATTTTAAATACTTAATAAATAGTTTTTAATTAATAATAATTAAATAAATAGTTGTAGAAATAATTTTCTTTTCCTAATAATTTTATTTTATTATTGGGATTGTAAAAATATCATTTTCATATTTGTAGGCCTTTTATTTCTTAAAACTCACGTTTTATTTTGTACGTAATTTTATTTAAACGCACGCTAGGTTTTAAACGTTCATCATTTTAAAAATAGTGATAGCGTTTATTTAATATATTTTAGCTTTTTAATTTCCTTTAATTTGCATTTAAGTCGCTGTAATTTATTAATCTTTTCTCAAAATCTTTTCTCGATACTATCATTAGTGATTATTCGACATCTGAAGTTGTTTAACACCAATTCATCCTCCGTGGGACTTAACGACCCAGGAATCCACTATATTCCTCTGATCTTAATTGCATTAGTGTTTGAACTGTTTTAAGTTTATTACGGTTAGCCATTCACAAGTGGCTAGCTTGTGTGATATAACTTGACGGTTCGGGACCAATCAAGGCAATACATTCGTATGATCATTATGCCATCTCGATGTTGTTGAAAAGGGTGACACTCTTCCTAAGAAGGGTGCTGATGGTAAAGTGATAGAAATTTTTAGTGAAGTTGACAAGGCTAGAAGGAAAATGGAGATTAAAGCTCATAGTATTCTTTCTATGGGAATACCGAATGAGTATGCTTTGGACTTTGAAAGATATGAGTCTCCGCTAACGAAGTTACTGGATGCTCTTGAGACAAGGTTTGCTGGTAATGAAGCTACAAAGAAATCAAGAAAGAATATGCTCAAGCATCAGCTTGAAAACTTCACTGCTCTTAGTGGAGAAAACTTGATGGCTTACAATAGGCTTCAAAAACTAATCAGCCAATTGAAGTCAGTGGACTACAATGTTATTCAATAAGATATAAATTTGAAGTTCATTAGAAGTTTATCTCCTGAATGGGATGTTCATACGATTGTGTGGAGAAATAAGGAGGACTTTGATAAGATGACTCCGGACAATCTCTACAACAACTTGAAGGTTTATGAGTCTGAGAATAACGTTGCTGGTGCATCTTCTGCTAATCAAAACATTGCTTTTGTTTCCACCAATCACAAGAGTTCACAAGATGTATCCACTGCTGCCTATGGAATAACCACGGCTATTGCAAACAATACCACTGTTAGTGATAACGTCAGTGATGGTGCAATTTGTGCTTTTCTCTGGCCTGATTTAACTACCAAGTGCTTGTTTTTAAATCAAGATCTAGATCAAATTGACCCTGATGATCTTGAGGAGATTAATCTTCAATGGCAAATGGCAATGTTGACTCATCAAGCAAGGAAGTTTTGAGAAGACCGAAGATGTTAAGTATGATGGTCAAAAGGAGCTGACGACAAAAGCAAGATGGAGTGCTTTAATCGCGAAAAGAAAGGTCACTTTTTGCTAGGAATGTCGAAGCCCTAAGAGAATTGAAGGCATTAAGAAGACCACCAAGAGTCTTCCTCGCCTTTGATTGCTCAAGATGGGATTGGTGATTATGACCGAGTGATCGATTGAAGAAGGTCCCAATGCTTTTCTTTTGCTAGTGAAGCTTCAAAAGAGCATAACTTTGCTCTTATGGCCTATGCTTCATCTTCCGTTCTGATTCCGAGGTATCTAATGATTCTACAACATCTACTTGTTCTTTTAAGTCAGGTCATGATAACTTAGAATCTCAAAAGCTATCACTGAGAGTTTAAGGAAAGAAGTAGAAAGACTGTCTATGGACAACCTAGGTTATAGAGTTGGTCTAGAAAGTGTAGAAGAAAAGCTTAAAAATCAGATCAAATGTGAGTTTGAGTATGTTGATAAAATTAATATACTAGGTGGTGAAATTGATCTTAAGGATAGAGAGATTAAAATGCTTAAAGAGAAACTAGAAAAAAGCAGAGAGTGTAAAAGTAGAGGCCCTAAAAGAAAAACATGTTGTTAGGGTTGCTAAAACACAAGATGCTTTCGATCTAGTAAATAAACCAATAGGGTCAAAATTGTTCAAGGATGGTACTGGCCTAGGTTACAATGATATGCCACCACCATCTCTTATGAAACATGCACCACCTGCAAAAGAGCTCTCATTTAGCAGTGAATTTAGCTTCAATAAACTCAGGGTGAAACTAACAAGATTGAATCACCTAAGATAGGATACGCCATCCGATGCTCCCACAATTGAAGATTGGGAATCGATTCTGAGGAAATAGATATGAATCAACTCAACCCTCAAAAAGATAGAACATGTTAAGAAAGTTGATTCTAAGCAAGCCAACCTTGTACCTAGATTTGGAGCCCAAATTGCTAAGAAAGTAGTTGAGTACAGGGAAGTACCTAGGAACGATGAAAAGATACATACCCGGGGAAACCAGAGAAACTTTAATGGACTAATTTCAAACATATTAGGAGATGAGTTTCAATGTGTTAAAAGGCTTGTTTTACATGTGGTAGTTTTGAGCACTTACAGAGAAACTGTTATAAAAACATACCACAAGTTTGGAATCATTGGAGGAGGGTAAATCATCTAAACTTTTCAAAGAAAACAAACCCTCATCCTAAAAAACATGATTCAAGGCGTTGATGAGAAATGGGCATACAAAATCAATCGCCACTGCCGCACCTAAGTGGGTTCCAACCACTGCTAAGCAAAATGTAAACACGTCTAAGCAAAATCAAACCATTGCTATGCAAAATATCACCACTGATACAAAAGAAGTTTTAAAAATTCCAAAGGTGATAACGACACGTAGTGGTTGGAAATCATTTATGTCAGTTAAGGCCTCAAAAAGTTGGCAATGGAAGCCTAAGACCAAGGTTTTACATCATGTCAATTGTGCATCAATGGACCTAAAGAAATTTGAATATTTTGATGTGCGTATGCACTCCAAGTCATTGGCTGGGTCCACAAAAGGAACTAACTTGTTTAATTTCATGTGTAGGGCAATCTACAAGATGAGCTAAAAGATAAAGGAGTTTTTGATAGTGGTTGCTCCGCACATGACTTGGGATGGGAGCAACCTCATGGATTTTGAAGCTTTTGATGGAGGATATGTGGCATTTGGTAATGATCCAAAGGGAGGAAAGATACTTGGCAGAGACAATAATCGAATGGAATTTAGACTTTGAAAAGGTCTATCCGGTACAGGACTTAAGTATAATTTATTCAAGTTTCTCAAATGTGTGATAAGAAAACCGGTACTTTTTTTGGTGAAACTGTGTGGTGTTGTCTCCATTTTAAGATGCCTCGATGAGAAGTTTATACAACTTAGGGTACCTAGGAAGGAAAACATATATTGTTTTGATCTTAAAGATGTTCTTCCCAATAGGTCCTTAACCTCGCTTGTTTGCTAAGGCATCGAGATGAGTCAAAGTTATGGCATAGAAGGTTAGGTCACCTCAATTACAAAACAATCAATAAACCGGTAAAAGGAAACTTAGTGAGAGGGTTACCTTCTAAGGTTTTGAGTAAGGAACTCGTGTGGCCTGCCAAAAGGAAAACAACATAGAGCTTCTTGTAAGACCAAAATCTAACACCATCACACAACCAATGCTTATGCTTCATATGGACTTATTTGGACCTACCTTTGTTAAAAGTTTGAACCATAAGCAGATGCCTAGTTATCACCGATGATTATAGTAGATTTTCTGGGTATACTTTTGGTAAGCAAGAGTGAGACTAGTGAGATCCTCAAGAGTTTCATTACTAAGATAGAAAATCTAGTAAATCATAAGGTAAAGGTAATCAGATGTGATAATGCAACTGAGTTTAAGAATGATGATGAATCAGCTCTGTAGCTAAGGTATAGAGAGACAGTTTAGTGTTGCTAGAACACCACAACAAAATGGTGTAGCTAAAAGGAAAAGTAGGACACTAATTGAGGTCGCTAGGACAATGTTGTCAAAATCTAAGTTACCCACTACACCTGGGTCGATTCTTGGTCAACCGATTGAAGTGAAACACAGATTCATCGCTAGTATGTTTCAAAACCGCTGATAGCGCTTCAAACCTCCGATAGAACGCCGCTATTTTGGATACTACAGGGTCGTTTGGTAACTTTTAAAAGCATATTTATCTCCCCAAATCACTTAATGGATCATTTAATTGGTCTTCAAATCACTTCAACTTGGCGCTCTACATCAACCCTAATCACTTTCCTTTGCATAATTCCCAATCCCACATCATATCCATCATCGATCACAATATAACCAAGCATCTAAACACACATAACCTTGTTGCTAATCTCATAAAACAATCGACCAAGGTTTTCATCAAATGATTGATTTCCTTATTCACAGTCCTATTCACTATGCCTTAACCGTCACACCAACCATCCTTAAAGCCTTTATACATCGTTCCGAGGAATGCTAAGCTTGAAGAGGTTGAAGGAGTAGAAGTGTTTAGCATCCTGTGGATGAGAATGCTATTTCGCTAATGAGGAGATCATTAGGAGAGTTTTAAAGTTTGATGATGCCGATGGTATTGTAAACCTTTCGGATGTCGAGATAGTTGTTTAGAAAGGTTAGGATATACACACAGGGGTGATAATGTATAATTTTTTAAGAGTTTATTTTCAAAACAATGGAAGTTTTTGATTCACACCTTGTTGATGTGTATGAGTAATAAGACCATTGGGTTTAATGACTTTCCTTCCAAAAATTACACGTTATTTGTTTGTCCGATGGAAGGAATTTTAATTGGTCTAGGATGATTTATGAGGGGCTAGTGCAAAACATTAGAAAGAAGGGTAAATACTATTTATATCCTCTTGTTCAACTGATGTGGAAAGTCAAATAGCGTAACTTGAGCATTCTAGAGAGTATGAAGTACATCATATGCTTCTAAGGTTTTGCACATATGAGGACCTCGAAACCAGATTTACTAATTAGGGATGTTCCTTTGTTTCCCCATATGCTTACTTTTCCCCCGCCCGAGTTTGATGAAGGTCTTAGATCTCAACCTATAGTCACTGAACCAATCGCTAGTACACCAACCCACCGCTAGTACACCTCAACTCACCGATAGTACACTTGCAACCACCATAGTGAAACTCAACCTACTTCTAGTCAACCTCAAACCACTACACCAATTGTATGGACTAGGAGGTATGGGCACCAAGTCATGTTAGTGGTGTTGTTTCATGAGGCCACATGAGTGGAGGTGACATGATTGAAGGGCTTCCACCACCATTCATGCTTAGATGCCGATCGTGATAGTGGAAACATATTAAGACCCAACCTTTGGCAACTCCTAATGTGGAGAGTTCCTTGAACTTAACACGTGTGGAGGAATCCATAGCCAACTGCTACTACAGGGCATAAATGATCGCAAGGTCCGTGCTATGTTTACTTTCTCCAAGGATTCACCTCTGGAAAGCTAACACAAATAGAAGTGATGAGGATAGTTTGGAACATGACATCAATTGACGGATCCTAAGTCGGTACATGGTGACTTTTCCAATGAACCACCTCTGACCAGCCACACAGTGAAATGGGAGGATATTCTTGAATGTTTTAATGAATTGATGGCTAAATGTGCTAAAATGGATGATACAATCTCAATCTTCAAGAGTCAGCTCTGTTTCGTGGTAAAGAAATTGACCAACAAGATAGGATGTTGGTTTTGGAAAAATTAAGAAGACCTGGGGTTGCTATTTTGAGAACTATGAGAAGGATGAAAAGAAGTGGACTCTCTCAGCCTCCAATGTGAGAATGTATCCAAACAGAGAGGATTTAAGGCATGAATTCGTGGGAGGTTGTTGATGTACCTATAGAAGATGTTGATAGTGGAGATCAAGAATTTTGGTATCGATAAAGATGGGAATGAGTCGGTTCTTGAAAGTTTGAAGACTGTGGTAGAAGATGAGGTAGTGGGACACATCACGATAGTGTGTCTAACTACTGCTAGTACTCTTGAAACCATCGTCGCTTACGGCAATTGTACCCACCGCTATCATAACCACTTCCACTATTGTTACAACCCTCTCTCAGATCACCACCTAAATCTAAAGAAGTTGAAAGAAGCAAGTACATTGATTAATCTAAGAAAAACCTCATCTATTTCTACACCTATCATTGCACCTCTTTTATCTCTTGAATCAGCAACTAAACCTAGAGGTAAAAGTTTGATTATTGGTGATCCATTGAAGAAGAAAGTGCTTCAACAAGACATTGGTAAAGGTAAAGGGATTAGAACCGTGAGTTGAAGTTTAAAAGTAGAGAAGAACATATTGCTTATGATAATGATTTTTCAAGAAGTATACAAGTTTGAAAGGAAGAAGTCCAATGAAACAAAAGCAAGAAGAGGAGGAGGCTAGTTAGAAATGGTTAGCTAAATGGTATGAATCACAAAACTATCTTCAAGCTTCTAATTAAATACATGATGAGTATACTCCACAAGAATGGGCACCGTTGGATGATGAGGAAAGAGCTAGACTTTTAGGTGAATGGGCAAGGAGGATCAAGAAGAAAAGAAGCAAGTTATAAGAAAGAAACCTCCTACAATTGTAATGTGATGAGGAATGTAATCGATGAAGATTATTAAGAATTGTGCATACATATTCTTGATAATCTTAATAAGTGTTCATTTGAAAGAATTCATGAGCTTTATCTGAGATGTATGAAGATTAATAATGATGATTTTCGGCAATGAATTCTAAAAAAGGAAGAATAGTGGATTCAAAGTAGACAAAAGAGAAAATTTGAGATTCAGAGACATCCGATTCTAAAAGATCAAATTAGTTGAAGATGGTAATCAAATTATATCTTATGTGTTTAAGCTTAATGGAAGTGAAGGATGTTGGAAAATTCAAAGACTCAACAATGAAGTTTACGAATATAATAAATTTTCACGATGCTTCAAGATTTTGATAGAGATGATTTGATGAATCTTTGGATACTTTACAAGAATAAGTTTGGTGAAGAACATCCTAATGATTATCATGAGAGGTCGGTTTATCATCACTTGAAGATTTTATTTGAACCTACTCATGATGAACCTGAATGGAAAGGACTCTACAATGGTCAAGTTACAAGATGGTTTTATATCAAACTTGTGGAGTTCATGTTTTAACCGCTTCGGAGAAGTTATTCATATGCTTGTAGAAGGTGATTATCCTCAATCAATAAGTATCCGTAAGTTATTGCTCGATGATGAAGCTCGTATTATCAAGATGTTGTTACCCTATGATGGTCAAGCTTATGATTTGTCAAGTATGAGAAAATTTTAAATCTAGTAAGTGTTTGGCTACATCCTCCAATTTAGATGTTTTGAGCTTAAAGGAAACTTGAGAATTCTGTTGGAATATATCAAATTTAGGGAGGATTGTTGGGTTTTTGGTTCCTTGGATCAAGAATTATTCTAAGTATTGGAACCACGGATAGAGTTGATAAAACCACTGGATTAAGAATGGAACCATCGATGAAGACAAACCGTGGCTAGTAGTATTGTGTAACCACGGATATTGTATTGTAACCACTGCTAGTCTTGTATAGTCGGTTTAGTATTCTATATTAAATAAATATGGAAAAGATATTTATCTTGTAGGTTACGTATTGTATTATGTAAAGGACTCCTAGCCTATAAAAGGAGGTCCTAGGTTAGATTAGATATACGTATGTTTTATATCTAAGGTCCACTTCAAGGTTGTAAAACCCTAATACTGTTAGAGTATCAGATAATAATAATATTGAGGTGTTGAATGTTCATTGTTCTTCTTCTTAAGATTAAGTATTAAATTCAGCGTGATACTTAATAAGTCTTTGTTTAAAGTCAGTTTTATATTAGATCGCTTGCTCAACTGGGATCAACAAGAGCCAAGAATAGAATTATACTTTGCAAATTAGAGAACTACGTGAATTGGGATGAGCAAACTTCAATTAACCAATAAACAATGACGGTGATTTTTAATGAGGTAACATCTCCAGCGATAAAGGAAGTATGTACTCTTTTCCCTTCACTAGATTTTTGTCCCTCGGGTTTTGTCTAGTAAGGTTTTAACGAGGCATAATCCTCAAATGGACATTTAAGGGGAGTGTTATGGATAATTATAATATGGATGTCCATATCTTATAGGATATTGATTAGAGGTAATTGAGTTATATTAAAAGATTACATATCTTCCGTAATGTCCGACCCTCACAATGGTCGATCTCAAACTGGATATGTATTTACAAGTGGAGGAACCGCAATTTCATGACATTTAGTTAAGCATACGATCTCAAATCATATCATCCAACCATGTAAATTCTACCGATACATGAAGAAATTCGATAATGTGTTTGGCTAAGAAGTGTGATACAACACATAATGTGAGATCATGTGGTAATTCTTTCAGAAGGTGGCACCAACAGCTTTTGCATGAAGATAATGCATCATGTATTGCTTAACTAAAGAAGGTTATATCAAGGCTTATGGGATCTAAACATATTTTACCAAAATTCTTCTTCACTCATGAATTACGTAAAAATGGTGATATTATTGTTCAACAAGTTCGCTCTGCCGCAATTTGGCGATCTATTTACCAAGGCACTTCCTACCTCAACATTTAGGAAACTAAGTCACAACATTGGAATGTATCGACTCAAAGAACTCAAGTGATATAGTAATCAGAGGGAGACAATACGCGCTGCACTCTTTTTGTCCTTAGTCATGGTTTTGTACTTTTGTCCCATCTGGTTTTTCTAACAAGATTTTTAATGAGGAAGCATTCTTAAAGTTTATTAATAATATGGACATCCAAGAGGGAGTGTTATGGATTATATTATGTGGATGTCCATATAACTCATAAGAAGTCCATGGCCCAATTATCTATTAGGGTTTTGACCATAATGTTTATCTTATATATACTCATTGTATCTCATACACTATAATCAATTGAAGAATACTTTTAATTCCCTCAATTTTTGTTCACAACAATGAAAGCGTATATAAACTTATTTGGTCGTGATAAGCTTATAAAGCTAAGAGGTTTAAAAAAGCCAAAAAAAATAGTTTACAAAACATAAATGGAAATCATATAAGCTCCTAATTCAAAAGGTAAGCTTAAACAAACACCCCTTTTAGCATAAGTACAAATAACTATTGTTAATTTGATTTTCGTTAGTAGTTAAATTTAGGTAAGACCTATGAGGATTATCTTTAAAAAAAATGACATTTTATATGATAAAAAAACACATTTTATAAGCCAGATGAGAATTGTTGGAAAATTTAGTGCACTTGTGGGATGAGTTCACATCTTGTAATGGGTTAGAGGTACTGAGTGTACACCCATAAGGTCCATGAACACCCGACTCTAATAGTGGTTTGTATTGGTAGTGCTAGTAGAAAGTATCGCTAGTGAAAGTAATTGTGGTTTCCATCAGGCAAGATTTCCAATCAAGCGACTTCCAATCGGATCGCTGTTTCCACCGGTGGTTTTTCACCGATGTTGTGTTTACACAAGAAGTGGCGCTAATCGAAGTTGTGTAACCACCGAGCACTATGAAAATGGATGATAAGTGGTAGTTTAAACCGATTATGACCACGCTTAATTGGTCATTTAACCACTAACGGCTATAATGGGGATAATTATGAGGCTATTAATGGGCCAATTAATACTCATAATTCCATTGACTAGCCAAGAGTATTTCCTATAAATAGGAGGTCTGTTTTATGCATGAAGATACAGGGAGAAATACGCTTGAAATACATACGAAAACAAAACACTTATTAGCTTAAAGGGTTAAAGAATTATGCCTAATTTTCTAACGATTTGGTCTTATCCAAGTAGATATTCGGATTCCTGTGCATTAGGGTCTAATAGTTTACTTTGGAAAGTGATCACACGATTCCAAGTGATATCCGGTAACCACCAAGTGGTATCCTCTATCACGACCGCTTGTTTGTTTCTCACCAACAGAATTCTCAAGATTGATTATATTTACCGCCAGAGCTAACCGCCAACAATCAAAGTAAACTATTTAGTGATAATCAATGGTTGTTGCTGCAATGAATGACATGGCTTCAAACTTTGCTGCCGGACAAGTTTGAAGGGTGGACTTGAGGTGGCGTTAAGATGCACTTCTTTGTCAAGCATGAGTGTGGTGTATGTGCCGACAACACCTATCCTCGATGATGGGGATGATGCTACCGTGGAGCGATCGGGAGGAGCAAATGGGAGAATGATGACTACATATGCAGAGGTCTTATTCTCAATGGTATGTCTGATGCTCTCTTTGATATTTATTAGAACATTGAATCTTCCAAAGAACTGTGGGATTCCTTGGATGCCAAATATATGGTTGAGGATGCATCAAGTAAGAAGTTCCTTGTTAGTAATTTCACAAATTAAAAAAATGACTATTCAAGACCGCTATGGAACAATACAATGAACTTCTTGGAATACTTGGAAGGTTTACACAACACAACATGAACATGGATGAGGCTATTAAAGTCTCTTGTGTCATTGATAAACCTCCTTCATGAAAAGATTTCAAGCATACCTTGAAACATATGAAGGAGGAGTTAACTTGTTGAGTTAGCCATCGCACTGAGGAATCTCAAGGTGCAAGATAATGACAAGCCAAAGAGCAAAGAATGTCGGTGCATCTGCTGTCAATATGGTGGAGCATAACAACTCCACGTGTACAATGACAACAAAGGCAAACGAAGTATCATGATAACACAAGCGATCCTAACAAGAAGGCAACACCTACTTGTTGGAAATGTGACAAGACCGGTCACATTAAAAGGGACTGCAAGGGTGTTAAAGTTGGTGGTAAAGCCAATGGATCAGCACTAATGGTTCGTGGAGTGGAGGTTCTTCCAACTCACCGAAGTCGTCAATATGGTTAATAAGTATTTTGCATTTATGTTACATATGTATCTCAATCTCATTATGTGAGGATGATGATGTTGCGTGGTGGTGTTGACTCGTGCAACAATTGCAAAAGATAGAAGTCTCAAGACTTATGAGTCACCGAATGATGGTTCTATTCTTCACATGGGAAATGAGTCAAAATGGTGCATGGTCGTTGTGTAGATCTTAGGTTTAGTTCGGAAAGATTTTAACTTTGTTTAATGTTATTCATGTTCCGAGAATGAAGAACTTGGTTTCAAGTAGTGTTTTGAATAATCATGGATATAAACAAGTTATTGAATCTGATAAATTTGTTCTTTCTAAGCATGGTGTTTTCATTGGTTTTGGTTATTTATGTAATCAAATGTTCAAAGCTATTACCACCGACAAAGTGTTGTTTTGTGACCTCCTATGACCGGACCGACTCTACCCTTTGGCATGCAAGACTTGGTCATGTACATTATAAAAGAATGCAAGATATGTCTACGGATGATTTAATCCCTTTTTGACATGGACACCGAAAAGTGTAAAACTTGCATGTTGACCAAGATAACCAAGAAACCCTTTCGGTGTTAGTAGAGACCGGAGCCTTAGAGTCGACACACTGACTGTGATTTTCATGCCACCTTCTTTGGGGAATAAGAAGTATTTTGTGACGTTTATTGATGATGCTTCTAGGTTTTGTTATGTTTATTTGTTACATACAAAGGATGAAGTATTAGATAAATTCAAAAGTTTAAAATCAAGTTGAATTACAACTGGTCTTTGATCAAAAGAATAAGGACCGATAGGGAGGTGAGTACATGGATACTCCAAGACTACCTGTTGGAATAATCCATGAAACGATCGCCCTTTATACTCCTCAAAGAAATGGTATTTCCGAAGGAAAACAGGTGTCAAGGAGATGGTTAATTCCATGTTGTCCTATTCAGTCGAGTCAATTCTCGTGAAGCTATGTTTACAGCTATTTATTAAATAGGTTCCCAACAAAAGGAACAAGGTTACCCCTTATGAACTCTGGACTAAAAGGAAACCCAACTTGAATTATCTTAAAGTTTGGGGTTGTAGGCTGTTGTAAGACCTCCATCCAAATTTGAAAACTTTGGGTGAAAGAGGCATTGACTGCATCTTTGTTGGATATGCTGAGCATTCCAATGCTTTTAGATTCTATGTTATAGAACCTAATGAATATGTTTCAGTTAACTCAATAATTGAATCAAGGGATGCAAACTTTGATGAGAATAGATTCTCATCAGTCCCTAGACCAAGTCCAAGGATTCCTAATGGAACTCAGACACCTGTGTATCGAGGTCCTCGATGATGAACCATCGGTCCCCGATGAGGTTGTGGTTCAACAACCCAACTTGTGCTCGTGAAGAGCAGTGGGTCGTCGACTCCAAAGTCATTTGGACCTCGAAGTTTCAACTGACTTAGTTTAAGGAACAAGGGATGAGGTCTCAGATCAATACTCCTATTGCTTCATTGTTGAGGATGATCCTAAGACATTTGAAGAAGCAATGAAGTCCTGTGATATTGCCTTCGGAAAGAAGCAATAAATGATGAGATGGATTCCATCATGGGGAACAACACTTGAGTGTTGGTTGATCTACCCACGGTTGCAAACCTCCTGGTTGCAAATGGATTTTCAAAAGGAAAATGAAGGTAGATGGAACTATTGAAAAGTTCAAGGCTAGACTAGTCATTCAAGGCTTTAAACAAAAGTCATGGATAGACTATTTTGATACTTATGCCCTCGTGTCAGACGCACTCTAAGATCGCTTGTTATGGCATCTATTCACAACTGATTATTCATCGATGGATGTGAAGACGTCTTTCTTGAATGGTGAATTGGAAGAGGAGGTTTATATGAACCAACCTCAGGGCTTCATCATGCCCGTAATGAAAACAAGGTGTAAACCATTAAGTCCCTTTATGGACCAAGCGGCACCTAAGCAATGGTATCAAAAATTTGATGAAGTGGTTTTGTCTAGTAGTTATGTTCTTAACCTGCCACAAATGTATATAGCAAATTTGATGAATCCGGTAAAGGAGTCATCATTTGTCTATATGTTGATGACATGTTGATCTTTGGCACCACCAAAATCAGTTGACCGACAAAGGAATTTTTGTCATCAAGGTTCTCCGAAGGGATACGGGGAGGCCGATGTTATCCTTGGTATAAGGATTAAACATGAAAGTAAAAGAATTTCTATCACTCAGTCTCATTATATTGAGAAGGAGTCGAGGAAATTCAATTACTTTGATTATACCTGAGTACTCCTATGGATACTTGTGAGAAGTTGATGCCTAATAATGGCAAAGTTGTATCTCAACTTGAGTATTCTAGGTAATTGGTCGCTTGATGTATGCCATGACTTGTACAAGACCCGATATTGGTTTTGCAAATGGGAAAATTGAGGTGTATACTAGTAATCCTAGTGCTCATCATCGCAAGCGCTCATTGTGGTAATCAAGTATTTGAAGAGGACTATGGATTATAGTCTCTCTATCGTACCCATCGTTGTTGGAAGGATACACCGATGCAAGTTGGATCAAGAATAAGAGACAATTCGCCTACCAGGGTGGGTATTCCTACTTGGTGGAGGTGCAATTTCTTGGGCATCCAAGAAGCAAAATTGCATCACCATTTCAACAATGGAATCAATTTGTGGCTTTAAATACCCGCAAAGAAGCTCAATGGTTGAAAACTTGCTTCTTGAGATTCCATTGTGGCCTAAACCTATAGCACCTATTTCTATCCGCTAGATAGTGCAGCCTACATTGGCTAAGGCTTATAGCCGGATGTACAATGGTAAGTCTAGACACTTAGGTTTCGTGCATAGCATGATTCGTGAGCTTATCATGAATGGGGTGGTATCTTTAGAGTTTGTTAGATCTCAATGTAACTTAGTGATCACTTGATAAGGAATTAGCTAGAGACTTGGTTATAAAGTCTGCTAAAGGGATGGGTTTAAGTCCAACTTAGTCACCGAATGCTAGGACACCCAACTCCCTCCTAAGGAAACTTGGGAGCTGAGTTCAATGTGGAAAGTCGAACATTCAAAGGACTGAGCACATGTTTTATTTACATCCCAAGGTTGTCCTCGAACGGCAAAAGGAGGATGAAGTCTTTACTTAATGGTTAATTTTCTTTGAAAAGTGCTTTAGGAGCATGAATAAAGAGGAACCACCTATGTAAATGTTGAAGTTTTGCCGCCAGAAGCTTTTGGACTTTAGCTTCCACAACATTTATGAATTTGGATATGGACACATGGCTTGTATAGTGTCGAGTCGATAAGTGTTTGAAAGCTTGTGTGTAGTTATCTTCGTGTATTCAAATGGGTTGAAGGGTTCATTCTTAGAACACCTGATTCTCTAATATTTGAACATGTAATTACTAAGATGGAAATTCAACTCGTGACATTTTCATTTATGCACATGTTTTGCTTGATGTTTGTTTTCATGCAAAGGAAGTGAACTAAATTTGGGGAGGATTGTTGGAAAATTTAGTGCACTTGTGGGATGAGTTCACACCTTGTAATGGGTTAGGAGGTACGAGTGTACACCCAAGGTCCATGAACACCTGACTCTAATAGTGGTTTGTATTGGTAGTGCTAGTAGAAAGTACGATAGTGAAAGTATCATTGAGTGACCAACAAAGATTTCCCGGATCGCTGTTTCCACCGGTGGTGTTTCACCGATGTTGTGTTTACACGAAGAAGTGGCGTTTCCACCGCGTCGTGTAACCACCGATAGCACGCTGAAAGTACTCGATGATAGTACAACTTGTAACGCTTTGACCTATTCAAGTGGCTTAAACCGCATTATGACCACGCTTAATTGGTCATGTAACCACTAACCGCTATAATGGGGATAATTATGAGGCTATTAATGGGCCGATTAATACTCATAATTCCATTGACTAGCCAAGAGTATTTCCTATAAATAGGAGGTCTGTTTTATGCATGAAGATACAAGGAGAAATACGCTTGAAATACATACAGAAAGCATAAACACTTATTAGCTTAAAGGGTTAAAGAATTGTGTCTAATTCTCTAACTGCATTTGGTCTTATCCCAAGTAGATATTTGTGATACCTGTGCATTAGGGTCGAATAGTTTACTTTGGAAAGTGATCACACGATTCCAAGTGATATCCAGTAACCACCAAGTGGGTATCCATCGCCGATCTTGTTTGTTTCTCACAATAAATAGAATTTATGTCGAAGATTGATTATCTTTACCCCGTCATTGGAGCTAACCGTTATTCGATTATCACTTTCGTGAGGACTTCATTCACGCTTATTAACTTTTACGCTTATAGAGTTCGAGATAGTGGAAGATGATGGGCTAGGAAATATGAAGAGTTAACGGATGCTTACCGCCTAACAAACTTTAGGCAAAGGAAATGAAATGGGTGCGCAAAGTGAAGTGAGAAAAAGAACCTCTTAGTGAAGTCCAGCCCTTGGGCATCTCTCCATTTATGGCATGTTAAAACGATCAGACTACATACCGGTCCCCACACACAAAGACAACACTTGTTCCACACTCAGATCTTATTGAACAAGTACTTTCTTACCTAGGACCATCCACTCACATTCTTTGGTTGTCATGTATTAGCTCTTTTGGTTGGTTTATGGTCAAAGTGTGAAAGCAAGATTCGTTTTGTTGACGTGACAAAATTGAGTAATATGATTATTAATTGAGTCGTATGATTAACTCAAAATCAAGTAAATTAATTTTTTGCATAGAAAATAAGCAAGTATTGTAAGACTAACTCTATACTTATAGACTTACGTGTAAAATAAAATTACATTTTAATCGATCAATATAATTACAAATGTCTAAAACTTAAAAAAATAAATGAAAAATAAAAGAAAAACAAACTATTGTTAACTTTGTATTTATGAACTTAAGTGTAAACTAGTTTTCACCTTAATAGAAAAGTAACCCCCAATTCAAGTTTCATCCTTATATGCACTCTTACTAGCTAAAAGACCGCCAATTGACGAGTTTTGAGAATGACAAAATAGATAATACAACATATATTATGCAATCAAGCCGCTTAAAACAAACATATCAAGATATGCAGCTAGATAAAAAAACCTTGACTCGATAAAAACATGTGTAAATAACAAATAGTCCAAAAACATGTTGTTATACTTGTCGAATAATTAATAACGAGTAGATCATTAAATGAAATAGACAATTTAAACAAATCAAATCAAGTTTGAATGAAAATAAAAACAACAATGATTGTGGCAATGAAGGTTCATTCCATGTCACTCCGCTATACAAAAGATAGAAGTCTTGAGATTAGTCGGGGTGAGTACAAAACCAAAAACTCAATCAAACCAAAACCACAACCAAAAACCGAACCAAATAAAAACCAACGGAGGCGGTTTTGACTTTTAGAAAACCAATGTTTGGGGCGGTTTTTGGTGCATATGAAAACCGAACTAAAAATCCTCACTTTACATATCTTTTAAAATTTTATCAAATAATATTATCTTTATAAAATATTTGATTTGATTTGTCCATATCGTTTAAACATTTACACATATTACGTACACTGTTCAAATCTCCTATTATTTCTAGGTATCGACACCTATATAGCCACAACTCACTCCCACTTCACAACTCAAACTTAATCTCACCTCTTCAAAATAACCTTTCGTTGAACATTTTCCCCTTCCATCTCGAAGACGCAAGCCATGAACACGGGAAAGTTTAAGGTTGTAATACTTTTATAATCATAGTTTAATAGTTTATAATAAAAATGAAAAGAACATTGATAGATTGATGATTATTGGTATGCACATAAATCTGATGTCAATTATGTTACTTGTATGATTGTATCTTATATATCTATGAATGATTTAATATCTAGTTAAACTTTTGCTATTTATATTGTTATCAAATCGTATTCTTTCATGTTGATAATGTTTATATTATTGTTCTAAATTATTGCAAAAAGTTTTTGGTATGATTGCAGTTGTATGAGGCATGATCAATGTTACTTGAACTTTGCATTATTTGGGTTGTATGCTTATTTTCATTAGATGTTCCTATGGTTTGTTTTGGTTCTGACACTGAAGTTATAAAAATCTTATGGTCAACATGCATATATTAAATTGGCTCAGAAAGTGATAATATTGATAACTTTTGAGCTTTAAATTATTAGATAATGGTTTTTTTTGTATATACAATGTGTACATGAATTGAGCCACTCGTTCATATTTTGTTGTTATGTTATCTTTCTCTAGACGTATATTCGGAGAGTAAAATTGCTTATGTTATTAACAAACTTAAACGTGGACATCTAGTGATGTATGTATAGATAATGTTTGCATAGAGGATATTGCAAGAGTGTCAGTCATCTGATAAATAATTGAATAAATCGTTAATGACTCGGAAATAAGTTATAATATTTTTCTGGTTAGTATTGTAGCTTAGAGCATCCAGGTGCCATTTGTCCCTCAAAACTCTTAACATATGAACATTAGTTGTAGATCATGTAGACAAAGATGGTGTATCTAATATGTGGCCTACTATGTCATTTCATTCTTATGTTATCATTTTGTATTGCAAGTTATCATGCTCATTTGAGTGAATAAATAATAATGGGGAGCTTGTTGTTGACGTTGTTGTTATGTAATAAAAAACTATATTAATATGTTTTAATTGACTATCAACAAAATGATGATACTAATATTGAACTATCTTGTTACTGCTTACTTTTTTAGATGCAATATGCACCTGAAAGTGATACCGAGGCTGAAGTTAGCAACAAAAAAGATGAACTTGTAATTGATTTGGATAAAAACCAAAAAACCGACACCAACCGCTTTAATAAAAAACCGAAAAGTCAAACCGAAAAAACCAAACCTAACGGTTTGAAATTATTAAAACCGGTTTTCGGTTCTGCTGGTTTTAGTCAAAACCGCCCCATGCACACCCCTATTACGCGGTTTTATTTACGTAACTATGTATCCAACTCATATTCTATTCAATATTTTCTTTTTCCTTTAATGACTATTAAGTTTGTAGAACAAGCTTCATTATTTTTATTTTCAAAAGTCACCACTATAATGGCCATTAAGTTTCATCATTTAATTTTCAACATTTCTTTAATTATTTTAATTTTCAACATTCATTTTCTCACATTTGACTATTGTTGAAAATTCAACAGTCAACTTTGACATTTTTTCCATTTTATTTAGTTAAGATTTGACATTTTTAAAGTTTTGAAAGAACACATATGTAAGTATTTGTTTAGGTTCTCCAAATTTGACATTTGTTTAGGTTGGGTATGTATTTCATGAATGGATCCCAAGTTAAAATAAAATGAAAAAATAAGAAATGTTTGTATTACATATTTTAAATGCAAAGGTAATTTTACAAGATGATCTTATTTCAGTATGATCTAAAATGCAACATCAGAAGCACTTCTCATTCTACTTTTATTTCTCATTTGACCTTAACTCATGTATTTCATTATTGAGTTTAAAAGAGAGATATATGCAATTAACCTCTTTTTAAATACAAATTAGATATATGAGGTTGGTGCCAACCACTTGACAATTGACATATGTATAAAAAAATCTATAAACAAATGAGTTTAATTAGAACATAAGAGTCTATTTGTAAAAGAGTTTAGCAAGCTTAGTTACTTATAATCATAAATTTTGTGGCACTTCTCTGAAATCGTGTTTGCAGTTGTCTTCATCGTAAATAAAAAATTTCAGTCTTTTTTCTTAACATGACGCACAACATAAATATAAAAGTCCATCAAGACAACACGAATAAAGATAAATAATTGAAATAATAATTGGTGTTGATAAATGCTACTAAAACACTCAAATCTCTGGCTTTGTAGACAACAATTCAAAACTTCACTCAAATTCAATATAACCTGCCATTACCAATGTACATAATGACTTATAGTTTAAAAACAAAGATACTAAGCAAAATTAGGTGATTACTTTTTTTAGTAAATTAGTTGGATCTGATTGAAAAAATTACACATTTTAGTAAATAATATATACAACATTGCCTTTGACACCAAAGAAACAAGTAAATATACACATTAAACCATTGTGACCATATAATGTACCTCAAGAATCTGGATTGTATAAAAAATGTATAGATTACTTCACCAAAATAAACTGAACTTTGTTAATAGAAAGAAAACGATATGTTTTGAAAACACTGAATAGCAACTTCATAAAATGCCAATGTGTAGTACTAACTTGAGTAGAGTAGCAGCTGCCCACACATATGAATGAAATTTCCCCAACGGATATGATAGTCTAGCGCTCTTTCCTTCCATGAAAACAGCATATCCAAGTATCCTTTGGCCATCTATTTCCTCCAGAGAATCTGCATCCCAATAACAAATTTTCAAAACCAAAAGTCAAGAGTTTGAGAAAAAAATAATGCTAATTACTTTGTAACCTTACTTTTAAAAAAATTGACATTTTTTAACTTAAATAAATAGTAACAACAACATATACCTTTGAGACCTAACTCAACACCTTAACGATTCCACTTGGCTGTAGTAATTCACTGGCTACAATCCTATCTAGCTCATTTAAATTTTTCTAAAGCACACGAACTTTATAGGCTTCCTGTTGTAATCAATTGAAAGACAAATGTTAAAGACTGATAGCACACTCTAGTAATTACTGACAAAATAATTCATTCTATTCTAATCTCAAAAAACATAATAACCGTCCGCTTATAATATAACAAATTGTCATTACATCTCTATTTCAATGATTAAATAATTACGTAACCATAGTGTTAACTTTGGAATTTTAAATAAGCGCTTTTTTGCTTACCTGTGACGGGCCTTACTATTTATCGGTTTCGCAATGATTGTTTCCGATATACTATTACGGTAATATGATTTTTGTATTTTTGGCAGCTTATAGTAAATTTGGGAGGATATGAATTATATTTTTTGGACTAATAACATGAGCCATCTAACTGTTTTTTGTAACTATTTATTTAGCTATACAATTTCCTATTTGTTTTTGTGCATGATCATTATTCTTTAAAACGAAGGCATAACATGCTTGTGTAAGCTACAATAGGATTTTCTAATCCACATTTGTCTAACACCTCATCCTTTGCTACTAAAATAGATGATATAAGGATGGTTTCAATTGAAACTAAAATTTGTATACAGCAAGTGCAACAAACTGTGGTGAAGTAACAAATATGTAATAGCTAAACAATTCATCTGCAATATTAGGTGCTACCCTGCTATAACAGCAAATACCAAAAGTTTTTTCCTATTAGTGTAAACTATTTACTAAGTAGGTTATGACTCAAATTTTCATAAAAGACAGAAAAAATAAAAAATATTTACCGCAGTCAATATTTTTAACGTAGCCGTAATGTATGCTCGTGTTTTGTCCTCCCATGTTTCATCCATTCTACTCACTGCCGCTTCAGTAGACACATCTACAAACTAACCGGTGCCTTTTTTGTTAATCGGCACAACGCCAAGCTTTTCTTTATCTGATAAAACGCCCTGCCAATATCCACGCCAGTTATCAAGTATACTGATAATAAAAAGGCAATGGAATCTACATTCTAACGGTTAACCTCCGTAAACCTAACACGCCAAGTAATGGAAAAGATACGATGTTCGGACCATATGTTGACATCCTTCGCGGCTGTACCAGTTGATTGACAAAAGGATCATGTCAAGTTTGTGATTAAGTTTGATTTTACTCCATAGTAAGCAATTCTTTCCCCCAGACATACACCTCTATAAAACATCAGTATGATGAGTTATCGAATTTAACTTCAATGACTTATGAGCTTATGTAACTCGGCCTATATACCATAAGCCTTTTTTTAAGGCTTACTTCTCAATTTATGAGGTCATACCCATTTTCAAGTTATAACTATGTAATCAAAAAATATGAAAAAAAAAAAAAAAAGCATATTTCTTTGTTCAGGTTAATTCACTTTGGGTTGGACTGGTCCTAACCTATTCAACCCACTTGGCATATTATTTCTTTTATAGCTCAATTTTTAGTTATCTGTTTGCCTTCTTAAAGATATAGTATCATCTCAAATCCACCCATTCATATGTAAATGGGTCGAAAGTTCCGTCTTTATAAGTAAAAGCTTTTCCTAGGTTCCTTATATTCATAAGCTACAGAGTGTATCCTAAGTAATCTCCAAATAATGGTTTCTAATTTAGTTCTTGTTGTGTTTATAAAAATAGCTGCATGACTAAATGTCAATTTGGCAGCCACACATAGAGCATAAGCTATTGTACAACGCATGTGAGGTATTACTATAAGACTATAAGTAAAAGCTACACAGACCTATGCAATTTTATTGCCCCCCTGAACTGCACCTTCTGAACCACACCCCCTGAACCTCATATCCTGAACTGTACAATAGACAATCTTATCAGTTGGTAACTCACCCTATATCCAACTCTCAAAAACCATTGAGCTGAGAGATGCAAACAGCGGAACTTCTTAAGCTGCATAGAAATCCTGTAAACTAAATATCCATGTCAAATTCGTCACTATCCATGAAATTTGTTTAAAAGTCACCATGATAACAATAGAGATAATAATCAAAACATATGATTAAATAGTCAAATGTTTCATGTAATCGACGATTTTATATGTGAAACAGTATACTTGTGATCAAGTACCTTTTTCATTGAAAAAAATTATATTTCGCTAAATGAAAAAACAATGGAGAAAACCGAAGGCTCACTTTCGAGACATATATATACATTGATTACAATGTATTTGATTCGTTATGCATAACATTTTGATGGAATTCAATCAGATTATCTGATTTTTATGTTTTGGTGGAATTCAAACAGATATAGACACATACCAGCAAGGAAAGTGTATATATCTGTCGTAGCAACATAAAAAGCAACACCTGTCTGATAAGCTGTCAATGCAAGACCTTGAATTGACTCCACTTGTCTTCGGGTGTAAATCTCCTCAATACACCATAAGCAAATCTGAAAATATGTATATGAGAATCAATGATGAAGAACATAAAGTCACATGTACACATCTTACGGTAGATAAAACCTTTGTAAAATCCTTGAAAAGCTTATATGGTGTATAACAGGGTCTTCCTGCGCGCCGAGGAATTAGTGACACGTAAGTTCTTCATTGGCGTTAAAACTGACCTCTTCTTAATTATATATACCCCTAGTATAAGAAAAACATGTAAATTTTACTTAATTAGCAGCAAGAAACAAACACCACATTAAATGACACAACTACTAAACGAAGGTTCACAATACTTTTGGCGAAAATTTTTGCGAAGCAGTTCTACAGGTGATAAGCCAGAAGATTCTAATAACTCTGCTGCAGCAGCCTTAAAAACAGGAATGGCACTGCAATTTAAAACACATAATCAGATGTAAGTTACTATTTTTATTTTTTAAACTAATTAATTACACATAATCAGATGTTGAAGACTATCACCACAAAAAAATCCAGAAGCATTTCACAAAAATGAAAAGTGATACTCTTAGCTTATTTATCAGGCTTATGGGGTTATTTTGTTTTGAGAAAACTTATAGAAAAAGGTAGCCAAAAGAGCCGGTGTTTGATGGTTGTTTGGGGGTATCTATACCTCTAGAGCATGTTGTTTGCCCCTCTTCATACCAAAAGAATGCACCATGATGGCGAGGAACCTGGTTGGTGTCACCCAAATACATGGAGTCCAAAAGCATTCCTACGTATCAAGCCATCATCATCGGCCATCATCACTCAAAACTACTAGAGTCCAAAATACGCCTCTCGGAATATTACTATCACTAAAATAGAACTCAACCTGCAAATATATCATATAAGCATAGAAATTAAAATATCACCAATCAATCATTAAAAAAATTAATAATAACAATAACCTCGGCATACCTGT
Organism: Chrysanthemum makinoi; assembly: GCA_910596185.1. Classification (NCBI taxonomy): domain Eukaryota; kingdom Viridiplantae; phylum Streptophyta; class Magnoliopsida; order Asterales; family Asteraceae; genus Chrysanthemum; species Chrysanthemum makinoi. Next base: position 76,550,634 of record OU343223.1, on the reverse strand, counting down.
GTAATGACTTTCTTTACGGTCTCGTCATCTAATTGAATCGCCACCATCTTATCTTGTCTGTGTTATCTGTTAATACAAAGCATCTTAAATTAAGCGAAAACATATTTTATTGAGGAAAAAAAAAAGGCTTAGTGGGTATTTGACATGAATTCTTTTTCTGCTTATATGGTTGTTTTTAATAAGCAGAAAAGCAGTTTCGATATCCAAACACTTCCTGATTTTGTATCAAATCAGCAAATCGAAACACTGTTTCTAAAAGTACTTATAATTAAGCAGTACTTTTACAAAGCTCGATAACCACACCAACGATGGAACCACATCCTCACCCCCTTTCGAAATCGATATAGTCCTGGCCAATTCCACCAACAACATCACATCAGACATCACCTAAACAAAAGAATGTTACACATATTTATAACACAAATAGATTAAAAAAAAAAAGAGTATAATTAGTACCACCTCAAAATGAGATGATTGAGGAAATCGATTATAGTAGAGAAGCTTGATGAGCTTTCCGCTTCGTCTCTTAGGGTTAAGAATGATGTCCGCCATTACCTAATTGATATAATTTGAGAGAGTAAAAAAAAGGAACATTCAAATCAGTTGATTATCGAGATATTAATCTTACCTAATAAGAAAAATCAGAAGACAATGATAACCAAAAATCATGAACCAATAACCAATCCGGTGTCTTTGAGTTCATAACTTTAAAACGATTTTAGTGATCAGGAGTGTTAGGTTTGCTTAGGATTTTTCTCAAAAAAATATGAAGGGGTGTGTGTGTGTTTTGATGATAAAAGGCGGTTGTGGAAGGTGCTGGAAATCTACCAGTGTGTGTTATTTGTGTGAAATGTATACATGTGTTATGTGTATTTGGTACAAATTGTATGAGAGACAATGAACAGTAAAGAGGCAAACACACTTCACCCAATAGGGTGCTGCCACAATGATTTTTTGTGTATTATAACATGTATAGGACCAATCAAAATGTGACACCACAGCATTTGTAACATGTATTTTCATACTCCCTCCAACTCCAATTAGTATATATATATAATATGAAAAGAGATTAAAATCCAACAACAACAACATTAACGAAATTTCAAGGCAAATAAAAG
>OU343223.1:76146328-76549416 GCA_910596185.1 Chrysanthemum makinoi | reverse complement strand
AATACGCCAATGCATTTAGTCCCTAGAACTATTGCCACTAAAAGCAAGACCTTAATCAGTCAATATGTCATCTTTCAATTATTTGTTGATTTTGAGAAAACTTGTAAGAAAAGGATCACACCCACTGGTATTACTGAAAGGGAAAGGGGTTTTGAGCAAACTAAAGAATGCTATTTAACAGAAGTCATGCCTTTCTTTAAACAACTAAAAGATCAATTTGAAAGCCTTAAAAAGGGGATGAATCCAGATATTAAAGAAATGGAAAAGGAATTTGATGCGATGATTGTTGAGGTTAGTGACTATGAGCGTGAATTAAAATATAATGAGATTGAGAGGAAGAACTTGCATACACTGAATGAGAATCTGATTTCTGAATGTATTGCTCAAGATGTGTTTTTCACTGCTACAAACTGTTCCATTAATGGCTTTTCAATTTCATGAATTTTCTGTTGCTCTGAAAGTCTCTCATGATCGTGTCATTGAGCTTGAAAAAATTAATTCTAAACTAAATGAGAAAATTGATCTGGATGATCACGATAATTTGGTAAAACATCTTTCTAAACTAGAAGTTGAACATTTTAATTTACTACTAAAATATCAACATCTTAAAGAAAATGTCAAAACCTCAAATATCAAGACATCCTCAGATGCTCCAGAGTTTGATGCAGTTTTTCAAATAAACAAACGCGAAGAACAAATTCAAGCTCATTGTAACACGATCAGAAAGTTGAATGCCCAAATTTCTCAATTAAAGGGTGAAAAGAACAATGTCACTGGATCCCAAATGCCTCCTCCTTTAGATTCTCAGTATTCTCAAATGTTTCATCTTCAAAACTTAGTAAATGCATTACAAAAGGAAAACGAAAGTTTTCTAGAAGAAAATGAAAAGGTTAAACATCACTTTAAAGAGTTATATGATTCAATAAAAGTCACTCGTGACAAAAACAACGAAAAAATAACTTCTTTACAAAAAGAAATTAAGAATCTGAGGAGTCAGGAAAAAAGGAGACTGCCACTTGTTTTTAATGAGAACGTTGCTTCAAAGTCATCCTCTGATTGCAAATATTCTCTGGATCAAGTTAAATACATTCCTCCTCATCTTAGGAATAATGAACTTGTGTTTCATAACTACTGTGCTCACCTTAAGGATAGTCTAGAATGTCTCCGTGAGATTGTGGAAGAGGATTTCATAAATAAGCCTCTTGATAGTGAAGTTAGGTTTGTGTGCATTCATGCCAAATGATCTCTCGGAGCTGCTAGAATGTTTAATTACAACATGTCCTAAATCCTTAGGTGCGAAAGGTAAAGCTGTGATTCCATGTTCTATGTCTAGTGCCAAGCATACAAACCATTCTATGCCCACTTTTAAGAAAGTGAACACCAATGTGCCTTCCAGTAGTTCAGATTCTTGCACATCTAGTTCAGGAATGCAAAAGGTAGATCAACCAACTAATGTTCCCATAATTCCCTCTAGAGGAGTAATCAGTGACATTAAAGTAAGCGCGTCAAAGCCTCCAGGCAATACCAAGAAAGATAGGACCTCGCAAGCTAAGAATGCACATTGGAAGAGAGTTGAAGACCAACCTAGGAACTTTAAGTTTGAGTTGAATAAAACGAATCGTGTTGATTCTAGTATTAGCCTTAGGCGTACTGTAACTAATTAATTCGATACTATCTGCAAACCATGTAATGATGTCTGCTTGAATTCTGTTACTAATCATGAATGTGGTGTGAATGTTTTGTCTAATGCTGTAAAATGCCCAGTTAATATTGTTAATGCAAAAAATCATGTTAAGAAGGCTAAATGGCAAAGGCGAAAGAAAGTTAGAAAACAGTGGAAACCCACAGGAAGAACATTTAGTAAGATAGGTTATCAATGGATACCTTTTGTCCATAAGGTTAATCAGACAATGCCCACTAGAAAATGGATGCCTACTGGTAGAACTATTCCCTTAAGAAGTGAACATACTTTGAATAGGTCAAATACGGACACTAGCACTGCATCTATTTCTAATGATTCCATTGCTTCTGCTTATGATATGGATGTTTCTATTTCTAATGTGGGTGTTCCAATCACTATTACTAACCAAATGGAACCCATTCTTGCATGGGATCCCAATTATCCAGTTATCCATTCTTGTCTATGTTCAACTGCTGATCGTTCAAATCGTTCTCAGTGGTAACTGGACTCAGTGCTGTTTCTAAGCATATATGACTGAGACCCGTCACGCTCATGAACTTCTGAGTAAATTCATCGGGACAGTTAGATTCGGGAACGACCATTTTGGAGGTATTATGGGTTATGGAGATTATGTGGTTGGTAAAAGTGTAATTTCCAGGGTATATTATGTGGAAGGTCTTGGTCATAACTTGTTCTCTGTTGGTCAATTATGTGATTCCGATCTAGAAGTGGCTTTTAGAAAGCATACTTGTTTCGTTAGAGAACTTGATGGTGTGGAATTATTAAGAGGTACTCGAGGTTCTAACCTATACACCATCTCTATTGATGATATGATGAAGGCTTCTCCAATCTGCTTGCTGTCAAAGGCTTCTAAAACAAAGTCTTGGTTATGGCATCGTCGTCTCAATCACTTGAACTTCGGCACCATAAACAACCTTTCCAGAAAGGATCTTGTCAGAGGCTTACCCATATTAAAATATGAAAAGGATCATCTTTGCTCAGCATGCCAATTGGGAAAAAGCACGAAATATGCCCACAAACCAAAACCCACAAACTCTGTAATGGAAGTTCTTCATACCCTTCATATGGATCTGTGCGGCCCAATGAGAGTGCAAACTATTAATGGGAAGAGATATGTATTAGTAGTGGTTGATGACTACTCCCGATTCACTTGGGTTAAGTTTTTGAGGACAAAGGATGAAACTCCAGATGTCATCATTAAACTCATTAAACAACTTCAGATCCGACTCAACAAAACAGTTCGAATCGTCCGTACTGACAATGGAACTGAGTTTGTTAATAAAGAACTCAATGAATTTTATGAAAATGTGGAATCAGTCCACAAAGAAGTGTTCCTAGAACTCCTCAACAGAACGGTGTAGTTGAAAGACGAAATCAAACTCTTGTAGAAGCTGCAAGAACAATGCTGATTTACTCAAAGGTTCCAATGTTTTTATGGGCTGAAGCTATTGCCACTGCATGTTACACTCAAAATCGATCCCTAATTCACACTTCCCATGGAAAGACTCCATATGAACTTGTCCACTATCGAAAACCTGATTTATCATACCTTCGTGTGTTTGGTGCTTTATGTTATCTGATAACGCTACACGCGTCGTTCGGGGTCAAAGGAACTTCCTTATCTTCGAGCAAGTTTTATAACACCCTAGGCAGTGAACCTAATCGTTGTAGTGTAGTAATTAGGGTAAGCCACGGGTATTGATATCGTTCTCTAGGGGAATAGGAATGCTAGTAGGGAGTTACTATGCTAAGGTTAAGGTTGAGGAAGATTATTTTTTATCTTTTTATATTTTATGAAAAATGGAAAGGTACGAATTTCGGGTATTGGATTTGGGGGTTGGTATTTCTACCGATTACTCTACTATTATCTAATTATCTAAACTAAGGTTGTTGGAGTCTATGTCTAATTAATGTGTGCTCGTATGATAGTTTAAAGATGTGTTTACTTAGTTTGTATTACTCCTTAATTATCTCCTATTGATGGTTGAGTGTCACGTCTTATTCCTAGTTGCGTTGTGTGTCTAAAGTTGTAGGGTATGCGTTTCTCCCTAACTCTTCGAACTTACCAAAGGGTCTTGTCTACAAATCCACTAGAGATTATAGACTCCTACTCTAAGGCGCTCTTTGGATGGTTTAGCCTACAATTACTCAGGTAATTATACTCTAAGGTTCACAAAGATGAATCAAGCATTAAGTGCACAACGAATGACCTATCGCATTACTAGATCATTAATCAACTAAGATAAGAAACAACCAATCAATATTTAATAATTAAGTTTCATACTTCCTAAGCAAACACACAAATAAATTAGCCGGACATGGAGAACATGCAAGCATACACACAAATAATCAAAGACATAATTGAATTAATGAAGTAAAGACTTATCTTGGTGTAAGATAGGGTTTAAAACCCTAAAATACTGTACAAGACACCTTAGGTTCAGTTTTAGGTTTTTACTCCAAAGACTCTCCACACAAAGACTGAAAAATTCGGATTCTATATATAAGATTACAATTGCGACGGCGTCACCTTATGTTTAGTGACGCCGTCGTGTTGCCGCCATTAGGGTTTCGTCTTGGCCACGTTAACCTTGCGACGGCGTCACCTTATGTCCGTGACGCCGTCCTCTTCAGCTTCTGACGTCGTCTGGATTGCATCTAGGCCGTCTGAGTAGCGACGGCCTACTCTTTCACAACTAGACGTCGTCACTTGAAAATACGAGTTTTGAGACCTGTGTCGTCACAATAATTTTGGGACGGCGTCACAATGTAGCACCTGACGCCGTCGCCTTCTACTTTCAGCAACTGTGAGTGTCTCGATTTTGACTTTGGCCATTTTCTTCATATATTCGCGCCTTTTCGTCCAAATAAGTGCCATTCCAGCATTTTGCCTTCACGAGACCTAAAAAGTGAAAAGGAATGATATTAAGCAATAACGGATACAAAAGTGATCAAATAAGGACTTAAACGACCCCTCAAAATGGTACCTTTTAAAACCTTATCAAATATCCCTACACTTGTTATTTGCTTGTCCTCAAGCAAACGTGCTTTTAGCCAATTAATTTATAAGTTAAGGGTCATGAAGCATTAATTCAAAACGGTCCACAACACATATAAGCCCCGCAAAAGTCATAACAAGCACGGAAATTACATACTAGCACCTCACATGGGGTGTTTGGATACTCACATCTCTCTCGGGTGTATAAATGAAATATAACAATATAGGAATGGAAGATAAACACTCATTAACCGGTCCTAGTACATAGATTACCATAGGCTTGAGAATAGATCAAACCTCCATCGCTTTGGCGTAAGCACCTAGGAAAGACTATCAAAGAGGTCTTTTAAAGGGTTGTAACGTTAGGCTTACGGTAGGGAAATAAGGGTTTGGTGGGATAGGCTATATAGTGGTGGTAAGTCAAAAATCTCTATGTTAAATGCATATGAAGAATGGCGTTGCTAAGCCAAGACTCGACACTCTAAACTCTAGATAACTTGAAATTAACAAACATAAATTTAAAGGATATATGTAGGATGGTAGCCATTTGTTTTTTTTTATTTTTTTTTTTTTTTTTTATTTTTTTATTTTTTTAATACACTTTTACTCTACCATCCTCTATGATAACATCAAAATACTAGGGATTTACAGGCATATCCCTACACTTGAGTTTTATTACTCTAACACTAATTTGACCCGAATTGAAAAGATCAAAACACTTGGGGTACATTATTACGCAAACAAAGGGGATTTGAATTTAACGTTCCCTTCCCGTCATTTCATAAACTTTAACTTTTCCCATGAATCCCAATCATCCCAAAACTGTATACAAAGGATATGACTCGACTTAGCAACTTATGCAAGCAACTAGATAATTGAACTAAGGGTTTAGGGTGATAACAAACATTTGCACTAAAATTGAGTGCATAAGGGGTAGGCTGAGGCGATTTGGGTGTATATTTGGGGGTGGGGTGTAAACAATGCTCTTCATTGATATTCCGGAAAAACCGAAATATCACGAGAACCGCGAAAAGGATAGGCTCTGAGGGGTTAACTAGGGGTATCGTGTACTAAAGATGAGTACAACGCAAAGGGTGTGGGGGAATTACTCAACCGATATGGAAGAAGTAATTATATTACAGGTATTAAACAAGGGTTATCCTAATGCCTCTTATCATTTAGTTATTCCTAACTACACAAGTGTAGCCTCACTTGCGATCTCGGAATGCATCACAAAACAAGTTCTAGAATCTATTATACTGCCGGTTCACACTCTAAGCATTAAAGATGAATGCTTTTAATTCCTACTAATCTAAGGGCGATCCTCACATTTTGGGTGGAATTTGGGTGGTAAGGATTTTTGTGCTAGTCATGTAACTTCCTATCCGTGAGACGCTTTTGTTAAGACTAATGGCCCACTCCTATATGTCATGAAAAATTTTAAATTTAGTGCCAAAATTACCCTAACCGACATTTTCTCATGGTTTATTACACAAATACACTTGGACAAAGCAAATAGTCAAGGATAAGCATAGTTTCAAAGTTCCCGTTTTATTTTCCCTCCCTACACTTAAACTGAACATTGTCCCCCAATGTTCCCCGAAAGTATCAAAGTTATGATAAAAGAAGGTAATTAAAAACGAAAGAAACTAATACTCCCCTGATTAGCTCGGTAGGATCCGTGTGTGAAGTAGTGGTTAAATCCTTCTTCAAGAAGAATTATTGCGTGAAAAGCTCCTTCCAATCTTATGTAACTTCTTCTTGACAAATTAAACCTGCACACTTGAAGAAAACAAACGAAACCTTCGCGTAAAATCGGCGGTAATAATATATATAAGACTCGATTTAAACTAGGATATAATGCTTGTGGAATGGATGTTTACAGAATTTCTAAGAAAATTAAGACCTGGAAAATTCCAAAAATTTATAAGTAGCTCAGAAAACGAGAAAAAGTAATCTGATGTTTTTACTCCTTCCTGACGCCGTCAGGTTGCAATCCTGATGCCGTTAGGTTGCAATCCTGACGCCGTCAGGTTATCCTGACAAAAACTGGTCTGCGATTTTCTGGAAAAAAATTCTGGAAAATTTACATCTTTAGAATCCGGAAAAATTTCTGCAAAAACATCCATTATGACTCGATACAAGCATTTGACTCGAACAAACAAACATAAATATCTTTTAATTAATTGTTATTCTCATGTTTACGTTTCTTTTGAAAACGTGTGTAATCCTCCCTACACTTATCCCTTATGTAAAATACCTTTATATGCAATTAAGACGAAGTTAAAAACAAAATAAAGCATTTTTACAAATTTAAACATGAGGATAAACAATTAATAAAAGATATGTGACACTAACAAGCAAACAATTAAGCATGGGTTGCCTCCCACGAAGCGCTTTTCTTTATTAAAGAGTCTTGTAGCTAGACTCGTAGTCATGCTCCTACGTACCGATATACGTAAGCCTATCCTCAACAATGTCATAAGGATCAAACTTATCATTCAAGTTCCTAGTAGTACGTTCGGTTAAATATGCCTTTTCAAACATCTCACCATCGGGATCATAGATTTGTATCCTAATGTGCCACCTTCCATTACCATCACTAGGCGGTCTATTCCAATTCCACATATGTTCGGATTTCTCAACTATCCACTTATTCATGACAAGGTTAACGTGCAAGCTTCCTAGGAACTCGGTCATCTTCCTAAATACTAAGGCGTCCTCGAACGAGTTCACTTCTATGTCCCTAGCCATTTCTTGTTCTTGGAAAGTTGCTGCACTAGCAAAGGCCTTATCTAGGTAAAAAGGTCTTTGGGGCCTATGATGTTCTTATCAATCCAAGGTCCATATCGAGAAGGCTCTCTATCCAACCCTATCTCTTGTGGGATTTCCTCATCCTTATAGTATGTATGCTTTTTAACATCGTAAACGGATCTAGCACTCCCCTCTCCTACCACTATTTTGGACATCTTACAATCGATGATTACACTAGCGGTAGCTAAAAATCCTCTTCCAACTAGTAATGGGCATGTCGGGTCCTTATTCATGTCTAGTACATGAAAGTCGGCCAAAAGAGTCAACTCTCCTACATGTACTACCATGTCCTTTATTATTCCTACCGGACGTGCTATACTACCGTCCGCTAGACCTAAGATAGTTTCCGTTGGTTAATTTTACCTAGGTTGAGGCTTCTATGAAGGGACAACGGAACGAGATTGATGCATGATCCTAAATCGGCTAGAGCATCGAGTGGCTTGGAAGTTCCAAGTCTACACGGAAGAGTAAATAGCTCGGGATCGTCTAACTTCTTAGGTAAGTTGTTTCGCACAAAGGCGGACCCATGTTTTCCAAGCCTAAGTTCTAACTCATATTTTTCTTTTAAAGAATTATAATAAGGTGCATGAGCTAAGACTTCAAGAATCGGTTTTTCTTGATGGAGTTCCTTGTACTCCTCCTCTAAACTAGGTTTGGATTCTTGGCTGACGGGTTTCTCAAGAGTAGGCTTTACCAAAGGTGCCGGGCCTTGGTATCTCTTGGATGACTTGGAACCCTTTTTGATAGCATTTACCGAGTGAACCTTTGGGTGAGAGGGGCATGGATGTGCACTCTCCCATGGTGAACTGGAACATGAAGTTGATGCAATCGAATTCACTTTTGGGTTCTTAATGGTATCACTTGGGAGTGCTCCAACTTCCCGCTCATTGAAGGCTTTTAAGAGGGCATCAAGCTTGGTTGTCATCTCGCTTTGTTTTTGCTTAAAATCGGCTTCAAGCTTATTCAATCGAGTTTCTTGGGATGACAAAAATCTAGATGCAATTGCCTCAAGATTAGTGGGGTTCCCGGTATTAGAAGAATTGAACCTATTAGGCGAACTAGATGAGCTTTGGGGTGTACTTGAGTTTTGGTTCCACTTAAGATTAGGGTGATTTCTCCATGAGGGGTTGTATGAGTTTCCTAAGTTGTTTTGTTCGGGTTTGAAAGTGTACCACTTCTCTCCCGCTCCGTCGGTACGTATGGAGGCGTAGTCCGCAAAAGCTTGTTCGGAGAGCCTTGTGCAATCACGAGTGTCATGGGGACCACTGCATAACTCACAAGGTAGAGTGATTTGATTCACTTGTCGTGAGGACTTAGGATTTTTGTAGGAACTCATGAGGAATTTAACTTGATCTTCAAGTTCGATCATCCTATGGTCGGGAGGAGGCAAGGAGATTGCCTTGACGGTTTTGGGCAGCTCACGGGGGTCATCCCAACTTTCATTGTCATAGAGGGCGAGGTCCTCTATTATCTCCCATGATTCTTCTGCGGTGAAATCACTAAGTTTTCCACCGGCCGCTTGGTCAATGGATCGCTTAGTGGGAAAGTTGACATGATCATAAAAGATTTAGACTTGGAGCCAAAGATCAATGCCGTGATGAGGGACTTTATGAAGTAAGTCCTGGAATCGGGTCCATGCTTAGAGAGATTCACCTTGACGTTGTTGGAACATCAAGATGTCATTCCTAAGCTTAGTGGTTCTCCCCGGTGGGAAAAATTGAGCAAGGAAGTGAGAAGTAAGATCATCCCAACTTGAAATGGATCCCGAGGGAAGATGGTAAAGCCAATTACTAGCTTGGTCCCGTAGAGAGAATTGGAAGAGACGCAAGCGCGTGGTCTCCCGAGTAGTAGCATCAAGGTCGATGGAATCGACTATTTTGAGGAAATCCTCAGATGCTTGATTTGGATCTTCGGAACGAAGTCCATGGAATGCACATCCGTTTTGCACCAACCGGATGGTGTCGGATCGCATGGCCGTAGTTTGGGCTTGGTCACGAAGCTCAATGGTGTTCCTATAGCCTAGGTGGCTTGGTCTCGAGTATTCACCAAGAGTACGGGCTCTTGGCGGGTCATTTGGTGGTGGGTTGATGAATGGTAGTGGGTTATCACCTTCCATGATGAAAAGTGATGAGGTTACGAACAAAGGTCACGAAGAAGGGGGATAGACTAAGAGAAATCTAAAAATGAGAAAAAAAATTTACTTGATAGGAATCAAGCAAAGAAACCTAAACGAGGTGGACTACTGACAAGCTATTCTATTCCCCAGCGTGGCGCCAAAACTTGATAACGCTACACGCCGTCGGGGTCAAAGGAACTTCCTTTTTTCGAGCAAGTTTTATAACACCCTAGGCAGTGAACCTAATCGTTGTAGTGTAGTAATTAGGGTAAGCCACGGGTATTGATATCGTTCTCTAGGGAATAGGAATGCTAGTAAGGAGTTACTACGCTAAGGTTAAGGTTGAGGAAGATTATTTTTTATCTTTTTATATTTTATGAAAAATGGAAAGGTACGAATCTCGGGTATTGGATTTGGGGGTTGGTATTTCTATCGATTACTCTACTATTATCTAATTATCTAAACTAAGGTTGTGGGAGTCTATGTCTAATTAATGTGTGCTCGTATGATAGTTTAAAGATGTGTTTACTTAGTTTGTATTACTCCTTAATTATCTCCTATTGATGGTTGAGTGTCACGTCTTATTCCTAGTTGCGTTGTGTGTCTAAAGTTGTAGGGTATGCGTTTCTCCCTAACTCTTCGAACTTACCAAAGGGTCTTGTCTACAAACCCACTAGAGATTATAGACTCCTACTCTAAGGCGCTCTTTGGATGGTTTAGCCTACAATTACTCAGGTAATTATACTCTAAGGTTCACAAAGATGAATCAAGCATTAAGTGCACAACGAATGACCTATCGCATTACTAGATCATTAATCAACTAAGATAAGAAACAACCAATCAATATTTAATAATTAAGTTTCATACTTCCTAAGCAAACACACAAATAAATTAGCCGGACATGGAGAACATGCAAGCATACACACAAATAATCAAAGACATAATTGAATTAATGAAGTAAAGACTTATCTTGGTGTAAGATAGGGTTTAAAACCCTAAAATACTGTACAAGACACCTTAGGTTCGGTTTTAGGTTTTTACTCCAAAGACTCTCCACACAAAGACTGAAAAATTCGGATTCTATATATAAGATTACAATTGCGACGGCGTCACCTTATGTTTAGTGACGCCGTCGTGTCGCCGCCATTAGGGTTTCGTCTTGGCCACGTTAACCTTGCGACGGCGTCACCTTATGTCCGTGACGCCGTCCTCTTCAGCTTCTGACGTCGTCTGGATTGCATCTAGGCCGTCTGAGTAGCGACGGCCTACTCTTGTACAGCTAGACTTCGTCACTTGAAAATACGAGTTTTGAGACCTGTGTCGTCACAATAATTTTGGGACGGCGTCATAATGTAGCACCTGACGCCGTCGCCTTCTACTTTCAGCAACTGTGAGTGTCTCGATTTTGACTTTGGCCATTTTCTTCATATATTCGCGCCTTTTCGTCCAAATAAGTGCCATTCCAGCATTTTGCCTTCACGAGACCTAAAAAGTGAAAAGGAACGATATTAAGCAATAACGGATACAAAAGTGATCAAATAAGGACTTAAACGACCCCTCAAAATGGTACCTTTTAAAACCTTATCATTATCCAACTAATGAAGGTCAAGATTTAGGTAAACTGAAAGCTAAAGCAGACATTGGAGTATTTGTAGGATATGCACCAAGCAGAAAAGGTTACTGAATCTACAACAAAAGAACCCGAAATATCATGGAAATAATTCACGTTACGTTTGATGAGCTGACCGGTCAAATGGCTCCTGGACAATCCAGTTCTGGACCCGCACTTCTAAACAGTCCCATTGGTTCATCCCTTATACCAAAATCCTCTCCAGCAACTCCATATGTACCTCCATCTGAAGATGATTTAAAGAAACTGTTTGATCCAATGTTTGATGAACATTATGAGCAAAGTACCAATGATATGTCAATTCCATCAACAGAGGCTGCTCCTATCCCTGTGAATGAAGTCAATCCTTCAGTCTCAATATCATTAAGTCAAGAAGCGCCTTCTGCTGATCACTCTGTCTCATCAACAAATCATCAATCATCGAGTGTACATCATGGAAATGTTTCTGGTATCAATGATGGTGAAAATCCCTTTTCTACTCCTGAAGATGCTTCGTTTGAAAATATATTTGCTCCTGAATCATCATCAGAACCATCTTCATCAGGAGAAATCGACTCAGCTACTTCAGTTCCTCAACAACAACCACATGAACACCTTAGGAAATGGACTCATGAACATCCATTGGACAACATCATTGGAAACCCCTCTCGTCCAGTATCAATACGAAAAGAACTTGCAACCGATGCCTTATGGTGCTTCTTCAACTCCGTACTCTCTAAGGTCGAACCAAAAGATGTTAAAACTGCCATGAATGAAGACAGCTGGTTCAATGCCATGCAAGAAGAAATTCATGAGTTTGATCGAATTTATGTATGGGAATTAGTACCTGCTCCAGATTGTGCTATGATCATTGCTCTAAAGTGGATCTTCAAAGTGAAGCTTGATGAGCATGGCGCTGTATTAAAGAATAAGGCTAGATTGGTTGCAAAAGGATACCGTCAGGAAGAGGGTATTGAATTTGAAGAATCATTTGCTCCTGTTGCTCGTATCGAGGCAATCAGAATCTTCTTGGCTAATGCTGCAAGTAAGAATATGGTTGTCTATCAGATGGATGTAAAGACGGCATTTCTGAACGGAGATCTTAAAGAAGTCGTCTATGTCAGCCAACCTGAAGGCTTTGTGAATCCAGAGCATCCTACTCATGTTTATCGTTTGAAGAATCCTCTTTACGGTTTAAAGCAAGCTCCAAGGGCATGGTATGATACACTATCAAAGTTTCTTCTATCTACCGGTCTCAGCAAAGGAGCAGTTGATCTGACATTGTTCACAAGGAAGTCATGCAAACACTTAATTCACGTTCAAATCTATGTAGATGATATAATCTTTGCCTCGACTGACCCCAATGAGTGTGACCGTTTTTCTAATGAAATGGGTTCTAAATTTCAAATGTCAATGATGGGACAAATGTCATTTTTCTTGGGATTACAAATTTCACAAAGTCCCGGAGGCATTTTCATAAATCAATCTAAATATGCAAATGAGATTTTAAAGAAATTTGGATTTGATTCAAGTGACCCTGTTGACACTCCCATGATTGAACGTACTAAACTAGATGAGGACCAATCAGGGATCATGGTAGACCAAACAAAATATCGTATTATGATTAGATCCCTGATGTACCTCACAGCTAGTAGACCAGACGTCTTGTTCGCTGTTTGCATGTGTGCTAGATACCGGGCTAAGCCTACTAAAAAGCACCTTGAAGCGGTTAAACGGGTCTTTTGGTATCTCCAAGGAATCATCAATATGGGACTTTGGTACCCAAAGGACACCGGTGTATGTCACTAACAGCCTATGCAGATGCTGATCATGCAGGATGTCAAGATACTCGTAGAAGTACGTCTGGAGGTGCTCAGTTTTTGGGTGATAAGCTTGTAAGCTAGTCTTCAAAGAAGCAAATGAGTACTTCTATTTCCTTTACGGAGGCTGAATACATAGCCATGTCGTCTTGTTGTGCTCAAATCCTATGGATGAGATCTCAATTGACTGACTATGGCTTTGAATTCAACAAAATCCCTCTTTACTGTGATAATAAAAGTGCTATTGCTCTCTCATGCAACAACGTACAACACTCAAGAGCAAAGCGCATCGACATTCGACATCATTTCATCAGGGAGCAAGTTGAAAATGGTGTGGTGGAACTATACTTTGTGAGGACTGAATACCAGTTAGCAGACATCTTCACCAAAGCTCTTCCTAGAGAACGTTTTGAGTTCATTCTTCCACGACTTGGTCTTAAAAGCCTTCAACCAGAAACACTCAAACGTCTTCAAGAGGAAGAAGAGGAGTAAAAGGTTTTCCTTCATCTATCTTTTGTAAATACTTATTCGAAAATCAAAATACAAAATTATAAAACCTTCAAAAAGCAAATAGAAAAATATAAAACTTTCAAAAAAAAAAAAAAATGAGGCGGAGAAAAATGGTGGTTTATTGTCATTTCAGGCGGTAACCCATTTTTAAAAGTAGAGAACAGAGCCATGCTTTATCTTATTTTTCAAATCTCATGTTCTGATTCTTAAAACAAATGTTTGTCATCTAAAAGACAAATGTTTATCCTTCCAAATATTTTTCCGTCTAATGATTCTTCTCAAAAATATTTGCCATCTAATGAAAACTAAATTGCTTTGAAAAATACCTCGTACTTTATTACTCGTGTAAATCATTTGTGTTTTTCATCTGTCAAAATCTCTATCCTTCAATCAAAAACTTGTGTCATTGATTGAGGGGGAGAATGATTTTATTCGAATTAAACAGGTTAATTTTAAAACAATTGGCACGTAAAGAAGCAAAGTTTATTGTTGAAAAATCAAAAGGAATTATGTTTTATACAGGTGATTCAAAACCTTTGCTAATATTATGTTTTCAAAAGACAACCATGCATGTTTAATAATGGAGTTTAAAGTCTCAAAATCCGATCCTTATCAGTTAAAACGTTTTTCACTATCAAGTCACAATTCTCCTTAAAAACCTTTCAAAATCAATTTAAATCTACAGAGATCACAAATCTCAAAAGATTTGAAAATGGTGATCAGGGGAGAATTTGTGATTTAAATTGGATTAAAACTGATATTTCGGTAAATGGTTTTATAAGGATGTACAAGCTCTCCTTCCCACATGTGCCAAACGATTTCAAAATTTCCATGCACATGTTGAGGGGGAGCATCTATTTTAAACCACAGAGATCTGAAACGTGATCATTTTATTTCAATGTGCAGTATTTTCCCTCTAGTATGTGCAAAACTCTTTCAAATCTCGAGGCACATATTGAGGGAGAGCAAAATCTTGAAAAACCTCATCCTTCCCCAAAATGCTTTATCTACTTGATTTGATTTAGGGAGTGATGTTGATATCTTTTAGAAAAATGGAAATCAAAGAAGTTAATTCTTCCTCTTGCCTCCGTGTGCCAAAAGATTTTAAATACACAAAGCACATGT
This sequence comes from Chrysanthemum makinoi, assembly GCA_910596185.1. Classification (NCBI taxonomy): domain Eukaryota; kingdom Viridiplantae; phylum Streptophyta; class Magnoliopsida; order Asterales; family Asteraceae; genus Chrysanthemum; species Chrysanthemum makinoi. The sequence goes on along the minus strand of OU343223.1, from coordinate 76,534,722 downwards.
GGAGGGGGAGATCTTTTTCTAAACATATAAAAAACAATTCAGGTACAAAATGTTTTGATAATATATCACATGTATCTGGATTGATTTTTCAAATGGTTTTCAATTGGTTCCAATGGCAGATGAACAATACCAAATAGACCGACCAACTTTATTTTATGTATGGTGATATAAGGATGATAAGGTTAGGTATTGGTTCCCATGATCCGCCAGAACTGGAGGGATCTACCCAGGGACAATCCACTAGATAGTGTAGAAGTCCTTAGGTATATTGAAAAAAAAGTAGAAAAATGAGATATGGGAAGAGTGCCGACTGAGACTGAGCTAGTACTGGAATAAACCCAACAAGGTTCTAGTTATGAAGTCTCGATAAGCACTAAAGGGGTTGAAGAATGAAAAATAATTGAATGAGAAAAGGGTGAAAACAAATAGCCCTCCAATTATTCAACCTTAGGGCAGATACCGGGTTCAATACATATGCTACTAGTGTTTACTAAGGTAACACTGGTATTGAAGACAAGACGTCATGGACGCAGTGATGCACTGCACTAAACTTCCCAAGCTACTCAAGTTCCTCTTAAAAGGGCTTGTTTCATTCTCACGGGGAACCGACATAATCTATCTACTTTCTCTTAGAAATTGTTGATATTGAAGAAGGAGACCCTCTCCCTAGTCTCCGAAATAGGAACCAAATATGCACAAATTGAGTCTAGAGCCACGAGATCATCAATAAATCTCATTAGGACACTTTCAATGAAGACTCTCTGTTTCACACAATGTGGAAAGAGAGATTATATCTTGAGTCCTACGCATTATCCTTGTGGTATTGCCAGAACATTCGAGTGATATGTAAACATATTCACAATGAAGATGGAAAGCCTTCTGGAGCCAACATCAAACAAGCTCCTGGTGGGTGGCATGTGAGATCTATCCAATAGATCAACCATGTGACAACTGAACAGAAACAATGGGGCGATTCAATTCTTGAATCAATCCTGATTCAGGTTATGGATTGACGGATACCTTTGAAAAACCGGTCTTTGTGCTTAAAAACTCTTTTCTTTAGCACATCGACTGTGTACTAATATTTAAAAATAAAAGGTGTTTATGATTGATAATTGATTTTTATTAAAACCTTCGCTGTATTGCAAAAACAGTTTCTATTGAGCAGTACTCGATTGTTTTTCAAATCTCTTTTCATCAATCAGTGAATCTCAAATTCGCTGGTTCACTCACTCTGTGTTGTCTTCTTTGAGACGTTCCGGTTTGAGAACAACTAGAGCAGCTGCGAAACCCTGTCAAGGAGGTTCTTTGGAACTCTACCTGATCACAGGCAGTACTTGTACTGATCAACGGGGAACCATGGGCCGTGTACCTCAATTCAATGAAAGTGATCAAAGACACTTTTGTGAGTTTTATTGCTAACTGTTGTATGCAGGTACGCCCGACGTTTGCAGCTGATCAGAATGAAGCGGTCAATCCTTAGCCGCATGCTCACTCAACACATTCATCTCGAAAGAAATTATGATTAGTGCATCAATGACTCTGATATTTTCACTTCATGCTTCTGCTACGCTGCTGCCAATATCATGAATCAATAAAAGCTTCTGCTACTCTGATGAGAATATATCATGATCCAGAATGTGAGCATGACGGTCCAAATGTCACATCTTCACATTTTACCATCACCACAAAGGAAGAGTCAGAGACTTATGTTAGCTGATGATCTCAATGCTGGCTCAAAACTCATCATCACCTGGATCAGTTAAAGACCTCCACTTGAATCAACCAAACATGCAAAACATGAAGAATCAAGGACTACGAGCTACTGAGCAAAGGACTTAATCAAGAATCCTCGAGCAATCTAATGTATTATCTGTTTGTATTCATTGTAAATTGAGGTGACCTCCCTTAGGGGGAGATTGTTAGGAATTAGAAAATTTAGTCGTTAAAGAGTCGGTCACCTCAAGTATATGTATTCGTTAGATTGCTCGTAGTCGTAGTCTAGTTATATTATTAAGTAGTTTGTTATGTAACACCGTGGAGGACGGACGGGTCTTTACCCATTGTATGCCTGATCCACAGCCCGTAGGTGGCGTTTGTTTGTAAGAAACTATAAATACCCTCTACCTCCCAAGGTAGAGGGTTGGAGCTTCAATACCATTTTTCTTTGTTTCACATAGTTCCCAACTCTCTTCCCTTTCTCTCACTAGAACTTTCTCTCTCTAAAACATCTTGAACGCCCCACTTGAATTATGGTTTAGTGTGTTTGTGAAAACCTATATCTTACATAAGTCAATGACATTCCCACATCATTGACTGGCAACGGACTTTTAGAATAACATAAGTTATTCACGGATTAAGCATGCAAATATAGGATATAATATTAAGAAAATGAAAAATAAACATAACAAATATTTTATTTCATTTAAATAATATTCGTTTATAACATCCCTTATCCAAATACTAAATAGATCAATGCATGATAATACTGGTTAATGAATTATGTCTCAAGTAATGACAATCATACTTGTTGACAAGGCATAATTTCAACTAACTTTGATCTATTGGAATTTTAAGAATACTTATTTCAAGAATTCAACTAGTGAAGTTCTTGTATGTGTGTATTCAAAATATTTTGATATTGCCACATAATATTACATAAAGTGTGTGACATCCTCAACCACCAATTTATGACAATCAAACTTTCAAACATTTTAAAGTTTAAAGTATTCTTATTCTTTATTGTATAATGCAACTACGCTCTTAGTTGAGCACAACTAGTTTGCATGGCCATCAACAAGGATGAAATCCTCCCATGACTAGTATTGAGTGTCATCTCAATTATACCAGCATCATTGTATTCAAAACAACAATATGCTCTTTAAAATATCCGTAAACTTCAACATCTACAATGTAATGTTTGATGCCTTTCAAACTTTCAAGTTTGTTAGCTATGACAATTACGCAACAATTGCTGTATTGCTCATCCATAGAATTTTGAGAGCAACTCCAGGCTGAGGAATGTAATTCTAAATTCAAGCATATTCTATTAGAATATTCATTACACTAGTTATCTAATAACTTCATTAGATATCAATGTTGTCAAATCATCTTTCATTCAAGCATGACACATCAATAACATGATGTACATGAAAAATCCTTGTGTCAAACTAAGATTTCATTCAAGTTCTACATATCCATTTTCCAAATGATATATCATGTTCTATGTTAGACTCATTTATTTAATACCGCACATGTTTACTAATAATAAACATATACTCCAAGGTTGCATGTCTTATTTTCTAAATCTTTCAAGTGAAGTTCCATTCCAAACTAAGACTTAACATTTAGCTTAGATGGAATGTTTGTTGGGTTCAGTAAATACCCAAACCCCTTAATCAAGGATTTGAATAGAAAATATCCTAAGTGTTTAGTCCGTTAAACACTAACAGGTCACTGAGTGCATAGTCTCTCAGTGAGTCATCTTCAGGATACTCAGTACGAGGCGAAGAAGAAGTCTCTCGACTCAGTAAGGCGGAACTTAAAGGTTGAAGACTGAGTCAAGAAGAAGATGGTGGATTCAGTGAGTGATGAAAATAGCTCACTGAATCCCCAAGACTCCTCTCCAACTATTTACACTGAAGACAAACTGTAGATAAAGACTGAAGGCTATGAAGACTGAAGAATGAGCGGGACAAGGCGGGAAATGTTTACCCAGTTAAAACTAAGTCCCTATCTACTAAAGTCAAACATTTCCCTGAATAGCAAGCGGCTGAGCTAAAGTATCTGTAACATATTGGATTTCACAAACACATCAAACCAATGATCAAAATAGGCGTGTAAATGATGTTTTAGAGAGAGAAAGAGTTAGAGGTTTGGGAACTTAGTGAGAGAAAATGAAAGTATTATTATGAGCTCTAATTCTCTACCTTGGGAGGTAGAGAGTATTTATAGTCTTACACAAAACGCCACCAACGGGCTATGGATCAGGCATATAGTGGGTAAAGATCCGTCCATCCTCCACGGTGTTACATAACTAACTACTACTTAACATTAAATAACCTACGACTACGAGCTTTCTAACGATTACATATACTTGAGATGACCGACACTTTAATAACCGGATTTACTAAATCCTAACAATCTCCTCCTAAGGGAGGTCACCTCAAAAATACTAAGAATACAAATAGATATTACATTAAACTTGTTCTTGAATTCTTGTTTGTGATCTTTGCTCTGTAGCTCGTAGTCATTGATTCTTCATAATTGCATGTTTGTTTAATCCAAGTGGAGGTCTTTAACTGATCCACGTGATAGTTTTGAGCCAGCTTTGAGATCATCAGCTATCATAAATCTCTGACTCAACCATTATGGTGTTGGTCTTATGTGATGGTGTAACTTTTGGACCGACATGCTCACATTCTTGATCATGATATATTCTCATAAGAGTAGCGGAAGCTTTTGTTGATTCATGATATTGGCAGCAACGTAGCAGAAGCATGGAGTGAAAATATCAGAGTCATTGATGCACTTATCATGATTTCTTTAGAAATGAATGTGTTGTGTGAGCATGCGGCTATGGATTGACCGCTTCATTCTGATCAGCTGCAAGCGTCGGGTGTACCTACATACAACAGTTGGCAATAAAGTGCACGAAAGTGTCTTTGATCACTTTGGTTGAATTGAGGTACACGGCCCACGGTTCCCCGTTGATCAGTACAAGTACTGCCTGTGATCAGGAATAATTCCGAAGAATCTCCTTGATAGGGTTTCGCAGCTGCTCTAGCTGTTCTCAAACCGGAATGTCTCAAAGAAGACAACACGGAGTGAGTGAACCAGCGAATTGAGATTCACTGATTGATGAAAAGAGATTTGAAAAACAATCGTGTACCGCTCAATAGAAATGTTTTTGCAATAAAATGAAGGTTTTAAGAAAAATCAATTATCAATCATAAACACCTTTTATATTTGAAATATTGATACACAGTCGATGTGCTAAAGAAAAAAATTTTAATGCACAACGACCGGTTTTTCAAAGGTATCCATCAATCCATAACCTGAACCAGGCTGATTCAAGATTGAATCGCCCCATTGTTTCTGTTCAGTTGTCACATGGTTGATCTATTAGATAGATCTCACATGCCACCTACCAGGAGTACTTGTACTGATGTTGGCTCTAGAAGGCTTTCCATCTTCATTGTGAATATGTTTGCATATCACTCAGATGTTCTGGCAATACCACAAGTATAATGCGTAGGATTCTAAACATATAATCTCTCTTTCCACATTGTGTGAAACATAGAGTCTTCATTGACAGTGTCCTAAAGAGATTTTATTTGATGATCTCGTGGCTCTAGACTCAATAGTGCATTTTTGGTTCCTATGCCGGAGACTAGGGAGAGGGTCTCCTTCTTCAATATCCACAAACTCTAAGAGAAAGTCGATAGATTATGTCGGTTCCCCGTGAGAATGAAACAAGTCCTTTTAAGAGGAACTTGAGTGGCTTGGGAAGATGTAGTGCAGTGCGTCACTGGTCCATGACGTCTTGTCTTCAATACCGATGTTACCTTGGTAACCACCTATAGCATATGAATTGAACCCGGTTACTGCCCTAAGGTTGAATTAATGGAGGGCTATTTATTTTCACCCTTTTCTTATTCAATTCTTTTTCATTCTTCAACCCCTTCAGTGCTTACCGAGACGTCATAACTAGAACCTTGTAGGGTTTATTCCAGTACTAGCTCAGTCTCAGTCCGCACTCTTCCCATATCTCACTTTTCTCTTTTTTTATCATACCTAAGGACTCTACACTATCTAGTGGATTGTCACTGGGTAGATCCCTCCGGCTTTGGCAGTATCGTGGGAACGAATACCTAACCTTATCATCCTTATATCACCATACATAAAGTAAATTTGGTCGGTCTATTAGGTATTGTTCATCTGCCATTGGATCCAATTGAAAACCATATGAAAATCAATCCAGATACTTGTGATATATTATCAAATCATTTTATACCTGAATAGTTTTTGATATTTTTAGAAAACAGAGCTCCCCCTCAACATGTGCATCATGTATATGAAATCATTTTGGCATACGGAGGCAAGAGAAAGAATTACCTTCTTTGATTACCATTTTCTAAAAGATATCAACATAACTTCCCTGATCAAATCAAGTAGATAAAGCATTTTGGGGAAGGACGAGGTTTTCATAAGTTTGCTCCCCCTCAATATGTGCCTCGAGGTTTGAAAGAGTTTTGCACATATTAGAAGGAACCTTCACTTAGAGATAAATCAATTACGATTCAATTCTTTGTGGTTTAAGATAGATGCTCCCCCTCAACATGTGCATGGAAAATTTGAAATCGTTTGGCACATGTGGGAAGGAGAGCTTGTACATCCTTATAAAACCATTTATCGAATTATCAGTATAAATCCAATTTAAATTACAAATTCTCCCCCGATCACAATTATCAAATCATTTGAGATTTGTGATCTCTGTAGATTTAAATTAATGGGTTCTAAGGAGAATTGTGACTTGATTATGAAAACGTTTTAACTGATAAGGATCAAATATGAGACTTTAAACTCCAAAGATTAAACATGCATGAGTATCTTTTGAAAACAATTGTATGACAAATAACCTTTTGATTTGATTGAAATCATTCTCCCCCTCAATCAATGACATAAGTTGTTGATTGAGAGATAGATATTTTGACAAACGTTAAGTCCAGATGATTTTCAAAAATAGAGTCCGAGTTATTTAACAAAGTAATTAGTTTTCATTAGATAGTAAGTAATTTTTTATAGAATAAAAGCATGAGATTTGAAAAACAAGATAAAACATGGCTATGTTCTTTCTTTGAAAAACGGGTTACTGCCTGAAATGACAATAAACCATCGTTTCACTTTCTCCCAAAAATATTTTTTGATTTTTTTTTATTTTTTTTTGATTTTTTTTAAACATTCGGACTTCATCTAAAGACCCGTGTCATTATTTGAATCACAACACAAAGACCGTAGATGTTATCGAACCATGAAAGACATGACAAAAATGACAATATTTTTTTTTTGGAATTTTTCAAGATTTTCTAATTTTTATGGATTTTTGAAAATTTTGTATTTTTCTATTTGATTTTTGAAGGTTTTGTAATTTTGTATTTTGTTTTTGAAAAACTATTTACAAGAGATAGATGAAGGGAAACCTTTTACTCCTATTCTTCCTCTTTAAGACGTTTGAGTGTTTCTGGTTGTAGGCTCTTTAGACCAAGTCGTGGAAGAATAAACTCAAAAACGTTCTCTAGGAAGAGCTTTGGTGAAGATGTCTGCTAACTGGTATTCAGTCCTCACAAAATATAGTTCCACCACATCGTTTTCCACTTGCTCCCTGATGAAATGATGTCGAATGTCAATGTGTTTTGCTCTTGAGTGTTGAACATTGTTGCATGAGAGAGCAATAGCACTTTTATTATCACAGTACAGAGGGATTTTGTTGACTGCAAAGCCATAGTCAGATAATTGGGATCTCATCCAAAGGATTTGAGCACAACAAGATGACATGGCTATGTATTAAGCCTCTATTGAGGATATAGAAGTACCCATTTGTTTCTTTGAAGACCAGCTCACGAGCTTATCACCCAAAAACGGAGCACCTCCTGATGTACTTCGACGTGTATCTTGACATCCTGCATGATCAGCATCTGCATAGGCTGTTAGTGACATACCGGTGTCCTTCGGGTACCAAAGTCCCATACTGATGGTTCCTTGAAGATACCGAAAGACCCGTTTAACCGCTTCAAGGTGCTTTTTGGTAGGCTTAGCCTGGTATCTAGCACACATGCAAACAGCGAACAGAATGTCTGGTCTACTGGCTGTGAGGTACATCAGGGATCCAATTATACTACGATATTTCGTTTGATATACCATGATCCCTGAGTGGTCCTCATCCAGTTTAGTACTGATAAAGCTACACGCGTCGTTCGGGGTCAAAGGAACTTCCTTTTCGTTGAGCAAGTTTTTCAACACCCTAAGCAGTGAACCTAATCGTTGTAGTGTAGTATTAGGGTAAGCCACGGGTATTGATATCGTTCTCTAGGGGAATTGGAATGCTAGTGAGAAGTTACTACGCTAAGGTTGGGGTTGAGGAAGATTATTTTTTATCTTTTTTATGTTTTTTAAAAAATGGAAAGGTACGAATCTCGGGGTTTGGATTTGGGGGGTTGGTATTTCTACCGATTACTCTACTTATCTAATTATCTAATTAACTAAGGTGAAGGTAGTCTATGTCTAATTATTGTGTGCTCGTATGATAGTTTAAAGATGTGTTCACTTAGGTTTTACTACTCCTTAATTATCTCCTATTGATGGTTGAATTGTCACGTCCTTATTCTTAATCGCGTTGTGTGTCTAAAGTCGTAGGGTATGCGTTTATCCCTAACTCTTTGAACTTACCAAAGGGTCTCGTCTACAAAAACCACTAGGGATCATAAACTATAACTCTAAGGCCTCTTTGGATGGGTTAGTTTACAACCACACTAAGTGCTATAACCTAAGGTTCACAAAGATTAATCAAGAATTAAGTACACAACGAATGACCTATCGCATTACTAGATCATTAACAACTAAGATAAGAGACAACCAATCAATATTCAATAATTAAGTTTCATATTCCCTAAGCAAACACACAAGTAAATTAGCCGGACATGTAGAACATGCAAGCATACACACAAATAATCAAAGACATAATTGAATTAATGAAGTAAAACACTTATCTTGATGTAAGATAGGGTTTGGAACCCTAAAATACTGTACAAGACAGCCTTGGTTCGGTTTAGGTTTTTTACTCCAAAAGACTACTCTCTAAAACTGAAAAATTCGGATTCTATATATAAGATTACATGTGCGACGGCGTCACCTTATGTTTTGTGACGCCGTCGTGTAGCCGTCATTAGGGTTTCGTCTTGGCCAAGTTAATCTTGCGACGGCGTCACCTTATGCTTGTGACGCCGTCCCCTTCAGTCTCTGACGCCGTCTGGATCGAATCTAGGTCGTCTGAGTTGCTACGGCCTACTCTTTTAAAGCCTGACGCCGTCCCATGAAAATACGCAATTTCACTTCTGAGCCGTGACAAAATGCTCCGACGGCGTCGCCAGTTTGTGCCTGACGCCGTCACCTTCAGTTCCAGCAGCCTGAGTGTCTCGATTCTTTACTTAGGCCATTTTCTTCGTATATTCGCGCCTTTTCGTCCAAATAAGTGCTATTCCAGCAATTTGCCTTCAAGAGACCTAAAAACTGAAAAGGAACGATATTAAGCAATAACGGATACAAAAGTGATCAAATAAGGGCTTAAACAACCCCTCAAAAAGGTACCTTTTAAAACCTTATCAAGTACGCTCAATCATAGGAGTGTCAACAGGGTCGCAAGAATCAAATCCAAATTTCTTTAAAATTTCATTTGCATATTTAGATTGATTTATAAAAATGCCTTCGGGACTTTGTGAAATTTGTAATCCCAAGAAAAATGACATTTGTCCCATCATTGACATTTGAAATTTGGAACCCATTTCATTTGAAAACCGACCACATTCATTGGGGTCAGTCAAGGGAAATATAATATCATCAACATAAATTTGAACGTGAATTAAATGTTTGCCTGACTTTCTGGTGAACAATGTCGGATCAACTGCTCCTTTGCTGAATCCAGTGGATAGAAGAAACTTTGATAGCGTATCATACCATGCCCTTGGAGCTTGCTTCAACCCGTAAAGAGCCTTCTTCAAGCGATAGACATGAGTAGGATGCTCTGGATTCACAAAACCTTCTGGTTGGCTGACCGTATACGACTTCTTGAAGATCTCCGTTAAGAAACGCCGTCTTTACATCCATCTGATAGACTACCATATTCTTACTAGCAACATTAGCCAGGAAGATTCTGATTGCCTCGATACGTGCAACCGAAGCAAATGTTTCTTCAAAGTCAATACCCTCCTCTTGACGGTATCCTTTAGCAACCAAGCGAGCCTTGTTCTTTAACACATCACCATGCTCATCAAGTTTTACTTTGAAGATCCACTTTAGAGCAATGATCATAGCACAATCTGGAGCATGTACTAATTCCCATACATCTAGACGATCAAACTCATGAATTTATTCTTGCATGGCATTGAACCAGCTGTCTTCATTCATGGCAGTTTTGACGTCTTTTGGTTCGATCTTAGAGAGTATGGAGTTGAAAAAGCACCATAAGGCATCAGTTGCAAGTTGTTTCTGAGTGGATACAGGACGGGAGACGTTTCCAATGATGTTGTCCAATGGATGATCATGAGTCCATTTTCTGAGGTGTTCATGTGGTTGTGGTTGAGGAACTGAAGTAGGAGAGTCGATGTCTCCTGATGAAGATGGTTCTAATGATGATTCAGGAGCAAATGTGTTTTCAAATGGAACATCTTTGGGAGTAGCAAAGGGATTAACTTCATCATGGGTGCCGGAAATAATTCCATGATGTACACTCGATGATTGATGATTTGTTGATGAAACAGAGTGATCAGCAGCAGGCGCTTCTTGACTCAATGACATTGAAACTGAAGGGTTAACTTCATTGACAGGGATAGGAGCAGCCTCTGTTGATGGAATTGACAGATCATTAGCATTTGGCTCATAGTGTTCATCAAACATTGGATCAAATAATTTCTTCAAATCATCTTCTGAGGGAGGTACATAAGGAGTTGCTGGTGACGGACTTAGAACAAGAGTAGAACTGATAGGACTACTCGATGAAGGTTGAGATGCAGGTCCAGAACTGGATTGTCCCGGAACCATTTGCCCGGACAGCTCATCGAACGTGACGTGAATAGTTTCCATGATATCTTGAGTTCTTTTGTTGTAGATTCGGTAACCCTTCTTATTTGATGCATAACCAACAAAAACTCCAATGTCCGCCTTAGCTCTTAACTTACCTAAATCTTGACCGTCATTCGTTGGATAGCACAACGCACCAAACACACGAAGGTAGGATAGATCAGATTTTCGTTAATGGAAAAGTTCATATGGAGTTTTTCTATGAGAGGTATGAATAAGGGAACGATTTTGGGTGTAGCAAGCAGTGGCAATGGCTTCAGCCCATAGAAACATTGGAACCTTTGAGTAAATAAGCATTGTTCTAGCGGCTTCCACAAGAGTTCGATTTCGTCTTTCAACTACACCGTTCTGTTGAGGAGTTCGTGGAACACTTCTTTGATGACTGATTCCAACACTTTCATAAAACTGAATTAAATCTTTGTTAACGAACTCTGTGCCATTGTCTATTCAAACAATTCTAACAGTATTGTTGAGTCGAACCTGAAGCTGTTTGATAAGTTTGATGATGACATCTGGAGTTTCATCCTTTGTCCTCAAAAACTTTACCCAAGTAAATCGAGAGTAGTCATCGACTACGACTAGAATGTATTTCTTCCCATTTATCGTTTGCACTCTCATTGGTCCGCACAGATCCATATGAAGGGTATGAAGAACTTCCATTACTGAGTTTGTGGGTTTTGGTTTGTGGGCATATTTCATGCTTTTTCCCAATTGGCATGCTGAACAAATATGATCTTTTTCATATTTTAATCTGGGTAAGCCTTTTACAAGATCATTTCTGGAAAGATTGTTAATGGTCCTAAAGTTCAAGTGATTGAGACGACGATGCCATAACCATGATTTTGTCTTTGAAGCCTTTGACAACAAGCAGATGGGAGAAGACTTCATCATGTCTTCGATAGAGATGGTGTATAGATTTGAACCACGAGTTCCTCTTAGCAATTCCACACCATCTAGTTCTCTAATGAAACATGTATGTTTTCTAAAAGCCACTTCTAGATCGGAATCACAGAATTGACCAACAGAGAACAAGTTATGACCAAGACCTTCAACATAATATACCCTGGAGATTACACTTTTGCCAACAACATAGTCTCCATAACCCATAATTGCTCCAAAATGGTCATTCCCGAATCTAACAATCCCAATGAATTTACTCACGAAGTTCATGAGCCGCAAGTGATCTCCAGTCATATGCTTGGAACAGCCTGAGTCCAGGTACCACAGAACAATTTGAATGATCTGCAGTTGAACACAGACAAGAATGGATAATTGGATAATTGGGAACCCCATGCAATAATGGGTTCCACTTGGTTAGTAACAGTGATTGGAACACCCACATTAGAAGTAGAAACAATGGAATCATTAGAAATAGATGCAGTACTAGTGTCCGTATTTGACCTATTCAAAGTATGTTCACTTCTTAAGGGAATAGTTCTACCAGTTGGCATCCATTTTCTAGTGGGCACTGACTTAGCAAATTTAGGGAAAAACTCATTAACCTTATGGCCAGTAGGTATCCATTGATAACCTATATTACTGAATTTTCTCCCTGTGGGTTTCCACTATTTTCTAACTTTCTTTCGCCTTTGCCTTTTAGCCCTCTTAGCTTGATTTTTAAGATTAATAGTTTTAACAGGGCATTTAACAGCATTAGACAAATCATTCACACCACATTCAGAATTACTAGCAGAAATTAAGAAATCATCAGTACATGGTTTGCAGATAGTAGCAGAATTCGAATTAGTTACAATACGCTTATCGCTAATACTAGAATCAACACGATTCGTTTTATTCAACTCAAACTTAATATTCCTATGGTGATCTTCTACTCTCTTCCAATGCACATTCTTAGCTTGCGAGGTCCTATCTTGCTTGGTATTTCCTGGAGGCTTTGACCCACTTGCTTTTATGTCACTGTTTACTCCTGTAGAGGGAATTATGGGAACATTAGTTGGTTGATCTACTTTTTGCATTTCTGAACTAGACGTGCATTGATCTGAACTACTTGAAGGCACATTAGAGTTCACTTTCTTAATACTGGGCATAGAATGGCTTGTATGCTTGGCACTAGGCATAGAACAAGACATCACAACTTTATCATTCTTAAAGAAAGATCTTGGGCATGTTGCTCTTAAACATTCTAAAATCTCTTGAGATCGTTTGGCATATAGGCAAGCATACGTAACTTCACTATCAAGTGGTTTATTTAGGTAATCTTCTTCTACAATTTCACGAAGACATTCTAGATTATCCTTAAGATGATTAAAGTAATCATGAAACAAACGTTCATTGTTTCTGAGATGAGAAGGAATGTATTTAACAGTTATAGTATATTTGGAGTCTGTAGATGAATTTGATGCAATATTCTCATTAAAGACAAGTGGCAGTTTCCCTTTATCCAATCTCCTCAGATTCTCAATTTCTTTTTGTAAAGACGTTATTTTTTCGTTGTTCTTGTCACGAGTGACTTTCATTGAATCATATAACTCTTTAAAGTGTCGTTGAACCTTTTCATTTTCTTCTAGAAAACTCTCATTTTCTTTTTGTAAAACATTAACCAAGTTTTGAAGATGAAAAGTTTGAGAACACTGCGAATCTAAAGGAGGAGGTATTTGGGAGCCAGTCACATTGTTCTTTTCACCCTTTAATTGTGAAATTTGGGCTTTCAACTTTTTGATCATGTTACAATGAGCTTGAATCTGTTCGTCACGTTTGTTAATCTGAAAAACTGCATCAAACTCTGGAACATCTGAGGATGTCTTGATATTTGAGGTTTTGACATTTTCTTTAAGATGTTGATATTTTAGTTGCAAATCAAAATGTTCAACTTCTAATTTAGAAAGGTGTTTTACCAAATTATCGTGATCATCCTGATCAATGTTCTCATTTAGTTCAGAGTTTTTGTTTTCAAGCTCAATGACACGATCATGGGAAACTTTCAATGCAATAGATAATTCATGAAATCAAGAAGCAATAATAGAGTGCTTAGTAACAGTATAAATAACATCTTGAGTGACACAACTCGAAATCAAGTTCTCATTTAAGATATGCAAGTTTTTCCTTTCAACTTCACTATATTTGAGTTCCCGTTCATAATCATTTACCTCAACAATCATTGCATCAAATTCCTTTTCCATATCTTTGATATATGATTTTATTCCTTTTTGAAGACTCTCAAATTGACCTTTTAATAGTTTAAAGAAAGGCATGACCTCAGTTAAATAACATTCTTTGGTTTGCTCAAAACCCCTTTCCCCCTCAGTTATCTTTGTAGGTGTGATTCTCTTCTTACACGTTTTCTCAAAATCAACAAACAGTTGATAAACAACATACAGGCTGATTAAGGTATTGCTATTAGTGGCAATAGATCTAGGAACTAAGTGCATTGGTGTATTAGGAGGATACACAGTTGCTTTAGGCAATTTCCTACAAGGGGAATTCTTTTCAGCAATATTTTCAGCTTTTTGCATATCCATATCCTTTTTCCAGAACACTTGTTCAGGGGTTAATAGAGTCTGAGGCTTAAACTTGTTTAAAGAGATCCAATTTTCCTTAGTGTAATCATGGGGTTTTATTGTTATTTTATTCATTTTACACTCAGGATCTTCAAGCTTCTTATTCAATTTCTCCCTTGTGATTTCATCTAATTTCTTATCTTCCTCAGTTCACTCAACGCAACTAGGTTTCTGCCTAGGCTTAAGGATTTCATTACCATCATAAAGTACCTTATTAGCAGCTCTAGCCTTTTTAATGACCTCTGGATTAGGTTCATCAACAAGGGGAATACTATGCTTATCGCTTAAGACTCTGTGCTTAGTGATCAAGTGAGCAGTCTGAATGGTATTCTCTTGTACGTACAACTTATTTTCAAGCTTGTTTTTCAAAGTTTTTAGATTGGAAAAATCATTCAAAAGTTTTGATTCCTTAGCATTGAATTCTTGCTTAAGCATTTTCATATTTTCTTGAAGTTCTTGTTTTTGCTTAGCAGTTTTAGAAAGCTTTTCTTATAAGGAGTTTAACTCTTGTTTTAATACTTCTTCTCTAAAATTACTTTTTCTAATAATTGTACGCATTTGGTCATCCTTTTCCTGCTCACGGGTGGTTAACTCAAACTTAGCACGTTGTTCATAAATAGCAACTTGTTCTTTATAGGCATTCAGTTCAGAGATAACAGACTCATCTGGGGCACATGCAGTGTATTCATCAGAAACATAATCATCATTGACTGCAAAAGATACATTACTTGGTACAATCTCACTTTCACTTTGTAACAAATATTGATCATAAGGGACAATATTACTATTACCCTCATTTTCAATATCTGATTCATAAGTTTCAAGAGATTGTACTTTGTTGTGTATCTTTTGCTCATCCACATCATCATATAGTTTTAATACCTCTGAGATGATTGATTCTTTGGATGGGCCAGCCTGTTGTGGTGAAGAGACCTTTGGAGAGACCATAGGTGAGATGCTTGCCATGAATATTGTTTGGGCAGTAGGTTCATCATCGACATCAGAGTCAAATGCATCACAGTCAGCTACTTGAAAGGCATTTTGATGATTATGACCTATCTCCTGAATTGGCTGTTCATCAACATCAGCATCATAGGTTCTGGCATTTCCCTCAGCAAGAAACAACAACTCCTCTTTATCCAAAGCAGCACCATTATCCTGAGCTTGCACAAGTAACATCTTGTCTCTGAAGTACTCTACATTTTGTGGACGTTTAGGAGATGTGCAGTTCCTTGCTATATGTCCATCACCACCACAGTTGTAGCACTTAATTGGCTTTGCTTGACCTTGATTTCCATTCCTTCCCCGATTCTGATTTGTCATATACCCTCCACCAACTCCTCCTCTTCCCTGTTCATACTGCCTTCCTTGGCTTGGTTGCTCCATAACCTTTCCATCTCTGACCATAGCATGATTGTGAAGATTGGATGTGGTTCTGATTTCATTGTTGGTGTGAAGACTGTTAGTATGAGGAGTAAGGGTTAAGTTCTGTTTAACCATAAGAGCTAGTTGATTGATGAAGTGTCCCATGACAACATCAGCATCCGGTTGCTTGAACCTCGGATCAGGAATGAGTTTGTGATTACCATTACCCGTGGGTATGACTTGAGAAGCTTTTGTGGTAATTCCAACATTGGTGTAAAAAGCTGTTGAGTCATTTGATGAGCTTGATTCTCCTTGTTTAGCTTTGAACTGATCAATAATCATTCGCTCAAACATAGCATGTCTCTCATTCTGAAGCAGGAAGGCATACAATTTCTCATAGTTGGTGTTCTTCAATCCTTTAGTTAGCTTCACAGAGGTGACAAACTTGTGCCATTCTGGATTCATGTTGTTCACAAACTTTGAGTTCAGCTGAATATTTGGCATGGTCATTTTGATGTTCCTCATGTCATTCACAAGCTTATGGAATCTCACGTAATATTCATAGACACTTTCTTCTGGTTTCATTTTAAAGTGCTCAAATTCATCATACAGCTGTGATTCTCTGTCTTCCTTGGTTAATTCAGAGCCTGAGAGAAGCATCTTGACATTATCCCAAACAGCGTTTGCTTCAGTGTTGTGATTGATAAGCTTGTAGATGTCTTTTGGAAGACCTTGAAGTATAATGTTTGAAGTCCTGATATCAGCATCGAATCTCTTTTTCTCCTTATCACTGAGCTCATCATACATCTTTGGTCTATCCATTCCATAGATCATTGTTCCATCTGCAGCAGTATCAATCATGTCTCTTGTAGTCTCAATCTGATAAGGTTCTTCATCAATTGACTTGAGAATGTTGACTCCATTTACTTTTTTGAGACAATACAACCTAATTCGTTGAGCCCATGAATCATAGTCAGTTCTGTCAAGCATGGGTGGACGAGTATCTGAACCAGCTGCTTTAACATACTCAGCAGCAGTAGAAATGATTGTAGGCACATTGGTAGACATGTTTACAGATTTTATGGGATTTTATAACTCTATGATTAAACCGGGAAATAGATTCTTTCACGGGATTTTACTAAATCAAGAGAAAACCGTATTAGAAGCAAGTATTAACCAAGTCGCTATAACCTTTGAACCAAGTCGCTAATCACCAAGTCGCTAAGTAGCAAGTCGCTGAACACAAGTCGCTAACGAACCAAATCGCTAAGCTGTCAAGTCGCTAAAGAGCAACTCGCTAAGTATCCAAGTCGCTAAACACAAGTCGCTAACGAATTATGAAATCAAGTCGCTAAGCACCAAGTTGCTAAGCACCAAGTTGCTAGACACAATTCGCTATAATCCCAAGTCGCTAAGACACAGTCAAGTTGCTAAAGAACAACTCGCTAAGATCCAAGTCGCTAACACTAAGTCGCTGAGAATACAAAGTACAAGTCGATAACAAAATTGAAAGCAAGTCGCTACCTCTCCAAGTCGCTAGCCGTAGTGGAGAATCCACTAACTTGTATTGTTTGTCGGCTTGTCTCAATAGACAAGTCGCTACGATCAAGTCGCTACGACTAACACTGCAACTCACTAACAATTACTGAAGCAAGTCGCTATGAAGAAATTCACACCGAGCCTCAAGTCGCTTACATGAAAAACTTCAAAAACACACTTTTCAATCCAAAACAAGTCCCACCACAGTGATTCAAGCTTTCCAAATCCAAACCTAAACGCTTACAATGATTCTAAACACAAAAGTACACTCAAAATTCAAACTTTAACACAAGAAATGATCCAAATGATGCAAAAACCACTAAACTATTTCAAACTCAAAAACCACTAGAAATCCAAGGATATGTAAGAGAGATGATCAAACCATGGCTCTTGATACAATTTGTAACATATTGGATTTCACAAACACATTAAACCAATGATCAAAATAGGCGTATAAATGATGTTTTAGAGAGAGAAAGAGTTAGAGGTTTGGGAACTTAGTGAGAGAAAATGAAAGTATTATTATGAGCTCCAACTCTCTTCCTTGGGAGGTAGAGTGTATTTATAGTCTTACACAAAATGCCAGAAACGGGCTGTGGATCAGACATACAGTGGGTAAAGACACGTCCGTCCTCCACGGTGTTACATAACTAACTACTATTTAACATTAAATAAACTACGACTACGAGCTTTCTAACGATTACATATACTTGAGGTGACCGACACTTTAATAACCGGATTTACTAAATCCTAACAGTATCTCTGTTAAGGAAAGCAGCCTCGCCGCCTACTACAAATAGCAAAGTAAACAGTAATCGAATATATCAATATTCGTGTTTACTGTAATCTCAGTTTTGTCCTTTTGGATAAAGTTAAAGCCATACTTGTATAAATAGCATAAGAGATGAGTGAAAAGATTAAGCTTGTGAATTGTAAAAACACATACACACAAGCCATCTTTTCACTCCTCCAAATACAACTTTATCCTTGAGATAGCTCAGTGGGTTCTAAGAGTTGTGATCAGACTTAGCATGAGCTTAGAAAGGAGTCACCGAACTTTGCCATTTCAATCCCAAGTACTATTCCGCAAGTACTTGGGTAATGTATTCTTTTGATTCATTTCTAATAAGAATATAAAAGTTGAAAATTTATAAGTGTGTTTTAGTTACGTTAATTTTAGTCATTATTCACTATTAGTTTGTTTTGTTTACTTAAACTGTTTTATACGATAGTGAATAGGGAACAACAAGTGGTATCAGAGAAAGGCTGATTATAAAACTTTTTGTAAAACTTTAAGCCGCTCTAAAATGTTTTTAAATCAGGATCTCTATGGCTGAAATTGATGTACCCCAACTAGTCGATAAAAAGGGTGGAGGTTTTTCAGCTGTTGCCCCTAGACTTGAAGTTGGTAAATTCAACAAATGGAAAAAGCGTATGCTTTGCTATTTGATTGGGATGGAACCTTATTATATCAAGTGTATAAATGAAGGACCATTTATCCCAAAGACTGCTGAAGGTTTGCCCAAACTTGAAGCTGAGTGGACTCAGGATGAGAGAAGAGTGGTCAACCAGGACCAAAGACTGAAAAGCATCATCATATCATGTCATCATGATGATATTATGGAGTCAGTTATAAGTTGTAGTGCAACTAAACAAACCTGGGATCTTGGTTTAAAAATGCGCGCATCATTGCGCAAATTGCATGCAACATTGCATTGCATTTGAAATTTCGCATCATGATAGCTAATGCTAGGCTATCCCAAATTGCGCTCGCAATCGACCGTAATTTATCGCAATTGTGTAATGCTAGCAATATTCGCAATTAGCGCAATTTGGAATTTGTAGATCATGTTAATGAAACTTCACTGATAAATAAAAGGGTTTAGTCATGAACTATAGAACCAAAGCATATGCATGTTTAGATTTATGAAATTCATGATTACCAATATATGATATTGGATCATGTCTATTCTATTTTAGTGCTTATATTCAATACTAGTTAAGACGTTGTGCACTTTCATCTGCTTGATATTGCATTTGAAAACTTACATTCTTTTCAATAATTGGGTTTTTAGTGTGAAAAAACACAAATCAATTGCATATTTAGTTGTGACGTTTTCATTTAGTTGTGATATGGCTCTAACGTTTTCATTTACTTGAAAGTTGAAAGAGAACATGATTCTATGACATTAACGAATTTCAGAACTACGAGTCTATGACATAATTTCGGAACAATGTGTCACATAAATATGACTAGGTGGTTTATTAAATGGATTATTGGCCAAATTTGAATATGTTAGTGATTTATTTACAAGTTTATTGCATTTACTTGATACTTGGTAAAATATATTATGTATAAATAATTTTATTTTGTTTTTTTAATACTAAACGCATCGCGTCTAAATTGCGCTCGCAATCGCATCACGCATCACGCATCGGCCTCTGGGACCTTGAGCGCATTGGATCGCAAAGCGCAATTTTAAACCAAGCCTGGGATGACCTAGTTCATAGCCATGAAGGCCCATCTGATACCAAGGAAAACAGGATAATGGACCTAAAACTTGAGTATAATACCTTCAGGGCTAAGGACTCAGAAACTCTGTCTCAAACTTACACCTGATACAAAACTCTTTTAAATGAACTATCAAATGATGGTGTTAAGTTGTCCAAACATGAGATTAATGTTGGTTTTGTCAATTGTCTCCCTGAGAAGTGGTTAAATTTCTCTCAGGGACTTAGAAATACAAATCATATCCAGAATCTTGAACTTCCTGAAATTTATGGGAAATTTGTCTATGAGAAAAACCTCATCAACAGACGATACCCTGACTTAAAGAAGTCTCAGGAAGTCAAGAAGTCTCTGACCACTACCTCACATGTATCAACTGCTTTCTTTTCTAACAATGTGGTTCAAGATTTCCAAGAAAATTCTGATGATGAGCCTGATGAAAGATCAAGTGAGGAGTACCTAAATGACATGAACGTTGAATTTCAGGAAAGGGCACTCCTTGCAAACTCTCGTAGGTTTATAAAAAGAAACAAAGGATTTTCAAATGCTAAATCGAATGAGGACACTGAATGTTTTAAGTGTCACAAAAGGGGTCATTTTGCAAAAGACTGTTTTTCAAAAACAATTTCTGAACCCTCTTATAAACCATCAGGGTCAAATCAGTCCACAAGCTTTAGCAAATTTCAACCAAAACAAAATATCAGTCTCATCAAAATTTTCATAACAAATCTGATCAAAACAAAATAATTGATTATGAGTCCAAGTATAGGAAAATCAAAGCTAAGCTTGCATTGTTTGAGGCCAGTCCCTCAGAAACAAAAAGTGTTCAATCTGTGCAGGGTAAAAACAAAGGTCTTGTTGTTGAAACCTTCGACTAGGATGAAGAGCCAGTCTCATCTGATGATGAAATGGTGCATGTCAGTGCACTGATGGCCCTCTCAGAGGAAGACAAGCTAGCTGTTGGGAAAAATCATGCAAGGAATGGTGAACGGGTCAACATCACAATGAAGAAGGTAAATATTCTACTTTCTATGGATGATGAATCTGATTGGCAATCTTATATGAATTATCTTAATGTTGGCCTTAAGTTCGTAGAAGAGCAAAGACTGAATCTTTTTTCAAAATACAACAAGCTAAGTTTTGAATTGAACAAGTGTAGGGATGAACTGCTTCTTTTAAAACAAGCTAAGCTTGAGGCTGTCACTTTGCAAATTCAAAACACTGAACTAGTTGAAAGAAATCAGGCTCTTCAAGATGAACTCAAAAAGGTTCAAGATATCCTTAATAGTTGGACGGCTAAAAATCCCAGGGTCTTTGATGCTGTTGGTGCCCCCAGTAGCAAAAAGAGAGTCATAGGTGAAAATCATCTCCCTGACTCTCACAACAAAGACCAGAGTCCCAAACCATTTGTGTCTGGTGGCATGATTACCAGTATGTTGACTGTTCTGAAGCCCAGTGATTGGATTGAAAGACTTAATCCTGAGAGTAAGCTTCCTAACTTTGACTCTGGAAGAATTCTAGAACCTGAAAGTCAAGATCTAAAGAGCATGCTTGGACTCCCTGATGTGCCCAATAGTACTAAACACATCTCTAAGTCTGAAAATGAATCTCAAGCACCACTTCCACTTTTGGAACCTCTTCAGGGTGCTGATCCTAGCTCTGAGCTTACTCCATTACAATACAATCCACACTCTCCTAAAGAAAGGTCTGGACTTGGTAGAACCATCCTGAAAAGACCATCAAAACCAACTCAACTAGAATCTACCCCCACTGAAACTTCGACGTCCTCAGTCCCAGTGAAGCTGACCAAATTCAGCAACTGACTGAACTTGTGAGGAAACTAACTGACAAGATGGAATCCATTGAAAAGGTCCCTGAATCAATCAAGGAGACAAAGTCAGCTTCCTCTAGTTCCACAAAGTCAAAAACCACCACCAAATCCAAGCATAAGTGTCATCTATGCCACTATACCAGTCATACCACTGACAACTGTTATAGAATCCTTTTTTGTATGATCTGCAAAAAGGATGATCACAGAACTACTGATCACTTACAATATGTAAGTTCTCCCAGTAAAGCAAACTATACCAAAGTTGGTTATCAGTATGCTTCATCCTTCAAGTCTGCTCAAAATTTTAGAGCAAAAGCCTTTCCTCCTTGCCCTCACTGTGGCTTTAATGATCATCAACCTGATGATTGTCTCATGAACACATGCTGTGATATTTACGGTAATTCAGCTCACGAGACATCCCAGCATGACAGTATCATCCAAGCAAGGAGAAGCTCCAAGCAACCAAAAAGCACTGAGTCATCCTCAGTCTCCAAATGCAAAACCTGTGGTAGCACAATGCACTTAACCACTGACCATGAGTCAATTGCCAAATTCAAACAGACCATGAAGCCCAAGCCCACTAATAAGTAGGTCACTAATCTAAACTAATTCGGTTTACTACTTGTGCAGAGGTATGCCAAGGAGCCTATCTGGCATCTAGACAGTGGATGCTCAAGAAGCATGACTGGAGTAAAGGAATATCTGCACAAGTATGTAAAGGAACCAGGACCCAATGTAGTATTTGGTGATAACTCATCATCTCCCACTGAAGGTTATGGTTCAGTAAACTGCAACGGAATAGTTTTCTCTAGGATAGCTTATGTCAATGGTTTCAAATACAATCTCATCAGTGTTAGTCAGTTATGTGATGCTAAGTACATTGTGCAATTCAATGACAAACAAGGTACCATTTTCAATGCCAACAAGGAAGTTGTGTTGATAGCTCCTAGGAGAGATGATGTTTATGTCTTAGACATGTCAACTCTCACTAAAGATGGAACCTGTCTCTTTGCCAAAGCCACTGAAACTATCAACTGGTTGTGGCACAAGAGACTCTCACACTTAAACTTCAAAAACATCAACAACTTGGCAAAACAAAACAAGGTCCTTGGCTTACCGTCACTGGTTTTTGCAAAAGACAAACCATGCTCAACATGTGAAAAAGGCAAACATCAAAGAGCATCTTTCAAAACCAAACAAAATTTCTCTATCATAAGCTGCCTTCACCTCCTGCATATGGATCTCTTTGGACCAGTCAGTCCTAGATCAATCCAGCATGAGAAGTATACACTTGTCATTGTTGATGAGTTTTCAAGATACACTTGGGTATACTTTCTTTCCAATAAGAGTCAGGCAGCTGATACTATAATGTCATTCATCAGGAACATTGAAAACCAAAATGACTGATGAGTATTTAGACACTCATCAATCCCCCACACTAAGATATTGCTAGTCCCTAGCAATGTTTTGAGAAAAATTTAATGGATTTCATCTCTTTACCAAAAGCCATTACTTCTGGAGTAGCCAAATGTTTCAGTTCAAGTAAGAACTTTGGTACACCGATAACCAAATGATTTTGAGCAAATCACCAGCTTCCAACGGATTTGATTTGTCTTTACCAGAAGCCGTTTGCTTCTGGACTAGCCAACTCTTAGATAATATATCTTTGGTGAGCTGATTACCAATTATGGTTTTCCAACTGCCTTTACCACAAGCCATAAACTTGCGGGCTAGCCAACTCTTCACTTTTTAGGATATGGTGAGCTGAACAACATACAATTTTGGGCAAATTGCAAGCCGTCAACGGATTTGAGATATCTTTACCAAGAGCCGTTTGCTCCTGGATTAGCCAATCCTTTTTGTTTATTAGACAAGGCGGACTGATAACCATAAGATGAGTAAGTGCAAAACACTTACTCAAAAAAAAAATTTGGCCAAAAATGGGGGAATTAGGTGGTATAATTACATGATAAAATTCGTGAGAATTCCCCCCCACACTTAGAAATGAATATTGCCCTAAATATTCAAAGTACCGGCGGTTATGCCGAAACATAGAACGTAAAAGGGAAATACTACGGCCATTTTTTTTTTTTTTTTTGATGAAACTCTTATATATACACAACATGTGGGGCAACTCCCCCACACTAGGGTGGAACACACGGGTGAAAACCCATGTAGCATGCTACTGTTTTTGATTCCCGTGTCGCTAGCTTGACTCGATCCCCGCATTCATTAGTTAATGGGGAAAGTTTGTAGATCCGGGACAACCATATGAGGAATGTCCTCTCCAAAATAATGCTTCAACCGATGACCATTCACTTTAAAGTTTGGACCATCGGGCTGAGATAACTCAATGGTGCCATAAGGATAAACCTTAGTGATAGTGAATGGTCCAGACCAGCGGGATTTTAGTTTTCCCGAGAAAATCTTCAATCTTGAATTGAAAAGAAGGACTCGATCACCGACGTTGAAAACGCGGTTTTTGATCTTTGAGTCATGAATCTTCTTTGTCTTTTCTTTATAGATCAAAGAGTTCTCGTATGCTTGATCACGGAGTTCATTTAATTCATTCATTTGAACTTTCCGGTGATCACCAGCTGTCTGAATATCGAAGTTGGCATGCTTCAAGGCCCATTATGCCTTGTGCTCAAGCTCAACCGGAAGATGACACGCCTTCCGTATACAAGCTTGTATGGAGTACACCCGATGGGTGTTTTATAAGCTGTACGGAAGGCCCAGAGTGCGTCATCTAGCTTATCCGACCAAGAGGCACGGTTTTTGCCAACCGTCCTCTCCAGAATTCTTTTAATCCCCCGGTTGGAAACTTCCACTTGCCCACTTGTTTGGGGGTGGTACGCAGTAGAGAGACGGTGAGTTACACCGTACTTTTGCATGACTCTTTCAAACTGGTCATTGCAGAAATGCGTACCACGATCACTGATTATGGCTCGTGGAGTTCCAAACCTAGCAAAGAGAGATTTCAAGAATTTCACAACAACTCGGGCATCATTGGTAGGCAAAGCCTTAGCTTCAACCCATTTTGACAAGTAGTCAACGGCCACGAGTATGTACTTATTACCGCGAGAAGAAGGAAATGGCTCCATAAAGTCAATGCCCCAGATGTCAAAAATCTCACACACTTGAATGGCGTTTTGCGGCATTTCATTTCTTTGTGAGATATTCCCGTGACGTTGACAAGCATCACAGGTTTTGATAAATTCATGGGCATCCTTGTAGATTGTGGGCCAATAGAATCCGGAATCAAACACCTCTTTGGCGGTGTAGTTTGGACTATGATGGCCCCCAGTAGGTCCAGAATGGCAAGCTTTGAGAATGTCAATAGCTTCCTGACCATACACACATCGCCTGATGACTTGATCCGCGCAAATTTTGAACAAGTAGGGGTCGTCCCAGAAGTAATGTTTAACATCCTTGAAGAATTTGTTCTTCTGCTGGGTTGACATCCCTTTCACTATGAAGTTACCCGCATGGTAATTTGCG
The DNA here is from genome assembly GCA_910596185.1 of Chrysanthemum makinoi. Classification (NCBI taxonomy): domain Eukaryota; kingdom Viridiplantae; phylum Streptophyta; class Magnoliopsida; order Asterales; family Asteraceae; genus Chrysanthemum; species Chrysanthemum makinoi. The sequence continues at coordinate 76,509,605 of OU343223.1, read as the reverse complement.
AAGTCAGCAAACCATGGGGTAGTAGAGTCTCCACGAAAAGAAACCGCATTGAGTGTTTCGAGAGGAAATGTTTCATTTATTTCCTTTTTCTCGAAAACATCTTGGTGAGGGTTCTCTAATCGGGACAGATGATCAGCAGCCAGGTTCTCAGCTCCTTTTTTTTATCATGTATAATGATATCAAATTCTTGTAGGAGGAGAACCCAACGGAGCAATCTCGGCTTTGCATCTTGTTTTGCAAAGAGATATTTGAGAGCCGAGTGATCCGTATACACCACGCATTTGGTCAAGATGAGGTATGGCCGAAATTTCTCAAACGCATACACCACAGCTAGTAGTTATTTTTCTGTAGTGGTGTAATGGGTTTGAGCTTCAGTCATAGTCTTACTTGCGTAGTGTATTGGCTGAAAATGCTTGGTTTTTCATTGCCCCAAGACTGCACCGATAGCAAAATCACTTGCATCGCACATGAGCTCAAAGGGTAGATCCCAGTCGGGGGCAACTATAATGGGTGCTTCCGTAAGCTTTTTCTTCAGTGTTTCAAAAGCTTCGATGCACTCAGGTGAGAAGATAAAAGGAGCTTCTTTTTCAAGAAGATGGGTCATAGGCCGAGCGATTTTAGAAAAATCCTGTATGAATCTACGATAAAACCCGGCATGACCAAGAAAACTCCTAATACCTTTGACGGTAGTAGGATGAGGCAGTTTAGCAATAACATCAACCTTTGCTCTATCTACCTCAATCCCGTTTTTTGAAATCTTATGGCCAAGGACTATGCCTTCTTTGACCATAAAGTTCTCTTCTCCCAATTTAGACAGAGATTGGTGTCTTCACACCGTTTAAGCATTTTGTCTAAATGGGAGAGACATGTCTGAAACGAGTCCCCAATGACCGAGAAGTCATCCATAAACACCTCCATTGTTTCCCCGATCATGTCGTGGAATATGGCCATCATACATTGATTCGTGCGAAACCGTCAAGTTTTCTCACACAAACCAGCCACTTGTGAATGGCTGACCGTAAGAAACTTAAAACAGTTTAAGCACAAATGCAATGAAGTCCAGGAGAGTATAGTGTTTCCCCAGGTCTTTATGTCCCAACGAGCCGTGCGAGAATAGTCAAACGTTTAGTGATCGAGAAGATTTGAACAGATACAAAGATTTGGTTTATTAAAACTACAGAGAAAGTGTATAAATTACAACAGCTTAAATACAAATTAAAGAAAATTTAAAAAGATAAAAATATTAAATAAACGCTATCACTATAATTAAAATGATGTTTCTGTTTTTATGTTTTTATAAAACTGAAATTAAAAACTACGCGACGTACAAATGAAAACGTGAAACTTACACAATATTAATCCTAAAAATATGAAAATGATATTTTTATAAACCTAATGATAAAAGGAAATTACTAGAAAAAGAAAATTATTTTTATAACTATTTATCTAATTATTATTAATTAAAAACTATTTCTAACTATTAAATAATAACCTAAAATACAAGAAAATAGGAAATAAAGCTAGAAAAATAAAATTTTGACTTGGAAAAATCTAAAATAACTAAAAAGAATTTTCAAAACTATTTTTGTATTTTTCTGATTATTTTTCTATTTTTTATGGATTTTAAACTATTTAAAACTAATTAAATTATTAAAAATTACAAAATAAACTATGAAAAATCTGGAAAATTACTTTTTTTACTTTTTATATTTATCTTAACCTAAGAAAAATGAAAAATTATTTTTTTGAACTTTTTCTGATTTAATTGTATTAAAAGCTAATTAAATAATCTTAAAAACTGTTTTTAATTAAGAAAAATAGCAAACTGACTTGGAAAAATGTGAAAAATTCAGGAAAACTCTAAAATAATATCAGGAAGCTAGGAAAATTGGAAAAACAGGTACTTATGTGGAGGAATTTGAAACTGATGAGCCAAGGGCTTATCAATAAGCACTTGAATAAGCCAAATGAACAAAACAAGCCACCCACTGATTACAGAAGCCAAACTATGCTACAATAACTCAAATGCAACTAAAAACAACAAGCCATAGCTACTGAATTGCAAGATAGCACAGATTTGATGTTTTTGAGTTTCTAAGCTAAAACAGATTTGGGTAGCTACTTTGGGCTTATGCACAAGCTACTAGATAAGCTGAAAATGAAAACTACAAATTGGAACTTGTCCTAGACCTGGTTGAGATTAAGTACACCAAAAACTAGACTTTGGGAAGCTCTAATGATCCCTGTGCAAGCTTGCACAAATCTGAGAAAAACTCAGATTAAGCTGAGTTGTGAGCAGGGGAGTTAGGAGCTAATTGAGAAGCAATTTTGAGGCTTCAAAAAAAAATTGCAAAAATCTGATAAAATGATGACAAGAAAGGACACCAGCTGAAGTTTTCAAAATGCCAAGTTTCACTTTATGTGGCTCAAAAATGAGCTTATGAAAAATCCTTGCAGTTAACCCCAAAACAGGTTTTCTAAATTTGACTTTTGAAGCAATATTGAAAAGTTTGACTTTATTGAACTTTGAATCCAATTTTATGACTGTTATTGATGAAATATGATGGAACAAGTACAATGCAAGCAATGTTTATTGAATCTTAACACAAAACAAGGATTTGCAAATCCAAAAATCTCAACAGTTAAGCATGCAAGACAGATTTTGAGATTATGTTGACTTTCAGAGTTGCAGGCACAAGTGTTGACAGATATGAGTCTATTTGGAGCTAACAAACATGAACCAACAAGAAGTATACACTGAACAAGCCTCTGGGACAGTTATCACAGTAAATCCAAACACACCTTTTTAACTGATTTGCAAACTAAAACTGAACTAAAGAATGAACAAGCATAAATTACTGATCAAACTAAACTTACTTAGCCTAAACACAACTATTAAAACAGGTTTTAACTACTTTAGACTACTAAAACTGATTATGCTAAGAAACTTGAAATAAGCACTTACAATGGGTCCCTAGCCACAATGGCTTGCAATCAATGAAACCAGAACCCATACTACACTAATCTATATCAAATCCAACCCACATCCATCTCTGCAACCCCCATGTTCATTTCCAAACTGCTTGAACCAAATTGAGCTGCACAGTTGACTTTTATTGACCAAATCCCAAAGTTAAATGAAACTTAGATTTAAACTCACAAAAAGCTATAATAAACTTGTGTAAGCTTATTTGAGCTTGTAAATAAGCTGCTAGAGGGTTGAGCATGAGAATTTGAAACTCAAATTTGTAACAGTGACCATGGAATAAGAAAGCTTAATTCAAACTTAAATTGATACTTGTAAAGAGTTGCAATACACTTAAATAAATTAACTTGGTACAATTAAACTTGAAAATACAAATGAAAAGCTTTTTAAGTCTAAGAAATTTAAAATACGACATACATTGTGAAAAATAAACTAACTACTGCCTCTAACTTGCTTCTTCTCCTCTGTTTTATACACCATTTGTCTTATCTCTCATCTCTGAGTGAATCCCAGCAGAAATCAGAGCCATTGGATGGCTAGATTTCATATTGGCCTTTGGATCATTTTTGGCGGGAAACCTAGTTTGACCTGTGGGCTACTGTATTTGCAAGTAGGGGGGGGGGTGATGTGTAGGTGTGATGATTATTGAGGAGGGGGGAAGAGATAAGGCTTGGGTGAGATGGGACTGGTGTTGGGAGTTGCAGGCACAAGTTGGAGGGGAAGGGATAAGGTGATGGCGGGTTTTGCTTATTTGACTGAGTTTGACCAAAGGGTTCAAAATGGAAGGCACGGGTCAAAAGGTAAAATGGCAGGGGTCAAAAAGTATTTTTGACAAGGCTTATGTTTTAAATACAAGGACTAAACTTGTATTTTCTGAAAAGACCAAGGACCAAACCTGTAATTTTCCAAACTTGTTTCAAGGGACCAAAATTGACAAGCTTTGAAAGTTTAGGGACCTATCTTGTCATTATTGAAAGTTAAGGGACCTAAGTTGTCATTTTTGAAAGTTAAAGGACCAAAGTTGTAAATTTGTAAATTTAAATCTCAAGGACCAGTTTTGACAACTTAAGAATCCCTAGGGACTTTAAAATGATATTTCTCTTTATTTGGTTTTACCAGGGACTGTTTTTGACAACTTTTGAAACTTGGGGGACTAAAACTGCCAATTATGCAAACTTGATACGTTTTTCACCAGATTTTGACATTTTTGCATTTAAAACACATAAAACACTTATTTGTGATATTTTTATCATTTTGATGCATTTCTGAGTGTTTTCAGATGTTTTTGCAGTCTAATTTGTACAAAAATGATGAGTATTTAGACACTCATCATACATCGTTGGAACGTGCTAGGAGCGTTACATAAGCCAAAAGGCAAACGTTTGTAGGCAAAAGTTCCGTATGGGCAGGTGAATGTGGTCTTCTCTTGATCCTGTGGATCAATGGGGATCTGAAAGTAACCCGAGAAACCATCAAGGAAGCAATAGTACTCATTCCCTGCTAATCTCTCAAGCATCTGGTCCATGAAGGGTAGAGGAAAATGGTCTTTATGGGTGGCGTCATTCAACTTACGATAGTCAATACACACACGCCATCCCGTAACCAGCCGAGTTGGAATTAACTCGTTTTCTTCATTCGTGACAACAGTTATGCCACCCTTTTTTGGAACACAATGAATTGGGCTAACCCAAGGACTATCTGAGATTGGGTAAATCAATCCTGCATCAAGAAGTTTGATAACCTCCTGTTTGATAACATCATGGATTTTTGGATTTACTCTTCTCTGATGTTGAACTGCTGGTTTGAAGTCATCCTCCATCAAGATTTTGTGAGTACAAAACTCAGGGTTGATACCCTTAATGTCGGAGAGTTTCCAAGCAATTGCTTGCTTGTGTGACTTCAAGACCTTTATGAGAGCAGCTTTTTCATCTTTACTCAAATCTCGAGCAATAATGACGGGTAATTTATCATCACCCTCAAGAAATGCATACTCAAGATGAGGTGGTAAGTCCTTAAGTTCGACTTCAGGAAATTCTTCAGTTTTCTCAACTGACTTGACTTCCTTGTTATGAAGCTCGACGGGAGGGAGTGGAGGAGAAGTGTCCTGATTTAACAACTTCTCAAGAGTAAGAATATCTCCCTCCGGATTAATCTCATGGTGATTAATCTCTTCTGGAATTGCATCACTAGTGTGAGGGGTTGATGAGTGATCATCTTTAAGCAATTTCTCAATGAGAAGTATGTCCCCTCGATGTCAATTGGAGCGTGATCAATTTCCCATGGAACAGAATCACTAGCCAAGTATGCTTCAATCTCTTCTAAGATGAAGTCGCTTCCCTCAAACGGAGTGAGAGAAGGAGTAGAATTGGCTATGATAGGTTGAGAAGATGTGGTGGGATTCCCACTCACAGAATTATGAGAATAACCAAGAACTTCTTGAGAGTACTCTTCAGAAGCAACATCAATGATATCTATTCGGTTAACCGACTGAGAATCATAGTTTGCGGAGTACCTCGAAGTTTGATCAAGGTTAAAGGTGACAGCTTCATTACCAACACGTAATGTGATTTCTTGCTCAAATACATCAATGAGAGCACGGCCCGTTCTCAGGAATCCTCTTCCAACAATGAGAGGAACCCGTGGATCAGCATCGAAATCAACAACTACAAAGTCAGTTGGAAAATGGAACTTTCCTACTTTCACAAATACGTCCTCGGCAATTCCAAGAGGACGAGATATTGTACGATCTGCAAGCTCGAGAGTCATGCATGTAGGAGTAAGGTCCGGAAGAGAAAGTTTCTTCCATAGTGAATGAGGCATCAGGTTTATGCTTGCACCAAGATCGGCTAAGGCAAAGCATTCAACCATTCCTGGAAATACACAAGGTAAGAGGAACTTTCCAAGATCTCCAAGCTTCTCGGGAAGCTTCTTCAAGATAACTGCAGAGCAGTTCTTGTTCAGAGGAGTTTTAGCCATTTCAAACAGCTTTTCCTTGTTGCTTAACATGTGTTTGAGAGTTGATGCAAACTTGGGCATCAACATGATAACATCCGTGAAGCTTATGTCAAAATGTAGTTCTTGGAAAATTTGAAAGAATTTTTCCATTTGATGATTGGCTTTTTCGCGGAGCTTTTGCTCATTCAAACGTGATGGGTAAGGAATAGAAGTTTTGGATTTGGTATTTTCAACGTGAGCTACAGGAGGTTCAAAACAACTCTGGATTGGATTTGGGTTTCGGGACAACTTGAGGATGGACATTTTTGGTACCTCCGTTATTAGTAGGAAGTTCCTTGTCCTTTGTCGCCTCGGGTTCACTTTCCACTACCTTCGGGAGAGAAGAAGAAGAGGTAGTAGGAATAGCGGGTCCATCATATGAAGTACCACTTCTGGTTGTGATCGCCTTTGCATCGCCCCTCGGATTAGCGATCGTGTTGCTAGGTAAAGTACCTGAGCCCGAGGGTCGATCATTTAAAGACTTCTTTAATTCAGTGATTTGGTGACCAACAACTGTTTGTCTCCTCTTGGGTCTTCATGAATTGCTTTAAAAGCTCATCGGATGTTGACACGGGAGGAGGTGGAGGGATAATTTGAGGCCGTATGTTACGATTATAGCCGAATTCCCTTGATTAGGATTCATATTTCCCTGAAATTGATTCCCTCGATTGAAAGTGTTTTGATTAAGATTTCCTTGATGTTGGAAACCTTGATTTGGTCCCGGATAGAAATTACCTTGGTTTTGATAACCTTGGTTCATTCTTGGTTGGTTCGATTCGGTTAGGATTGGTTAAAACGGGTGGTGCACGATAAGTGTTAGCACGGTAGTTTGGTTCATTTTGAGGTCGGTATTGATTACCTCCTTGATTTGAAGTACCGGCTATAGCATTGGCTTCAAAAGGACTACCATCGGTGGCAATACAGTTGTAGTATGCATGAGGACCACCACAAGTAACACAAACTTCAACTTTCTTCACTTCACCATATGATGGTGCTTGTGTGAAAGTGACTTTCTTTTGGTTAGCAAGAACCAAAGACTGAACAATATCCGTGAGTTTGTCAATCTTAGCATCGGTGCTAGATGTACTCACGGGAGATGAAGTAGAAGGTCCAGCATTAGGCTGAGTCTGATATGTCTTTGTGCGGAAAGGATGGACCTGGGACTTGTTTTCAATGATTTGCAAGGCTTCTTTTGTGGTCTTGCTCAAGAAATTACCTCCCGCGGAGGCATTTAGAGAGTCTTGGTTAGTCTGGTTTAGACCATTGTAGAAAGTATCCATTTGCATTAACTCGGTAAAACCATGATGCGGACACTTACGGAGCAATTCTTTGTAACGATCCCATGCCACCCCGAATGATTCATCAAATCTTTGAGAGAATTTCATTATCTCATTCTTAAGACTTGTAGTTCGGGATGGAGCATAGAATTCGTTAACAAACTTTGTGACTAGATCTTCCCATGTCTCAATGGAGCGAGCGGGTTGTTTCTCAAGCCAATTCTGGGCTTGTCCCTCTAGAGAAAATGGGAACAAAAGAAGCTTGATGGCTTCATGTGGGACATTCTTGTACTTGATGGTAGATGCAATCTTGTTAAACCATCGAATGTGTGCATGAGGATCATCCCGCTCAAAACCATTGAATTGGCTTTGGGTTGCAGTTAAGTAACCCGGTTTTGAGCTCAAAAGTGTCACCACGATGGCTGGGACAACAATGGCATCTCCGTAACCCTCGATGGGTGCTTGGAGAAGCTCATTCATTGGTTTGTCTTCGCCATTACGGTGGTGGTGGTAAAGCGTTCCTCGATCCGCGGTGAAGGAGCGAAGCGTCCTCTACGTCTACGAGGAATGTTTCCAAGCTCAGAAAGTGGACTTGTAGAACTGGAAGAACGAGTGCGCATGCACTAAGTATAAAAATCAGTTTTCAAAACAAATGCGAGGCAAAACGACAAGTGAACTTAACCAATAATCACAAATGAAATGGCTTCTTTGAAAAAGGTACACCAAATCACAAGGACACAAAGGCAAGTTTTAAATCTGTTGTTCGAGAACTTATTATGGTCACACCCCCGGTTAGTAGGTGTACTGCCTTGATTTGCGGTGGTTGATTTTTATGTATATATTAAGTACCACCGAAAAGACGTAGGTATAGATTTGTGCTGATGGTTTAAAAACTTTTGGACAATATTTTTGGTATCGTCTCGTTTAACCAAATCGTATTTCTTTAAGAATCACCTTAAAAGAAACACAAGCTAGAAAACGTTACGATTGTTTTGTTGTTTTATATTTTGTTTGGTGTTTTTAACACTTTAGGAAAAGTGTTAATGAACTTTTTGATTTTGTTATAACTTTACAAAAAAACTGTTTTCACAAAAGGTGGTATATGTGCAAGTACGGGTCTGAAAAATGTTTAGAACACGCTTACAGCCTCCCCGGCAGCGGCGCCAAAATTTGATTGGTGCAAAACCGTCAAGTTTTCTCACGCAAGCTAGCCACTTGTGAATGGCCAACCGTAAGGAACTTAAAACAGCTCACACACCAAATGCAATTTAGATCAGGAGAATACAGTGGATTCCCGGGTCGTTAAGTCCCACGGAGGATGACTGGTGTTTAACACAATCAGATGTCGAATAATCACTAAGGATAGTGATCAGTACGGATTTTGAGTTATTTTATAAATTACAGGGGCTTAAATGCAAATTAAAGGAAATTAAAAAGATAAACTTATATTAAATAAACGCTATCACTATTTTTAAACTGATGTTTTTGATTTTATGTTTTTATAAAACTTAATTTAAAAACTACGCGACGTACAAAAGAAAATGTGAAACTGAAGCAGTATTAATCCTAAAAATATGAAAATGATATTTTTACAAACCTAATGATATGAGAAACTTTTAAGAAAAATAAAATTAGTTTTATAACTATTTATCTAATTATTATTAATTAAAGACTAATTTTAACTATTTAATAATAATCTAAATTACAAGAAAATATGAAATAAAGCTAGAAAAATAAAATTATGACTTGGAAAAATCTAAAATAACAAAATAGAATTTTCAAAACTATTTTTATATTTTTCTGATTATTTTTCTATTTTTTATGAATTTTAAACTATTTAAAACTAATTAAATTACTAAAAATTACAAATTAAACTATGAAAAATCTGGAAAATTACTTTTTTTACTTTTTATATTTATCTTAACCTAAGAAAAATGAAAAATTATTTTTTTGAACTTTTTCTGATTTAATTGTATTAAAAGCTAATTAAAATTACTTAAAAACTGTTTTAAATTAAGAAAAATAGCAAACTGTTATGGAAAATTATGAAAATTTCAGGAAAAGTCTAATTTAATATATAGAATCTAAGAAAAATAGAAAAACAATGGCTTGTTTGGTAGATTATGAAACTGCAGTTGTAAGTGCTTAAAAATAAGCACTTGAATAAGCCAAAGAGTACCAAATGGGTACCAAACCAACACAGAAGCTATATTAGGCTAAAATAACTCAAATTCAACTTATAACAACAGGTTTTAACCTCTGGAATACAAGATGTACAGATTTGATGTTTTAAGTTCAAGTGCTTAAATCAGTTTCTGGGGGCAACTTTGGAGATCAAGAATAAGCACTAAATAAGCTGGAAATTAAAAACAAGAAATTGGAACCTACTCTAGACCTGGCCAAGTACTTTCAAACCAAAAATCAGATCAAGAAAAGCTCTGAGGAGCTTGGGACAAGCCCTGCAATAAGCTGAGAAACACTCAGCTCTGACTGAGTTTGGTGAACAGGGCACTTAAGCCCTGTTTGATGAGCTTATTTGAAGCTTTTACAAAATTTCTAAAGTTATGCAAAAATGACAATAAGAAAATAGACCTGATGAAGTTTTTAAAACCAAAGTTTGACTTGATTTAGCCCAGAGATGAATCAAGGAAAAATCATCTTAGGTTGGTAGAAAACTGGTATTTTGCCTTTTTTTTGACTTTTGACAAAAATGAGAGATTTGACTTTTATGAACTTTGAAACTGATTTTTTTGACTGATATTGATCTTAAATGATGAAATGATACTACTACAATCTATGTCTATGAATTTTGAACACAAAACAAGTTTTTGTATTTCCAAAATTCCAACAGTTGAGTAAATAAGACAGTAATGAGATGAATTTGACTTTTATTGTTTACAAGTGCAGTTTTAAGACAGAGTTTAGTTCATTTGAGCTAAACAAGCTTGAAACAACAAGAACATTTCACTGGATAAACCTCAATCACAGATTATGCAGCTAATCCAAACACCCTTTTTACAACTGTTTTGCAAATTTAAACTATACTAACCACTGATTTAACTCATTCCATTAATTAAACTAACTCTAATATCCTAATTACTACTAATTAAACTTGTCTAAGCTATTTAATGACAAAAATAGAAGTACAATATGAAAACTGCATACAAAAGGAAAAGGAGATAATAAGCTCACAAATGTCAAGCCTGTTAGTGCAGCTTAAACAGAACCCAAATCTACTATTCTATATCAAATCCAACCCATTTCCAAGCACTGCATCACCCATTTCCAAACTTATACCCATATTGCTTCATCAGTTGACTTTCGTTGACCAAGGATGAAAATTGCTTGCACCTGCTTGATAAACTCACTAAAAGCTATAAGAAGCTTCAATGAGCTTATTTGAACTTATAAATAAGCTTGTTGAAGCTTGGAGGTAACAGTTTAAGATTGAGATTTGAAACAGTAAACCATGAAACTTGAAATTTAATTGAAACTTGATTTAAGGTTCAAACTGCATTACAATAACTAAATAACTTCTTTTTAGTACAATAAAACTTGGAATTACAAATTTAAAAGCTACTTAAGACATTTTAAGAAAGATACGACATACAAAAATTTAAAAAACTAAAGACTATTTTCTCTTTGCTTCTCTTCCTCTCTTTTATACTCCAATAAGCTCCACGTGTCCTTCTGAGAGAATCCCACTAATAATCTTGCAAAATGGATGAGTTTTTAGCAATCTAGGCCCTCCACGTTTTTGGCGGGAAAATCAGTTTGACCTGTAGCTCTGTGAAATAGCTAGTAGGGGGGGTGGCATTTATTGTAGTGGGTTGAGTGGGTAGTGGTGATGATGAGGGGAGGAGAAAGGTGATGGGAGAGGGCAGGCAAGTGGTTGCAGGCACTGGGGAAGACAGGTGTACAGTGGTGGGCGGGGTGGGATAAGGTTTGACTTGGGTTGACCTGGCAGCCCAAAAAGGGTGGTCAAGGGGTCACAATGGGTTAAGTGGCAGGGGGTCAAAATTATTTTGACAAGGCTTAGGTTTATAATTATGACAAGGACTAAACTTGTAATTTTGATTTTTGAAGGACCAATCCTGCCAATTTCCCAAAGTTGTCACAAGGACTAAAACTGACAACCTTCAATAGTACAAGGACCAATTTTGACACTTTCAATTTTCCAAGGACTATTTGTGACAATTTCAAAACTTGAGGGACCTATTCTGCCATTTGACAAAAGATTTATTCAAGGACCATTTTTGACAACTTAGAATATTTCTGGGACCTTGAATAACATTTTTCTTTATTTTGTTTTACCAGGGACTGTTTTTGACAACTTTTGAAACTTGGGGGACTAAAACTGCCAATTATGCAAACTTGATACGTTTTCACCAGATTTTGATATTTTTGCATTTAAAACACATAAAACACTTATTTGTGATATTTTTATCATTTTGATGCATTTCTGAGTGTTTTCAGATATTTTTGCAGTTTAATTGATACAAAAATGATGAGTATTTAGACACTCATCAATGACATTATAGTAAAACAAATCAGAACTGGCAATGGTACTGAGTTTAGAAATGCTGAGCTTGAGACTTTCTGTGATGAAAAGGGAATTTCCCAAAATTTCTCATCTCCTTACACCCCTGAACAAAATGGGGTGGCTGAAAGGAAAAACAGAACTCTCATTGAGGCTGCAAGAACCATGTTAAATGGCTCAGCCCTCTCAAAACATTTCTGGACTGAAGCTGTCAAAACAGTCTGTTATACTCAAAACATGTCAATCATTGTCAAAAGACATAACAAAACCCCATATGAGATCTTCAAAGGTAGACTTCCTAATATCAGCTACTTTCATGTGTTTGGATGTCCTGTGTTTATTCATAACCACAAAGATCATCTAGGCGAGTTTGATGCTAAGGCTGATGATGGATACTTTCTAGGTTACTCACTGATCTCTAAAGCCTTCAGGGTATTTAACACAAGGAGACAACAAGTTGAGGAAACCTTCCATGTCACCTTTGATGAAAGTGTAGAAAGCATCAGGTTCACCAACACCTCAGTGGAGGAAATAGGAATTGATAACTGTTAGGATATGAAAGTGCTGAAGATTGACAAAGTACTGCAGAAAGACAAAGTACTGTACTGGAAGAAGTCAAAGAGTCAAAGTACTGCTAAAGATAAATCAACGTACTGCTGTCGAAGGTCAAAGTACTGCAAGGCTAAAGAACTGTTCTATTCGTTTATAGAAAGTCTTGTAATTCTAAAATATTCTATATTAGATTACTTGTCGTACAAGGTTACATATTGTAAACTGATTAGGGTTATCCTTGAGCCTATAAAAGGACCCCTAGGATGGTATTAGAGAATATATTTTTTTAGAGAGTACGAGTTCACAAGTATTTAGAGTTTTAGAGAAGTTGTATCAGCATAATAAGCAGATTTAGAGTTATTAATAAAGTTGTTCTTCTTAGCTTTGTTAAGTAAATTCCACGTACTTGATAAAGATTACTCAGTGTTTCATTGTTAATAACTTAGGATTTATCCGAGGTTATTAAACCTTAACAAGCTAGTAAGTTAGTTTGGTTAGAGTACATCGATCCAACAAGTGGTATCAGAGCTTTTGTGGAAACTCTGACTAAGAAGAAACCCTAAAACCTACTACAACAGAACTCAAAGATGTCGACTGAAGCTGTTCCACCACCATCAATCACCTCACTCAGAATTCCAATCATCAATCAGGGAGAATATGACCTATGGTGCATGAAGATGAGGCAGTACATTGCCATTACAGACCATGCTTTATGGAATGTAATTGTCAATGGCAATGAAGTAGTTCCAGAACCTGTAGAGATTGCTGGACAACCTAAACCACCCAAAGCTGTCTTACCGGCAGCTACCATAAGAAATCAAGAGAAGGCTCTTAACATTCTCTTATCTGCTATACCTGATGGACATCTACTGAAATTTCATGATGCTAAGGATGAAAAGCAACTCTGGGCTGCTCTCAAGACTAGATTTGGAGGGAATTAAGCTTATAAGAAGATGCACAGAAATCTACTGAAGCAACAGTTTGAAACTTTCACAGTTGGTGAAAGAGAGGGTCTTGATGCTGCATATGATAGATTTCAAAATCTCCTCAACATGTTGTGATTATACAAGGCAGAGGTATCTATTGAAGATGCTAATCTGAAGTTTTTAAGGAGTTTGCCATTTACATGGCATGTGATTGCTACAATGATCAGAGGACAACCTGGTTTAGATGTCATGGACTTTGATGATCTGTACATCCATCTGAAGGTTTATGAGCATGAGATGAATGGTCAAACAGGCTCTAAGTCTCACAGTATTGCTTTTTACGTCATCTAAAAAGAGGGGCAGTACTTCTACAAAAAGTACTGCTTCTCCTACTCAAAGTACTATGGCTCAAAGTACTGTTTCTTATGCTGCCCCAACCTATGCTCAGCCAGCCCCACCTGCTACTACTATGCACTCAGATGAAGTTGTGTGTTCCTTCTTTGCACAACAGGCTTCTTTACCTGTCACCTATGAAGAAGACCTCTCACAGATTGAAGAGGATGCTTTGGAAGAAATTGATATCAGATGGCAAGTAGCAATGATTACTGCAAGGATCAAGAAATACATGAAGAAAACAGGAAAGAACATTGACTTCAAGCCAAAGCAGGGAATCACTTTTGACAAATAAAAAAATGAATGCTTCAATTGTCAAAAGACTGGACACTTTGCAAGGGTGTGCAGGTTTGCTAAGTATCAAGCAAACAGGATAACTGAGAAACCAAAGCTGGAGCTCAAAGAAATACCTGTTACTGAAACAAAGGCTTTGGTTGCTCAAGAGAATTTGTCAGACGTTGACTGGAGTGCAGAGTTTGATGATGAACCAGTGACCTACTGTATGGTAGCAGTGGAAGAAGCAGTTGAAGATTCAGTGGAAGAATTGGACTGGAGCACTGCTTTTGATGAGGAACCTGAACATGCTGCTTTGGAATCCAGAGATTGTCTAGGAGGATTTGATTGGAGCATGGAGAGTGAAGATGATCCTGTTCAACTTGCATTGGTGGCTACTTCACCAAATTCACCCCCTATCTCTGAGGTATGCTCAAATTCTCATGATTTCTATCAAAAACTGTTAAATAGTTATGTGATTGAAAGAGATAATTGTGTTAGGGCTAGGTCTGAGGTAGCAGGTTATCAAATAACCTTAGAATCTATGGAAGCCAAAATATTAACACATGAGAATAATGAGATAGCTTGGGCTGAAAAATATGAACAACATGATTACCAATTAAAACTAAGTGAGTCGAAGTTAAACTGTAAAATTGCTGAAATTGAGAAACTAACTAAGGAGAGAGATGTTCTGTTAGCAAAGTTTGATGCCTGTAATGAATCTGGTTTGTCACATGTTAGTTATGTGGAAAAACAGAGAAGAGCTTACATTAGAACTGGCTTAGGATTTGGTATGGACTTTACTAACATGGAAGAAAACACACCTAGTGATCAGGATGAATATGAGCTTGAAGACATAACCACTAGTGATGATGAGCTAATTAATTATGTAGATATATCTAGTAATAAGGACTCAGCTAGTGACACACCTCCTGAGCTTAAGAAAGATAATGCTTATCATGCAGTCCCCCATCCCACTAGAATTCATCAACCCCCTAGGCCTGATGTTTCTCGTTTTGGTGTAGACAGTCTTGAGTTTAGGAAGAAGCTCATTGGTCAATCTAGGACTGAAACCCCAAAAGAAACTCTTGAAACCAATGTGCAAGGTCAAGCAGTACCTTCAAATCAAAGTACTGCTTCACAGGCAGTACCTTCGGGAAAACCTTTTCAAAACAGTACTGCTAAACCTTTTTGGGATAACTTTGGTCAAAACAGATTTAATCATTCACCTAGAAGGCACAATAGCTTTGGCCATAGACATAGAAGCCGTCACTTTGGAAGTATGGGTCAAAAATTGTGTTTTGTGTGTTACAGCCCTACTCATTTAATCAAGGATTGTGAACATAACTCAGAATATCTTAGAAACTTTCCAAAGAACAGGTCTGCAAACTAGAAACCTAGTGAGAACAAACCAGTTTGGAATAATTCGAATAGGGTTAATCATAGTAATTTTTCACAAGACTATAGGTACCCTCACCAAAGAAGAACCTTTACAAAACCCCCAGTACCTTCAAATAATTTTCAAAGAACTCCAGCAGTACCTTTTCAAAGTACTGCTAGATTTTCAAATAACCAAGGTACTGAAAACACAGTTTGGAATGAAAAGCCTAGGAGATCGAATTACTATCAATCTAGAAGGCGTTACAACTCCAACAGAGTAGATAGATCAAGGGACTTTTCACCTGATGCTAAAACCAAATGGGTTAAAAGGGAAAGTACTGAAAGGGACCAAACAGTACTTTCATCAAATGAAAGTGAAACAGAGTTTTTTTGTTAAAGATGATTTTGTGGAAAAAGAAAAGGAGATTTTAGTTGAAAAAGAAAGTACTGAAAAACCACCACAAGTTTTAAAACAAAAGATAGTAATTGATTCTGTCCACAAAAACTGTAAAGGATACATACTCAAGGAATTTGAGTATGTTACTCCACAAGGGGAACACAAGTCAGTAATGGCTTGGGTTCCTAAAAGTCACTAACTTTTCTATCTTTGTGCAGGGCAACCCAGAAGAGGAGCTTAAAGATCATCTAATTGTGGATAGTGGTTGCTCTGGAAGCATGACAAGAGACAAGGATATTCTGTCTGATTTTAGATCTATTAGTGGAGGAAGAGTTGCATTTGGGAATGATCCCAATGGAGGAAGAATTACTGGGAAAGGAACCATCAAAGCAGGGCGGATTGATTTTGAAAATGTTAGATATGTGAAGGAGCTCAAGTTCAACTTATTATCAGCCTCTCAAATCTGTGATAAAAAGCATCCTGTGTTATTTACTGACACAGAATGTCTCATTCTTTCTTCTGATTTTAATCCTGTTGATGATAACTTGGTAGTACTTAGAGTACCAAGAACTAATGATGTGTATAGTCTGGACATGAAGAGTCTTCACTCTTATGGGAGAGCTACCTGTTTAGTGGCAAAAGCAACAACTAAAGAAGCACATCAGTGGCATAGAAGATTGGGCCATGTGAATTTCAAGAATATCAACAAACTGGTCAAAGGCAATTTAGTTAGAGGTTTACCTTCAAAGACTTACAAGAATGATCACTCATGTTTGGCGTGCAAGAAGGGTAAACAACACAAAGCTTCATGCAAGAAGCTTGAGGAAAGAACAATTAGAGAACCATTGGAGCTTTTACATATGGATCTGTTTGGAACTATCTCTGTGGCAAGTTTAAACAAGAAAAAGTACTGCTTGGTTATTACAGATGATTGCAGTCGTTTCAGTTGGGTATTTTTCTTGGGATTTAAAGATGATACTTTTGATGCTATTCAGACTCTAATAATAGCACTGGAAAACCAATTGAGACTCAAGGTTAGAGGTATTAGATGTGATAATGGAACTGAATTCAAGAACAAGCTTATGGATGAATTTTGTGCCAACAAAGGAATCAAGAGGGAGTTCAGTATTGCAAGAACTCCACAGCAAAATGGTGTTGCAGAAAGGAAGAATAGGACTTTGATTGAAGCAGCCAGAACTATGCTAGCAGATTCACATCTACCTATTCAATTCTGGGCTGAAGCTGTAAGTACTGCTTGCTATGTACTTAACAGAGTCTCAGTTACCAAACCACAGATGAAGACACCCTATGAGTTGCTGATGGGCAACAAACCCAACATTCAATTTATGAAGCCTTTTGGATGTCCTCTCACTATTTTAAATACAATTGATAATTTGGGTAAGTTTGATGGCAAGTCAGAAGAAGGATATTTATTGGGCTATTGTACCAACAGCAAGGGATTTAGAGTGTACAACAAAGTCACTAAAAAGGTTCAAGACTATCTTCATGTTGAGTTTTTGGAAGATCAAGCAAATGAGAAGGGAAAAGGTCCTAATTGGATGTTTGATCTTGAAGTTTTGACTCCTTCAATGAACTATGTACCTGTTAGAGAAGAAAATCAACCTGTGTACAATGGAGAAGATTTACAGTATGTTGTTCATGGAGTTCATATTAGACTTGATGCTGTTCCTGATGAAGCACCTAAATCTGTGGATCCAAAGAAAAGTACTGATGAACCAAAGCAAAGTACTGATGAACCAAAATCTTCACTATCTGCTGAAGATCAAGCTATTCAAGAGACACTTAATCAGATGCTTTTTCAAGATGTACTGGCACACTCTTATTCTGATGAACAAAGAAGAACTTATGAAGAAGCAAAGAAAAAGAATAAGACTGCTGACTATTCTCACAGTACTTTCGAACAAAGTACTGATGTTCCTGTTGACAGTACTTTGAATGATTTGGATGATTCTACCATGCCTGGATTAGAAGAAAATGATGATGAATTTCAGGATGAAGGTATTTTCTCAGATTCCAATGAAGGTGCTGATTTCACAAACTTGGATGATGATTTTGATGTTCCACAGTCTCCAAACTTAAGAATTCACAAGAATCATCCTACTGATCAAATCATTGGTCCTTCTACTTCTGGTGTGATGACAAGACACAAAGCTAAGAGTTTTACTACACCTCACAATGCTTTACTTAGCTTTGTGTATAAACAAAACATGCTGAATCATAAGGACCATCAAACCTGCCTATTTACTTGTTTTATCTCTCAAGAGGAACCCAAGAATATTGATCAAGCTTTGACTAAAGAGAGCTGGGTTGAAGCTATGCAGGAAGAACTTCTTCAATTTAAACTTCAAGAATTTTGGGTATTATGTGATCTTCCAGATAGGAAGAGAGTTATTGGAACCAGATGGGTTTTCAGAGTCAAAAGAGATGAACGAGGTAATGTCATCAACAAGGCAAGGTTAGTAGCTCAAGGCTATAGACAGGAAGAAGGAGTAGATTATGATGAAGTATTTGCTCCTGTAGCAAGGATTGAAGCAATTAGAATATTTATTGCTTTTGCTTCATATATTGGATTTCAGGTTTACCAGATGGATGTTAAGAGTGACTTTCTCTATGCCACTATTACAGAAGAGGTGTATGTTAAACAACCTCCAGGTTTTGAAGATCCTAAACACCCCAACAAAGTCTACAAGGTGGTTAAGGCTCTTTATGGCCTTCATCAGGCACCTAAAGCTTGGTATGAGAGGCTCTCCACATTCTTATTAAAACATGGTTACAGGAGGGGAGCTATTGATAAGACTTTGTTTATCAAGAGAGACAAGAAGGATATCATGTTAGTTCATGTTTATGTTGATGATATCATCTTTGGAGCTACCAAACAGTCTATGGTTAAGGAGTTTGAGCAGCTAATGCAGAAGGAATTTCAAATGAGTTCAATGGGTGAGTTAACTTTCTTTTTGGGACTTCAAGTTAAGGAGTCAAAGGAAGGTATTTTTATAAGTCAAGACAAGTATGTATCCAAAATACTTCAGAAGTTCAGTTTTGAAGCAATGAAGCCAGTAACTACACCTATTAAATCAATCAACTCATTGGGCAAAGATGAAGATGGACAACCTGTTGAAGTCAAGCTATATAGATCAATGATTGGCTGTCTTATGTGTCTTACTGCATCAAGGCCTGATATCATGTTTGCAGTGTGTTAATGTGCAAGATATCAAGTCTCACCAAGGGTCTCTCATATGAATGCAGTCAAGAGGATTTTTTGTTATTTGAAACAACAACCTAAGTTAGGGTTGTGGTATCCTAAGGATTCACCTTTTCAATTGGAAGCTTTTTCAGATGGTGATTATGCAGGTGATAACTATGATAGAAGATCAACAACTGGAGGATGCCAATATCTTGGAAGAAGGTTAGTCTCCTGGCAATGCAAGAAACAGACAATTGCAACAACATCCTCTACTGAAGCTGAATATGTGGCTGCTGCAAGCTGTTGTGGACAAGTTTTGTGGATGCAGAATCAACTCTTGGACTATGGGTTCAACTTTAAAAATACTCCTATCAATATTGATAATGAGAGTACTATTTGTACTGTAAAGAATCCAGTTTATCATTCCAAGACAAAGCACATTCAGATTCGACATCACTTTATCAGAGATTGTTATGAGCACAGGCTCATTAATGTGGTCAAGGTTCACACAGATGATAATGTAGCTGACTTACTCACCAAAGGCTTTGATGTTTCTAGATTCAATCACTTGGTGGTGAGCATTGGCATGATTAACTACTGAGCTACATTTAAAGGGAGGACTATTAAGTATTAGTATAGTCCTATTCATTATTTGAGGGGAGGATATTTATGTATACTTAGCTTATACAGAGGAATTTGGAAAAGTATTGTTTTTTATGAAAGTACTGCTTGAAAAGTACTGCCTGGGGAAGTACTGCTTATGTGGAAGTACTGTTTGTCGTATTGAAGTACTGTTTCAACGGTAATATTGAGGGGTAATTACTACTAACGGTAACTTTGTTATTATGGGCTGTGATTTTTCAAATCCCACCTATAAATAACTACTCTCCGATTTTCCCTCTCATATTGATCTTTTAGAATCTTTTTCATATTTCTCTCACTTTCACCATCTCTTTATTATTCGATCATATCTTTTAATTGTGCTCACAAATTCATCAATGGCGAATCGACATACTGTTTCCAAGCACAACACGGTGGATAATTTAGAAAAGACTGAGGCGAATGTGGTTTTTCATGATATAATTGATTATCTTACTGGGTTGCCAATCAGTTATGCTCTTTTAGTGGAGCCGGATATAATTGCACCATGGATTCAAGAATTTTGGGCTAATGCTAGGGATAATATGGAGAATGATGAATTTTATGTTCGATCAACAGTTGCTGGAAGAACTGTGAAGATTACAGAAGCCTCTATTAGAGATGACTTATTATTTGGTGATGAAGGAGGGGCTATTCGTTTCGATAAGCAACTGATCTGGGATACATTTAGGGACATTGGTTATGAAGGGTCCTTAACAGAACAAACATTCAAGAAGCCCTTATTATGTCCTCATTGGAAATTTTTGGTTCATGTGTTGCTCCATTGCATAAGTGCTAAGAGTACCTCTTGGGAGCAGTTTGGGTCAAATATAGCATCTGCTATAGTTGGATTAGCTACAAATCGTGTTTTTAACTTCTTAAGGCTAATTCTGGATGGAATGCTCTCACATATCTCACATGGATCCAAATGGCTAATGTATCCAAGGTTTATATAAGTTTTCTTGAACAAGCAACTTGCTGATGTGCCAAAGCCTACAGACTTATTGCCTGTTATTGTACAAGAAGCACATATTTTTACCTTTATGGCAAGAAGGAGTGATTTATTCAGAGGTCAAGACACTCCATTAACTCCTTCTATGATGGAAGTTGTTTAGGCTATTAGGGATGAAGCTGGAGAAGGTGATGACAGTGAAAGTACTGCTTCTCAACAAGGTACTGCATCTCCAAGTGCTGCATCTCAAAGTGCTGCATCACAGAGTGATGTATCCCAAGGTGCTGCTTCCCACAGTACTACTTTACAAAGTGCTGATAAGGAAGATATTGCAGTTCCACCTCCACCATCTCCACACGTCTCTCCACAAGCAGAACCTTTGTCACCTGGAGTAGATGAACCAACTGTGGAGCCTGAGGGTCAAGTTCTCAACAACTATGCTTTATCAAGGGAATTGACTCGTCTGAAGAAATCTTTTGAAGAGCAAGCTAAAGAGTTTCGGCACTTAAAACTCAAGTATCGAAGGCTAAGGAATTATGTTAAGCCTTTTGTTCAACGTTATCGCTTATGGGTTAAGGAAGAAAACAAACGCCGAAGGCAATTACGGAAAGCTAATCAATCCAAGACAGTTCCTAAGAAATCTTCTGTCAATTTGGGGAGGAATTTAAAAGAAAAGAATTTGAAAGAAGATGCTGTTAAGGAGAAAGAAACTCAAGGTACTGAAGAGTATGTTGTCATTGAAAGTACTGAAGAAGAAAGGTCTGAAGATCAAAGTACTGAACAACAAAGTACTGAACAACAAAGTACTGCTTTTCAAGAACCCTTCAGACAAGAGTTAATTACTCCTAGAGTATTAGATTTTGAAGAGGAAGCTGGTCCTTCAACTATTATTCATGAAGAACAAGCTGGTCCTTCAACAACTTCCATACCAGAAGAAGCTGATACACCCAAACCTGTAAGAACTGCGAGTGATGATCAATTTATTGCTGAAATATTGCATGATTTATCAAAACCAAGGGGTGTTACTATTTCTGAAGTTGCAGAGGAACAACCAAGAGCTTCTCAACCTGCAATAGATCCTAAAGATAAAGGAAAGGGTATTCTGGTATATACTAAGAAGAAAAAGCTAACTTTGGCAGATCTTAGAGCAATTGAAGTTGCTAGGAATGAAGAAGCAGCTAGAAAAGTACAAGAAGAGCTTAATGCTGAAGTAGTGGCTGAAGTTACTAATGAAGAGGCAATGAATGAAGAAACAGCTAGGAAATTACAAGAAGAATTGAATGCTGAAGCTGTGTTGGGAATTTTAGAAGTTCCTACTGAAGCTATTGATGGTTTCCACTGAAGACTTGGTTTCCGCTGAAGTTATATTGGTTTCCGCTGAAGAACAAGTGGTTTCCGCTGAAGTTATATTGCTCTAAAGGATTATGCTGAAGTGGTAAAGTCGTGTCGTGTTTCTGCTGAAGGAGTGGAAGCTGACTAGGATCTGCATGGGCTTTATTATTTACATGCTAACCCATCTTTATTTGTACTGCTCGAGGTTAGCATGGGCATGTTTAGAGTTTACCCATAATTATTCTTGTTATGCCCAATGATAGCATGGGCATATGTATGGGTTAAACTAATATATTTTAGTTAGATGTCTAGATGTTCCCAAGAAACATATTAGGGTTTCTTAACTATATAAGGAACTTAATAGTTTGTAATAGGAAGACGAAAAACAAGGAATAGACATCCCTTTTCTTCATCCATTTCCTTCATCCCTTTCATTTTTCATAGTATTCATCTCCTAATGAGAGTCTAGACACACAAGTATAGTGTGTGTAGATTAGTAGTAGTTGTAATAGTTTTTATTTTCAATAAGAAAAACCTTGTTGGTAACTTTGATTGTGTTCTTATTATTCCGCTGTGCATTCAATCAATCAATGTTACTCATACTCTAGTTGAGTCCGGATCGTGGGACTCTACAATTGGTATCAGAGCCTCGTGGCTCTCGATCTAGAGTTTACAAGGTTTTTTGAATAAAAGTTACGAAATTCGTAGCTGTTAATAATTTTCGTAATGTTTATGCTGGGCTGTTTTAAAACAGCGATAACTTTTTCTTGAACTGTTGGATCGAGCTACAATTTTTCTGGTGCATCTCTATATATTAATCTAAATTTTCACCGGAGGGATTGTCAGTTAGAGCTCCCAATCAAAAGTTATTAGCTGTCAAAGTCTGCTGCAGATAACTGAAAAAGTCAGTAAGGTTTCTACAGCACCGTTTTGAAACGATCATAACTTTTTCGTTAACCGTTGGATCGTAACGAAATTTCTGGTGGACGTTCTTTACATAGCCATCTAACTTTCCACCTGAGGGATCGTTGATCTGAGGCTCTGACAGAAAGTTATAAGGGCTAGAAAACTGCTGCTGATAAAAAAAAAAAAAAAAAAAGGCAGCAAGAAGCAGTTTCTACTAGTTGTTTCGGAGTTCATACTGGTTGATCAGGTGCGTGTCTTATCATATCTCAAAGTGAGCTTGGACACTTTTGAGATAACTTGTTTGTACGTCAATGATGTGACAAAGACTTGATGATTCTAGTGAAGGGGTGAGATCTACAAAAAAAAGTACTTAATGCTCGCATTTGCTATCACTTTAAGGAGTTACGTTGTAGTACTCAGGGTTAGTGAAGGGGAGAGATCTATAGAAAAGGTGCTTAATGCTCACATTTGCTAGTGCATCATCTGAGTTTGGAGTCACATGGATAATGCAAGATATAAGATGCATGTGTTGGTGTTCCTGGTGGTTCTTCGTTCCTTATTGGTAGACTATGTTGCTGCTGATTTGATTCATCTGTTATTGCGCTTTATTTCTGTTTGTTTAGTTGTTAAAAAAAAAAAAAAAAAAAAAAAAGAAAAAAATCTTTGGAGACTTCAGCAGATGGTTAGTATATTTTTAAGGGGAAGCTTATTTACTTACCATCTATATGCATCACTTGAGGGGAAGCGTCTACGCGTTGCACAAGACCCCTATTAGATGAAGGGGAAGAAGATTAGTAGATGTGGAACGGATTATTTGTGATGACATGTTTTAATATTGTTTCTTCATAAAAGTGGTTTTGTACTATCAGGAAACTGGAACTTAACATAGTTAAATTCCAGTTTAGGGGAAGATTGTTGGGAATTTTAGAAGTTCCTACTAAAGCTATTGATGGTTTCCGCTGAAGACTTGGTTTCCACTGAAGTTATATTGGTTTCCGCTGAAGACTTGGTTTCCGCTGAAGTTATATTGCTCTAAAGGATTCTGCTGAAGTGGTAAAGTCGTGCCGTGTTTCTGCTGAAGGAGTGGAAGCTGACTAGGATCTGCATGGGCTTTATTATTTACATGCTAACCCATCTTTATTTGTACTGCTCGAGGTTAGCATGGGCATGTTTAGAGTTTACCCATAATTATTCTTGTTATGCCCAATGATAGCATGGGCATATGCATGAGTTAAACTAATATATTTTAGTTAGATGTCTAGATATTCCCAAGAAACATATTAGGGTTTCTTAACTATATAAGGAACTTAATAGTTTGTAATAGGAAGACGAAAAACAAGGAATAGACATCCCTTTTCTTCATCCATTTCCTTCATCTCTTTCATTTCATAATATTCGTCGTCTAATGAGAGTCTAGACACACAAGTATAGTGTGTGTAGATTAGTAATAGTTGTAGTAGTTTTTATTTTAAATAAGAAAAACCTTGTTGGTAACTTTGATTGTGTTCTTATTATTCCGTTGTGCATTCAATCAATCAATGTTACTCATACTCTAGTTGAGTCCGGATCTTGGATTTCACAAGCTGCTGAACCATTACAGTCACCTACTCCTGTATCTTTTATACCTAGATGACCAAATCTTGCTAAAGAAAGGAATGCAATGATGGCTTATTTAAAAGGTCGAGGATATAAAGGATTGCAGAAGCTGAATTATGTTGATATGAAAAGATTATATGATGCTGAGACAGAGGCTTATAAGAAGGATGTTGCAAGCATCAAAGATTTTAGAGATGAAGCTGCTTGGACTGATGCAGAAAGAAAGAAAAGCTTAAAAAGAAAAAGGAAAACTGAAGCTGAAGATACACAGTTTTCAAAGAAAGAGAAAGTTGAGTTAAGATCTGAAACTAGGGATGAACTAAGAAACTATCTCAAAATAGTAGATTTTGATTATTCCAAAGAAGATGTTGATATGAAGATGAGCAGATCTTAGATTATTGCTTTTGAAGTTGTGAAATACAAAGATGGAGGTTATCTGATGTTTCATAGAGAAGATGAAAGCTTCAGAGTGTTCAACAGGCTATGGGATTTATTGCATATCATATATAGAGTGGATCTATTCTATTTATATCATGTGGTGAAAGATTACTTTGAACATCATCCATTAGAAGGAATTGGTTTAGTTTTACTTGGAGATCTCACAACTGCATGGGAAACTGAAGAACAAAGCAGTGATGAAATTTGGAAGAATCAAGAGCACTGGGAAATTGTTAGTTTGAGATTCTTTGAAGAATCTGGAATACATGTTCTAGAGCTGGAAAATGGTACAATGATTCATATGTTTGCAGATAGAAGATATCCTCTTACTGTTGAGCTTATGAGGAGGATGCTAGAGCATGGAATGGAAGTTGAAGATGATAATGAAATTGCTTGTATGGTCATCAATTTGTTTATCAACTGGACTAATATAGCTGATGCTGATGAATAACTGGTATGAATTTTAATTGAAAGTTATTTTTGATAAATCAGTACTTTATTCAAAGTATGCGATCAAACAGTACTTTAATCAAAGTACTGCTTGCAGCTTTTAACCAGTTAAATGATTTTTGGAAGAAACCTTTTGTTAAGTAACAAATATTTTGAAACAAAGGTTGAATAAATGGTTTTTGAGATGGTAACATCAACAGGTTATCAATCCACCATGGTTACAAAAGAATTGGCTAATCCATGAGCAAACGGCTCTGGTAAAGATATCTCAAATCCGTTTTTAGTTGACAACTTGCTAATAAGTTGTATGGTAATCAATTCACCATATCAGTTTAAGTGAAGAGTTGGCTAGCCCACAAGAAAATGGCTTGTGGTAAAGGCTGTGGAAAAACCATTATTGGTAATTAGTTCACCTGTGATAAAAGAACTAACTAGTCCAGAAGGGTACAGCTTTTGGTAAAGACTAATCAAATCTGTTGATAGCTGATGGTTTGCTAAAAATCATATGGTTATCAATGTACCATGGTCTTACACACCAAAACATTTGGCTACTCCAGAGTTAATGGCTTTGGTAAAGAGAACACAATCCATTAAAATTTTAAATGATTCACCTCTCACAGAAGTTAACACATCTGGAAGTGATGAGAATAGATTGCAACTTAAAATGAATTGATGTACAAAAACTGTCATATGTTGCTGTGTTGCTAAAAAAATGGAGCTTGCTGGATGCTGCTGTAGAAGAATACTTTTAAAGATACTTTGACAAGTAAAGAAACTACAAAGATACAATCTAAAGAAAAAGACCCAATCATTCCTTGAAACTGGAAAAGTGAAAGATTAATTTACAAAGGACCTTGAAGTCAAACAAATAGAATTCAAGTTAGGGGAGGATTGTTGGGATATGAAAGTGCTGAAGATTGACAAAGTACTGTATTGGAAGAAGTCAAAGAGTCAAAGTACTGCTAAAGATAAAGTCAACGTACTGCTGTCGAAGGTCAAAGTACTGCAAGGCTAAAGAACTGTTTTATTCGTTTATAGAAAGTCTTGTAATTCTAGAATATTCTATATTAGATTACTTGTCGTACAAGGTTACATATTGTAAACCGATTAGGGTTATCCTTGAGCCTATAAAAGGACCCCTAGGATGGTATTAGAGAATACGTTTTTAGAGAGTACGAGTTCACAAGTATTTAGAGTTTTAGAGAAGTTGTATCTGCATAATAAGCAGATTTAGAGTTATTAATAAAGTTGTTCTTTTTAGCTTTGTTAAGTAAATTCCGCGTACTTGATAAATATTACTCAGTGTTTCATTGTTAATAACTTAGGATTTATCCGAGGTTATTAAACTTTAACAAGCTAGTAAGTTAGTTTGGTTAGAGTACATCGATCCAACAATAACTCATCAAGATATCCTCCTAATGAGTATAACACTGAAATCAATTCCTCATACCAAGCTGATGCTGACATCTCATATTATGTCTTGCCTCACAACCTGTCGCAACCAACTATCAGTGAATTAATTGATAATCAGTCAGTCCCTGCTGGGATAGGTAACACTGATCCAAATGATCAGGAACCTGTGATTCATGAAATTCAACCTAAACATGACATCTCAACAGATGCTCCTAATGATTATGTGGCTCATGCACCTGAAATCACTCTTGAATCTCCAGTGACATCTTCAAGCTCAGATCCTAGACCACAAAGTAAGTGGACAAGATCTTAGGACATTGAGCTTGTAAACATCATTGGTGAACCCACTGAGGGCATGCTCACTAGAAGCATGGCTGCTAAGTTAACTGCAGCTTCAGCCAATGAATGTCTAAATGCTGATTATCTATCAAATATAGAACCCAAAAGTGTCACTGAGGCTCAAAAGCACCCAAGCCGGGTTCAGGCCATGCATGAAGAACTTCAACAGTTTGATAAAAACAAGGTCATGACCTTGATCAAATGTCCTCAGGATGTCATTGTCATAGGAATGAAGTGGGTTTTTAGAAACAAAACTGATGAAAACGGCACCGTCAGTAAAAACAAAGCCAGACTTGTAGCCAAAGGTTACAGTCAACAAGAAGGCATTGACTATGATGAGACATTTGCTCCTGTTGCAAGAATGGAAGCCATCAGGATCTTCCTTGCATATGCTACCTACATGAACTTCAAAGTTTACCAAATGGATGTAAAAAGTGCATTCCTAAATGGAGAACTCAAGGAAGATGTTTATGTTCAACAACCTCCAGGATTTGAGAGTGGTGAATTCCCTGACTATGTCTGCAAGCTTGATAAAGCCCTTTATGGACTGAAACAAGCTCCCAGGGCATGGTATGAAAATCTCTCAGCCTTCCTGATTCAAAACAAGTTTGTCAGAGGAAAGATAGACAACACATTGTTTATCTATAGGACAAAACAAGATGTTATACTGGTCCAAGTATATGTTGATGACATCATCTTTGGCTCAACAAACTACACTCTTTGCAAAAAGTTTGAAAAACTAATGACAAAGAAGTTTGAAATGAGTATGATGGGTGAACTCACATATTTCCTTGGACTACAAATCAGGAAAACGGATAAAGGAATCTTCATCATTCAAGAGAAGTACACAAGAAATCTCTTGAAGAAATATGAGATATCTGACTGTGCCTCAGTGAAGATACCAATGGTCCTTCCTAACAACCTTAGACCTGATCTCACTGGCAAGTCAGTCAACCAAACTCATTTTAGAGGGATTGTTGGATCACTGATGTATCTAACTGCTTCTGACCTGCATACAATTCTCGTCTAATAGCAAGATATCAGTCCAATCCTAAAGAATCCCATCTCATTGCAGCCAAAAGAATACTCAGTACTGAAGGGAACCACAAGCCTTGGACTCTATTATCCAAAGTGCTCAGGGTTTGATCTCAAAGGGTACTCGATTCGATTATGCTGGCTACAACATGGACGAGAAAAAGTACCTCGGGTCTGTCCAATTTCTTGGAGGAAAATGGTTTGTTAGAGTGCTAAAAGCAGCAATCAGTGGCTATGTCTTCAGCCGAAGCTGAATATGTGGCTGCTGCAGGATGCTGTGCTAATGTTTTATGGATGAAAAGTCAATGACTATGATATCCATTACAAAATGGTACCCATCTTCGTGACAACACGGCCATTGCAATCTCCATCAACCATGTCCTTCATCAAAGAACCAAACACATTGATATCGATATCACTTCATCGGGACCACATAATGAAAGGAGACATAGAACTTCACTTCATCCCTACTGAATATCAACTTGCTGATATCTTCACAAAACCCTTGGATGAACCTACCTTCAGGAGACTGAAAGCTGAATTGGGAATGCTTGACATTGAAAGTCAGCTATCTGAAAACCAATCTCAGTGAGTTCTCTGAAAGGTTTCTCCTCACTGAACGAAACCCATAAACACATCTCTCATTGAATGAATAAGACTCATTCAGGGACCCTGACTTTAGATATTAAGCATTGAATGAGTAACTAAATGCATCAAGTATTAGTTACTTAAATGTCCTAGGTTGGAAATCACACCAATTTAATATAGGAATATATGTCTTACTGTCATGGGTCCCTCATACTTACCTCATCCCACTTGGCATTAAATGCCTCCTCACATAAAATATACTGTGGATATTTTATTACTGCAAAAGTGCACTTTCACTGTGGGCTGCAACTGTTACCTTGAAAAATGGGATTTTACTGCGGGTAGTGGTGGCATTAAATGTGGAAATTCAAAACATTTTCAAAACCGACTTTACCAATCCACAATTATGCACAAACTACCCCTCTACACACTCTATAAATACCCCTCACAAAATCCTTATAACACACACAAAAGATTTCTACTAATGAAACTCTGTCAAAATCTCTTTTTAAACCCATAAATCTTTGTGTTCTTCAAATCCTTTTCTGAAAAATCTTCTCTGTAAACCTTTACAATTTTTTTTACAACTTAAGAGATTCAAAAACTTTGATTGTTCTTGTCAAGAAATTTTTTTTCAAAACCCTAAAAACCTTTTAATGGAAATGGCAAGAACACAATCTCTTCAGTTTGATTCACGGTGGGTAGGTGATCTTAGCAATGTTGAATTAAAAACAAATAATGTCATAGGCAATTTTGAATATCCTCAAACTTTCCAAGCCTATAAGGACATTATGAAATTTTTGTTTAACTGCCCACTTAAAACGGCCTTTGTTCAGTGTCCCTCAATACTGTACCAAAACCTCCTCAGGGAGTTTTGGGCAACAACTAAGGCCTTTGACCCGACACCCTCTACTAATGAGAATAACCTTAGACCACTCAGGGAATATCTCATCAGGTTCAGTCTTAACGGGGGGCAGCAATTCACCTTGGATTATAAAACCTTTTGCATTTCACCAGGGTTAGACTACAACAAGGGAGTGTATGTCGCCCATCCTGAACCCTCCACAGTGAAGGATGGGTTAAAACAAATCGTTTTGGATCCAAATTTTTTGGACAAGACCCCAGTCACCAAGAGCTCATTCACTGTGGCTTGGAAGATCCTATTCACTTTTGTGATTCAGGTCCTCGGCGGGAACCACTCATCCACTGAACAAGTTAACTCTATTCAGTTGATGATGGCATACTGCTTAATGAATGGGGTCACTGTCGAGATAGGGGAGATCATTTACAGTGATCTTGTAACCAAGCTACTGAGCAAAACTAGGACGAAATACGTTTCGTATCCTAGGTTTGTCTCTTGTGCTTTGCAAGCGTTACTGGGTTCAAATTATATTCAGGAAGAAAAATTTGGTGCTTTACCAGGCATCCTGAGCCAATCAAATTTTCAAAAGGACCCATCCCTTGTCACTAATATTGAATTGACGGCCCATATGGTTGCTGTAAACAACCAAAGGAAATCAGTGTCTCCTAACCCTGTTCCTATAAAGAGAAAGGGGAAGTCTCATACTGGGACTAAGACTAAACCCAAGTCTTAGGGCCCTGAGGCTTCTGGAGCACTGGCCAAAAGGCAAAGAAAACCCAAGACTGATTTGCCGCCCATTGGAGACCAAGAAACATCCACCCAATGGACATCGAAGGACACTGCTGAATCACAATCAGTGCCCTTGGTCTAAACTACTACTCCCTAAGATCCAGAGGGAAACAAACAACCCGCTGGTAGGGTAACGCCTTCCACCACGCTCAATGATGACATTAGCACATCAAAGCCTTTGTCACAGAGCACACTGAATGATCCCAAAGACTCAGAGGGAAACAAACAACCCGCTGATAGGGATATAACAATCACTGACTCTGCTAAAGGCACTAGGAAAAAACCATCAGTGTCTCAGGGGTCATTGGGGGACAAAGACTCGGAGGGACAGGAACAATCCGCCGATACGGAACCCAAAACCAATCCGACTCTAGAGAGGCACAGGGAAAATCCTACCGATTAATCGAGGGTCAACGGGGGACAAAGACTCAGAGGGAAATATACCACCCGTTGATATGGAACCCATCACCACTCCCTGGTTAAGTGTTGCTGATGTTGCTGGATTGCTACTTTCTGATGATGAACAGGCTGATAGTGAAGATGAAATCTTATTAGCAGGAGAAGAAATGGACGCTAATGTTCAAGCTGAACAAGAACATCAGGCTGATCCACAAGAGTCTCAAAAGTCACCATTCCAGCCTGAAAACAATGACTCCAACTCTTCCTCCTCCTCTGATGAATTCAAAAGATATGATAATGTTCTTCCACTGACAAAGAGGCAGCTGGTTACGTGGATCACTAGAGCTACCAGGAAGCTATATTCTGGGGTTACTGAAACTTTATGGGATCAACACCGAAGGCTGTCACTTGCTATACTGATCTAAAGGCTGAGGTACATGCTTTTGATACAAACACTGATGAACACAGGGAAGTCATGTACCAAAATCTTCATGCACTAGAAAAAAACCTGGCTAAATTTCAAAGGCAACTTCAGTCTTGTGGTAAATCAATTGATGAAATCAGGGATGCTGTTAAAGAAGACCCAACACTCAACTCTAAAGTGCTGGAGGCTACTGAGGCTTACTTGAAGAATTCCTCAGACCTAAATAAACTCATCACCGTGCTGAAATCAGGAAATGTTCAGGGTCTTTAGTCCTCATTTCAATCTCTTCAGGCTACAATGAGCTCTCTGGATGCTCAAGTGACTACTTTGGCCAAGGCATCATCCTCAATGGCTTGGAATCTTGGGCCTAGGATGACTGCTTTGGAATCGTCTCAGGCTAATATGGAAGTAAAAGTCATCGGTCTTCAACAGGATACTGTAGACATCAAGGCTATGGTCTTAGAGATTTACCAAGCCTTCAAGGGTCAAGCAACTCCAACTCCTCAAGTATCCGCAGCAACTCTTTCCCTCACTGGCGCTACAGAAACAGCTGAGGGGGAGAGACATACTGAAGACCCTCCTTCTCACACTGAGGGGGAGCCAACACCATCAGTATCTACAACACCATTATCATCATCACCACCTGTCTTAGCAACACCACTATCATCAGCACCACCAGTCTCAGCAACACCAATCTCAACAGTCCCACCAACAACAACAACCACACTAACAGTTACACCACCAGTCTTCACAACAACATCTCCATTGGTAGCAACATCTTCTTCAGGACAGGATAAAGGAAAAGGCATCCTACAAATATCTGAGCCTGAAAAGATACCCTTTAAGATTGGTGACACTGAATACCTGCTCACTCCACAACAGCTAAGTAACTATCTTGCTAAGGAAGAAAGAAGAAAGAAACTTGCTGAGGAAGAAAGGAAGAGCAAAGCAGCACTGATAAAGATTGTCACTGAAGAAGCTGAATATGTTGGAATTGATCTACTCAAGTTTCAAAAGGGTCAGGCTGGACAAAAGTTCAAAGAAGCTCAGGCTGCTAAAATGGCTAAACTAAAAAGGAAGCTGGATGAAAAGAATAGAAAAGA
Organism: Chrysanthemum makinoi; assembly: GCA_910596185.1. Lineage (NCBI taxonomy): Eukaryota > Viridiplantae > Streptophyta > Magnoliopsida > Asterales > Asteraceae > Chrysanthemum > Chrysanthemum makinoi. The sequence goes on along the minus strand of OU343223.1, from coordinate 76,477,417 downwards.
TTCAGTCATCAGGCAAGAAAGAATTGACCATCACAACTGCTCAATGTCTATCAGAAGGCAGCCTGAGAAGATCACTGATGTCAAAATCATCCCCAGATCTAATCCACTGGCAATGAATGTCTACAGGGGGGATGATAAAAGACACTTCGAGGTTCATGATCCCCTAAAATTCACTGACTTTGGGATCTCTGAACTCGATGAACTTGGTCCATTGATTGAAAAGAAGCAGAATGCTGCGGTTAAGGAGCTAATGAAGATGCTCAGTAAAAGGTATGAAAGGCTGAGGGATGAACCAGCTCAACTGGGAATTCAGCCTGCCTTAACTGCACCTCAAAGATCTCAACCTCAACCATCCCATGGCAAAAGGAAAAGGGTTGAACCTGGGCCTGAGATCAAAGTGCCTGGACTGGAGTGTAACAGGGAACTTCCAGAAGGTGTCAAGTTTGTGAAGTGCTTGGTGATTGAAAATCCTGAAAGAGGGCTATTTTTCATTGATGTCTATGGAAACCCAGCCTTTCAAAGATGGAGTGACATTGATCTTGCAGGGGTAGGAACCATGGCAGGTTACATACCAGTGGCCTCTCAAATCAACACCCCTGAAAATGTCAGGTTCTGCCAAGACTTGAACAAGATGTTGAGAGAACACCCTGACAAAGATGCACTCCTCAAAAAGAAACCAAAGCTTGAAGCACTGGGAATCCATCTGGACTGACATCATTTTGTTTTACTTATGTACTAGTGATAGGAAACATGTAATGTGATCAATAAAGATGTATGTTTTGATAAAATACTCAGTGTTCCATATTGTATTCATTAGTACATTTAGTGTAAGAAGAAGCCATTTGCTCACTTACACTGATCAAACACTTAGGCTATTTGTATATCCAAATAGGGGGAGACTGTTGGGTTCAGTAAATACCCAAACCCCTTAATCAAGGATTTGAATAGATAATATCCTAAGTGTTTAGTCCGTTAAACACTAACAGGTCACTAAGTGCATAGTCTCTCAGTGAGTCATCTTCAGGATACTCAGTACGAGGCGAAGAAGAAGTCTCTCCACTCAGTAAGGCGGAACTTAAAGTGTGAAGACTGAGTCAAGAAGAAGATGGTGGATTCAGTGAATGATGACAATAGCTCACTGAATCCCTAAGACTCCTCTCTAACTATTTACATTGAAGACAAACTGTTGATAAAGACTGAAGGCTATGAAGACTGAAGAATGAGCGGGACAAGGCGGGAAATGTTTACCCAGTTAAAACTAAGTCCCTATCTACTAAAGTCAAACATTTCCCTGAATAGCAAACGGCTGAGCTAAAGTATCTCTGTTAAGGAAAGCAGCCTCGCCGCCTACTACAGATAGCAAAGTAAACAGTAATCGAGTATATCAATATTCGTGTTTACTGTAATCTCAGTTTTGTCCTTTTGGATAAAGTTAAAGCCATACTTGTATAAATAGCATAAGAGATGAGTGAAAAGATTAAGCTTGTGAATTGTAAAAACACACACATACACAAGCCATCTTTTCACTCCTCCAAATACAACTTTATCCTTGAGATAGCTCAGTGGGTTCCAAGAGTTGTGCTCAGACTAAGCCTGAGCTTAGAGAGGAGTCACCAAACTTTGTCATTTCAATCCCAAGTACTATTCCGCAAGTACTTGGGTAATGTATTATTTTGATTCATTTCTAATAAGAATATAAACGTTGAAAATTTATAAGTGTGTTTTACTTACGTTAATTTCAGTCATTATTCACTATTAGTTTGTTTTGTTTACTTAAACTGTTTTATACGATAGTGAATAGGGAACAACAATGTTACTACCCACAATATATAAGATTTAAAGAAAATAAGCATAATACTCCCACTAGCTTTCAGAAATACTTAGAAATTATCTTATTTTAATTTTAAACCAAAACTTGGATTTAATAGTTAAATATAAGAATCATCTCCTAGATGCATGCATATATCCATTCATGGATTCTTGTAGTTTGTACATTTCCAAAGATTATGTGAATTCATAAAAATCCTTTGTATTACTTATAGTCCTCGCAAAAGCAATCACACAAGAAATAGTTTTAATATTCCAGTGTCATTTTTCATATCAATGAAAATAAGTATGACAAATGTACCAAGGAAAGAATATTCAATCACAATTAATTGCTTAAGTGTGATTAACAGTCTTATCACATGCATTAAATATTTTGTACAATATAGTCCATATGATTTCTACACAAAAATTTGAACCACTAGGGTTTTCCTTCCCTTTGAAGAAACTCATCTTCATTAAGATTAACCAAGTTTCAAAGTTGATTATCTTTATGGACAACATCTTAACATTCATAGTATGAATAATTTACCACAAATCAATATTAGGTAATATATTATTATGATTAACAAGTTTACCATGATCCTGTAATTCATATTTTTCATCATATTAATCAAATATATGAGATATCCTTGCGGATCTATGAATGATAATTCCATCATCTTGAGGTCTATCAGATTTGACCTCATCATGATATTTACTAGTGTAGTTTAGAAGATTATGTGTTTTGTAATTTAATATCTTTAAGATCTAAACAAAAATCCCACTTGCTTTTGTAAGTTAAAGACTATCCATAAATACTTTAGCAAGTAGAACAACACTAAATTGTTTTCTTTTGGGATATTACGAAACACATTGACAGTTCGTGAATCTTGTTCGTTTATAACCTACTCCATAAGCAGTTTTAACAAATCTGAACTTCAATATAAGACTTAATGTGATTCATCACATTCCATAATAAAATAGTGTCTTATTAATCTTCTAGGTTGGAGTCTTATTAAGTATATCCAATCCATACTCAATTTTCTAACCTTGATAACTTTTGGAAGAAAAGAAGATATAATTATCTTGAATTAAACAATATAACAAATGTTTGATTCTTCTAACTGAACATACCATATACATACAGTATTTCATTAGAATTAATATTGTAAGACAATCTAACAATATGTAAGATAAACATATTCCTTTTGGCCTACCTATTTGCCAACTAAGTCAACTTAATGGTATAACAGAATATTCAAGCCAATTGCATGTTTTATAACATAAGTATTCTTTGACCAAGTCAAAAGACATAACAGTTATAATATCTTACTTTATATTATAAGTCTTTAAATGACTTCATGTTTGTGATTTTATACAAAAACACATAACCATGTATAATTTAAAGTAATTATGAACACCACGTCTTGGTTTCAATTGATTAATTTCCAAGTTAATATACTATTTATGTCATTCCAAGGATACACAAATATTTAAAGTAGCATTCGATAACTTTATTTTAATAATGTCATCCCATGAAGTGTCCAACTTAAGAAACTGCAAAAGCATCCATGCCCGATCCCACGGCAAGTGGAGATTTACCTTAAGATTACAATCTAGCCAAGATCTCACTTAACCTAAAATGTAACTTCAAGTGTTTCTTTAATTTGAATGACATAAGACATAAAAGTAGTCTATGTTATAATCTTGACACATGTTCTAAACAATACAATCTTATTAGAACGTTAATCTTTTACCTCATGATCAAGAGAATCCATTAATCATATTTGTATGTGTTGTTCCTTTGCACACAATAAATACTTCTCCTACTTGTGCATAGAACAACATCATGTAGTAGATAAACACCATGACATTCGTTTGTTTATGTGAGCAATATGCTAGTGTCATAGATATATAAGCATTACAAGTAAATGTAGGACCACTTAATTATCAAGGAAACGTTCATGACTATCCTTGAGAATATGAATGTCTACATATTTGAACGTAATGTATTATTTCAAGAAAATCTAGAAATAATCTGAGTTACTACCAAGATATTAAATCTTGTAACTCCCACTGAATTAGACAACGTTACAATAATGTCTTATTCAGTAATACACCACAATACAACCACTAGATTTGACAACATTGTAAGTGTTTCATTAACCAGTGAAAATAGCGTGCTATTACGTTGTTACTCCTTTGCAAGACCATTTGTAACAATTACTTAGGTATTAAAAGAGTGTATTCTACTCTGTAGATGATGGATCATCCATCAATGCTATTAACTTGAAAAATTGATCATGCAATTTCTTCCTTAATAGGTCTACTATCCCCACGATGGTGTGTAGCACCTTTAATTGGTCAAAGCAAAACAACCAGATAAAATTTACTAGTTTGTATTTTACCAATTCTGCGGTAATTAGTCTAGCTTCAAATTTTAATAACTCATAAAATGTCATACATGTTTTCTAGTTGACCAAAATGTCATATAAGAATTCAATCACCAACAGAGGGTAATGAAATCTCTTATGGAAAAAAAGGTGTGCAATTTCTTAACCATTAAAGTTGCTATGAGTTATATTAGAATTTAGACAATTCTAATGTTCCTAACATACCTTTCTCAATCATGAAAAAGAATAGGATTGAGTCTCACTCTTCTTCCAAGGAAAAGAGATTATGTTTGTCTTTTTAGTAAATTTTTCTTGATCAAACATTAGTTTGAAAACAGAACTAGATCAATTTACCAAAGCCCAAACCACGTTTACGGTTTAATTTTGCATTAATACAATCAAAAGAATTAACAAAATTCTATTTTAGTATTTTCGATAATTAAATCTTTCAAGAAAATTAAATACCCTTGGTAAATATTCATATTGACCATAGAATTTTCCTTAAAACTAGGACCCAAATTGCCATAGTTCCACCACATCAGTTGATCTGCTAGTGATGAAAGTATTCAACATGGTAATTGTCGAACAATAATTGACAAACAATTTTCAATTCCTAAGTATGGGATTACAATTTGCCAAACCTTTATGCAAATGTAAGCATGTTTCACCCCATCTTATGCCTTAAGTCATAGATCTCACTAACTAACTTAATTAAATTGTCTAATTTAGAAACTGCAAATTTATTCCAGTTGAGGTCTCACACAACATGGAGATTTACCTTGTCATTGCAATCTAGCTAAGTTCTCACATAACATAAATTACAACTTCAAGTGTTTCTTATCATTATATGGCATAAACTTAAATTTTAAGGGTACAAATTTGATGTGTAATCAAAATATGTACGAAGAAGCATGCATACAACTTCGTATCAATAGTTTTAATAAAATACTTTTTATTAACCAATTCACAAAGATTAAATTAACAAAGTTTTGATTGAGGTATTGGGTTCACCAATCAAAGAATTTACCTTTAATTATCATCCATTATATCGTACTTTTGCATAAGTCCAAAGACTTAGTGTTTTGAATAATTACCACAAAGTGGCACATGGAATTAAAGCTAATTCGCCATTAAGATGATTTTGTACATAAAATAGCCTACTTGGTAACTCCAATTTGACGCACAAAGAAGCGGAGAATTTGGTCAGCGCGAAGCAATTAACCTCCTTCTTTCGGGTCATAATTTAATGTGCTCCCCTCCTTATACCCCTCTTATAGTTTGTCAAAATTGGATGCGCCGTTCTCACTATTTGTACCAAAACTCATCACTCAATTAAAATTGTGGAAAACTAGAAGGGGGGGTTGAATAGTTTTACCAATTAAAAACTTCCTTTTAATATATTTAGATCGACTTATGTCAATCTATTTAGTTGTGTGTGTTGGATGTTGATAAACAAGTATATAAAGATATGTAATGAAAAGATAAGAGTAAGAAGCACAAAACCACAACACAAGTATTTATAGTGGTTCGGCTACAAGGACACCTTCCTTGCCCTACTCCACTCCCCGAATCACCTACTCGAGAGTTCGTAAACACTACACCAATCTCCTTATGGCGGAGAAGCCTTCACAACGTCGCCTATTCTTTTTCCGGCACTAGGCTAACCACCGGGTTCTTTCACACCAAGGTGAACCACACCTACACAACATCGCCTACCCTTTATAAGGTACTAGGCTAAGTACCTAGTTCTTTCACTCCAAGGTGAACTACACCTTCACAACATCGCCTACCCTTTATTAGGTACTAGGCTAGGCACCTAGTTCCATTGCAATGGAGGAACTACTACCACACTACACCAATGACTAATCCCAAAGGAGATCTACTCCTTTACAACATCATGAGGGATATCAATATCCTTGGATCCTATACTAGTCTATCTTGTACATCGAAACACACCATATCGAATGTACATCTAAGGCACCTTTCACTAATTCCTTTGACTAGATCTACAAGACACCTTTCACTAATGTCTTATGTCTTCACTTCTAAGCACCTTTCACTAGTGCTTCCTTGTCTTGACTTCTAAGCACCTTTCACTAATGCTTCTTTGTCTTGACTTCTAAGCACCTACCACAAGTGCTTATCCTATAGATGATAGATACCCTTCACTAATATCTTTGTCTTGACACTTGAGACATCTTTCACTACTGTCTTCCACACTACACTTCTTTGAAGAAAGAAAGGAATCATCAACAAGAAGACTTCAGTAGCCTTGATGATGAGGAAGCATGGCAACTCATGGACTTGAGCTTGCTCGACTTCAAAAGTGGTGATCTTGCCTTTAAGAGGAACCTAAAAGATCACACAAAAACAAAACTACAAACGTAGATCTCTTGGATCTAAGGTTAGTGAGATCTAACTCAGGGGAGAAAGTGTGTTAGAAAGAGGCTTGAAAGGGGTGAGAAATAATGAAGAAATGGCTCACTATTTATAGAGGAAAAATCCTCATTCCTCGGATCCCACGGATCCCGTCCACTTGGGATCCGGCTAGCACAGAGCTAGGGATCCCTGGAACGCTCCTCTTTACCCATGGGTATTTTTGGTTATGGGTCATGGGTCATGGGTTATGGGTTGATCCATGGTTTTCTTTCTAGATACAATGAACTTAGATAAGTGGTATATATAAAACCATGGGTTATGGGTCAATACCATTTTCTAGTTTCTACCCATTTTAGTATTTACATGTTTTTACCTCATTTTAGTATTTACATGCTTTTACCCATTTTAGTATACTTAGTTTAACTATATGCTAACCCAATATGTAAACACTAGTTGTTGTACATATATATCTAAATCATAAAATCACTTATACTTGTTAACCCAATATGTAAACACTAGTTGTTGTACATATATATATCTAGATCATTAAATCACTTATACTTGTTTTAGTGTTTTATGTGAAAATGCGAATATGTTAGAAAACTATTAGTTCAAACCATTTACGTATTTAATTTGTTTCGTTAATATGATTTTACGTTTGTTATCGACAAAACATTAGAAGATTGTAAAATATAAATAAACGTTTTACTCTTATTTGTATTAACAATCTCTCCTTTTTTGTTGATGACAAAACATAAAATTATTTTAAGGAAAAGCTAAAATTCAAAAACGTTTGAATTTGTAGTTTTTACTTTCTTCTCCCCCTTTTTGTCGAAACAAAAAGTGTTTGAAGAATAGCAACACATCGTTTTTAAGAAAAACATGTGAAAATAAAAATAAAAAGAGATAAAGAGCAAGTAACGGGAAAGGATCTCGTCTTTACTCCCCCTTGACGAGTCCATCCCAAGGTAAGGGCGTCAAGAAAGTAATTCTAATCTAGTTCATTTGCAACTAACTTTTACAAAAGATTGCGTCTATGTGACGGGTGTGCTCCCCCTAGATGATTGCAATTATGCAACGGGAAGTCACGAAATGTAAACCTAGTGTTGCAAGTAATTTGCAATGTATTGCTTTGACATAAAGCTCCCCCTAGCTTTGTCAAAGTCTTCACGTGTAAATTGAACAACTACAAAACAAAGGTTAGAAAACAAGTATAATTCACAATTTCCGAAATGTGATTGATGTTAGTAGAAAGAAAGCTCGTTCCACGGATCCCGCGGTTCCTCCTAGTAGGGAGGGATCCGCCTGCAATTACAGGATTCAAATATCAGAAGGTGATATAACAAGTAATGTTATCACAAAATGATATATGAATACAAGGTAATCATATAAATAAAAATAACAAGTAGCATGTAATTCCATTTAATAAAACTAGAGTTATGATATGCATGACTCTAAAAACTAAGAAAATAAGAGAATACATAATTAGGAATTTCTAAACCAACTAACGCTGATGCTAGGACACACTAAAATCTTCTAGCTCAAGTTTTGTTTAGGTTTCCTCGTCAAACGCAAGGAGATGAGATAGAACATGAAACGTTATTCTCAGACTTCATATCAAACTTTCAACATGTTGACAATGATAGAAATCTTTGTTATGGCTAGGTAGTGGTGGTGGATGAAATGAAATGGCTTTGATGCGAAGATCATGCCGAAGCGCTTGAGGGCTTCAAACGATGGATGGGGTGGAGCGATTTGAGAATGGCTCCAACTAAGAATGATGGTGATGGTAGAGAAGTGTCAACTTCCATATGGTCGGGTGGTTGACTTTGATGATTACTTATAATCCAAATTGGATTATATGATGGAAACGGCGAAAGGGAGCAAGTGTTGACTCAACAACTTGATTTTGAACCATTATTCCTCCTAATGAGGAGAATGTTGTCGGCGGAAGTGGATGAGACGACCTAGGAGGCAGGTCCTCTAAATTGTAGAGGTGTGGTGATGATAGTGGGGATGTAAATGAAATAGCTCTAGGAACCAATGGTGATGGTTTAGTGGAGAAGATATTGTTTGGCCTAGGAGGTATGGTGGTGTTTGGCATTGGTAGTTTTGTGGGTATTATCCTTTTAGGAATTGGTTTGATTGGTTGAGGAAGGATCCTATCATTTGTTGGCTTGACCGGAGATGATTCGGTTGAAGAGATTTCGTGTATAACATGAGCCTTTTTCATGGGTGGTTCTTTGGTGGATAAGTTACTACTTGGGGTTTTCCTCATGATGATATTGTTTCAAGAGGTTGGAAAAGCTGAAAGTTAGGATGAGAGTGATAACTATGGAGGTCCTAACAATGTGGTTTATAAAGAAAAGATTTGGCAAGTGCATTTAATCCTAAAGCCACTAAGATTCATTGGAATGTGATGATTAGCATGCACAAGAGTCAACTTCAGAGGTTGCTTTGATCTAGGAACTCATTTAAGATGAGATGGGGTGTTTGAATTAGGAATATGAGTTGAAATGATTGTCTTTAGTAAGAATTGACATAAACTGTCACCCGGATCCCACGGTTCCCTCCTAATAGGGATCCGTCTAAGCTAATCCTAGGGATCCGACTCTCAGCAGCTATGAAAGAGTGGAAATGATGTTTTCTAAGATCTAAAACCTATAACATCTTGAGTGTTTTAGTCCTCCTAAGTGTCTTAAATGAAGGGGTGCTTAAGTACTTGAAGGTAATGAGTGATGTAGCTAATGATTGTCTTTTATGGAAGGAATTGGAACTTTCAAGAGTACCAATGGATGAGCAAGGATGACACTAAATATGAGAGTGTCAATTGAAGCTAAATGATCCTAGAGGTCAGGTTGTGACTTAGGATAGAGTTTTGGAAAACATCCTAGAAGCTTTGAGATGGGAAAAACTAGAATTTGATCAACTTTGATCAATTTTGAAATAAGGATGACTTATGATCAATTAGGCCATAATTAAAGGATTTCTAAAGCTAAATGTTATAGATCATGTGAGAATGATGAGTGATCTTAGAGAGCGAAAGAGTGTTGGATTAAAATGAAAACGATAGATCTACAAACGTCTTAGAATGTGATCTAGGTGAGTTATGTGTGAATAGGAAGGATCTACTTATTTTGATAAGGACTTAATTTGCCTTAAGACACTATGTTTAGCTTAGTGTGAGGTGTTCTAAGAATATGTTTGAAATACAATGCTTGCAATTGCATTTCTTCGTCTTGGATCCCACTGTTCCTAAGTGTAAGGATCCGTTAGCACAAACTTTGGGATCCTCATTTATTCACAGACCTTTACTAAAGGTATGCAATGATCTTGACAATGCATTATATCTCAAGGATAGTCTAAAGGGAGTTCTAATACTAAGATATCAAATGTAAGATGTTTTATTTCATGAAAGAAATTGGAATACATTGATAAAGCACGAGTAGAAAAGGATTGATCCTATTTGAAAGACTACTAAATTCCTTGAATGTTGTCGCTAGAAGGATCATCAAATGGTTGATGAGTGTTGGAGGATGCCGGAATGAAGAACGTCTTCATGAGGGAAATGTTCAGCGGTTCCATCATCTGGTTCACAAGTACGCACAACGGACTTTTAAATTGAGGATGAAAGTGCATGACATTGTGATAGATAGGCCACAAGAACATTCCATATGGAATGAGTTTGTTGTTCTGAGCCTTGAAGGTTTGCAATTCGCCTTGCAAAGAAGTAGGCGAGATTGTATGGTTGTTGTGTTAGCAAACAAGCATAAACATGTGAGCACAACAAGAAGGGAAGAATTTCTCGATTTCAAAGACTCCAAACATTCTAACGGAAGATGAGTAAGAGGCTTGTACTCTCTGATGTCCCGTGTGAAGATAAGGTTTGGATCAGAGTAATATGGTCGAGGTTTGCATATAATGCGATGTAAATCTTCCGTGGAGGGTATGTGTGAGGAATATGGACTATTTTCTTCACGTAACGCTAAAGAGAGAATCAAGAGACCAATCTTCGGTGAAGGCACATTGTCCATGGTTTGGAATTCGGAGGATGTGAGAAAAATGCCCAAGGCTTAAAGTAAATTTTTGGTTTTTGATATAAAACCAAAGAAATAGAGAGCGATCCTCGTTACGAACGAGTTCTACTTGACGGAAGAATTCCATAATGAACCTTGGACATATCTTCTCGTTGATTTCAAGAAGACATTCTAGTCCTATGGCTCGGAAGGAGGTATTGATACCTTCTTCGAATTGTAGAGAGGTGTCTACAATACGTGCTTCATGGAAGTGACGGTTTTCGAGATTGTTGAACCCACAGACATGATTGCCAGGTGTGTTGGGTTCAAGGGAGATGTTTGGAGTGTAGACGCTAGTGAGTGAAAAATCAAACTCATATTCATGCGTCATAGTTGAATCTAAAGAAAAGACGAGTTAATAAAGAGTGATGATTGTGGTTAACTAATGATTATCTAACGTTTTTATTAGATTTTTATTAACAATGGTTTTTAACAAGCAAAACACTTGACTTACTTATGGTTTTGACAAATTTGTGGAGTGTTACTTTTAGAAGATAAGTAGTTTTTAATATGCATGAAAAACTGTTTTCCAGTAGGACGGATCCCACGGTTCCTTTTCAAAAGGGATCCGCTATAACTTCCTCGATCCGTGGATTCAGTAACGAAAATGATTTGATAAAACATAGGTTTTACAGTTTTATACCACGAAATACGTTTTATCCTATATTTTCTTTTAGCATGCATACATGACCTCTAATGTATCACCAAAGAATATAAAATATATAAATCAAAGGAAATGACAAACACATTATGACAATAATAACCTAGATAAACTAGATTAATAATATTGCATTTCAATACTAAGGATGATACAAAGGATTGGGTATATAACCCCAATATAGATTAACAACACAAAATAAATGTCTCCGTATGTGAACTTCATCATAGGGAACACAAGTGCGATGAGTGTTAGGGCGCATGAGCACGAAAAGCATGTAAACCATGTTGATGACGGATCTTCTTGGTTTCGATTGAGATGGAAAGATGAAGATGAAGTTTTGAATGAGAGGGAATTTTTGAAATTGGAAAATTTGAAAAAGTGAAGATTGGATAAAGTGGGCATCGAGTGGGATTATAAATAGGGAAGGAGGAATTTTTGAAATTCGTGTTTTGTTTTATTATAGGATTTAAGAGGAATAAAACATAAGCTATATATACTATGACTATAGACGAGAAATATAACACGTATGTGAGAAAAAAGGCTTCCTAACGAAGCTTCATGTAAATCATGTGTAAACACAAAAATCTACTCAAATAAAAGCCTAACAAATAACACTTTTATACTAAACTAATATCATTTAGATATAAGTGGAAAGTCATACCTCGAATGCACTTAGGAATGTCTTTACAAATGACAAATGTCACTTAGACGATTCCCGCTCCTTTGCGTTTAAGATACCTTCTTAAGGAAGGTATTCTTGTTACCAAGCGACTCCTAAAGCTTGGTGGGTGTGAGCTTTGACTAATCAACATCACAAATAAGATTAGTGCAATTAAATGAAAAGATATATATATATGTAATTCCCCTTTATCACATATACCTTCCTTTACCACAAGTACCACACGAACCAAACACAAGATATTCTGCCTAGAATAAAGAAAGAAAAGATGAAGAACTTGGTGACTTGATGTATAGATCGTGTATATGTTTAGAGAGGTAGAGAAAAGAAAGATGAAACAATAAGATGTATATTGCTTCAAGGAAAAACACACACACACACACACTCAAGCACACCCCTCAAATGACATACTTGAGGGGTATTTATAGTAAGAGAGGATGATGCCCTAAGGCTTGGCCATGGGCCTTGAGATGGACTTGGATTGGGCTTGGGTTACACCTAACTAGACAAGGCTAGCTTAACTTAACTAATGCCCAATTAGCTTAGCCCACCCACTGAGCCCGTTGACTATTCTATCACGATATCTAACACACATTACAAAGTTCCTAATCGTAAATGACCATCACTTCTAATAAAAATAATCAAGGCTAACAATCTCCCCCTAAGGGTGGTCATTCAAAAGATGCTCCACTTGAATAGGTCTTTAATCTTTTTGAGCTTGAACTTTGTGAGTAGTTATAGAATAGTCTTGATTTTTGTTCCTTCATGCTTTGTGATCGCTTAATGTGGTTGTTCCACATTGTCAACTTGTTGGTTAGGTGTTCTCCGCCTTTCTCCACCATGCTCACACTTCTATTTGACTTTGAGTTTCCAATGATGAAGTTCTCGAGTCCTTAAACTTTGTAGATTCTTTGACATTGACGAAGAATCATCTTTAACTTTGAGTAGCCTTTGATTTTGTTGAGAACTTTCATGTGATGTTGGTATGAGCATGTATGTCCGCAGACGATCCATCCTCCGAGCTTCCATAAGAAGAAAACATAAAAACAAAGTTAGTAATAAGCGGATTCCGGCACTTACACGCTTTGAATTTTGAAGGTGTTAACAAAGATAGTGTGAAAACACGCCTCTAATTCTCACGAGGCCGCTCTCGAATTGGAGTCCCACAAGTGAGATAACGCGATATACCGGGAAGTACATCTACGCTCGGATGAGTCGCCGAGGTACATCAGCATCACCCCACCATCGTAGACCGCTTGAGACACACTAAGCGAATCCACGAGAATTACCGGGTGACCTCATTGCCGGTCGCTTGATGTTGACCCGCGGGAGTTTCCATTCAATCACTAAGGATTACAAAAAACCTCTATAAATGTTCCGCAGATTGCTAAGATTCAAGCAGAGGACTCTAGAATATATCACTTGTGCCCTTATCGATGAACAACAAGCGATGTCATGTCAAGTGTTCCTATGAGATCTTTTAATAAATCTCGTGGCTCTAGACTCAATAGTGCATTTTGGTTTTTCCCGAAATGAGACTGGAGAGGGTCTCCTCTTTAATACCAACAATCTCTAAGAGAAAGTCGATAGATTATGTAGGGTTCCCAGTGAGAATGAAACAAATCCTTTTAAGAAGAATTGAGTGGCTAGAAGGTTTAGTGCAAGGCCACCGGGTCCATGACGCCTTTGTCTTCAATACTAGTGTCATCTAGTGACAACCAAGAGCGATGAATTGAACCCTGTATTCCGCCTAAGTTGAATAATTTGAGGGCTATTTCTTTTCATCCTTTCTTTACATTTCTTTTTAATTCTTCAACCCCTTCTTTCTCCTTTCTCACATTACAACTTTTTTCAATCATTCCTAAGGACTTCTAATACTAACTATTTGTGATGTCTTTGGGTAGATCCCTCCCGGCCGGGCGGATCATAGGACGCAATTCCTATCCTTAGTCACCTTATAACTCCATGATCTGTCTATTGTTGCCATAAAACCATTTTCTTTGAAAATCTCCTGAGTGTTTATGATAGAAAACATGTTTGAAACACTCACGTGAGTTTTATATTTTCGTAAACACTCCCCTTCACATGTGCTCATAAGTTTTGACGTAAATCGCACATTATAGAGGTAGAGTTCGCACTTTTGAATTGATCGACTTTAAATGAACTAGATCGATTCGAGACACGTTTACATCACTAGAGAACTAGCTTGAATTATTACCCGTCCTGGTCAAGTCCATAGAAAGTTTCTCGAGATGGTATATGATTCTTCGTCAATTCATTGGTTTCAACTGAGTCGAGCTCTTTTGAGATTCAAATAACGATCATTAAACATTTTTGATCACATTTTAATCACGTTTCTCCTCCTCAAAAATAGCATATCCATGATGTTTTTGAAACAAAGTGATTAAAAGATATGTTTTTCGAAAAGCATTTGGAGAGAAACTGATTTAGCATGAATTTTGGAACAATTTTGGTTTTATACTCCCCCTTAACGAAAGCATATTTTTCATACAGAAAATTTAGAATCAATTAAGGGTTTAGAGGGAGTTATCTTGGTACCAAATGAGAGATTTTGAAAAATATTTTTGAAAACTTTCGAATCAATGGTACGCAAGATGAAGATTTTAAAAATCTTTTGAAGATAATGAAGAAGAATTATCTTTATTGGTTTTAGGATAAGTGCTCGATATTTATGAAAATCGATTTTGCATAGCACTTTCCTTTCTTTAAAGATCGGGTTACAGTCTGAAGTAACTGTAATCCATTGTGTTTTTAGAAATTTTTGAGAAACGACATGTTTTGGAAGACATTTAAAGAACTCTCGCTTCGCATCCAATACATGCCCGTATCATTGTTGAATGACATTTCTAGAAACGCTGAGAATATCGATTATACTGAGACATGTCGTGAGAAGAATATTTTTGGATTTTTATTTTCTATTGTTTTTGTATTTTTTTTTGAAAATTTTCTATTTTTGTATTTTGCTTTTGTTGGTTTTATAAAAGAAATGGAAAATCAAAAATAGAAGATAGAGAAAATGAAGAAGAAGATTTTACAGAATTGGAACCCTCTCGATGAGTGGGTTCAGAGATATTTGATTCACCTGCAGCCAAAGAAGAAGAGTTTTCACAAATAACAGTGTTAGAAGTACAAGATTCCTCACGGTGAGGGTGATCACTATCAACGGTTGTAGTGGTTTCACTATTATCTGTGTTGGTGCAAGTATCAAAAATCTTTCCTGTAGGAATCCATCTAAGACCTACTGAGTTGAACACTTTTCCCGTGGGTATCCACCTAAGGTAAGATCTAGGGTTGTTTTCTTCGATTCAAAGCGGAAGACTCATTTTTGAAAACGGCGTCAAGAGATCCACCTATTAGGTTTCCTTTTGATGTTCATCCGTCCGGGTTTGTTTCGGTTTGGAGTCTTAGTGGATTGTGCCTTGGCACGAGAATTATCTTTCTTGAGATATTGTAAGGCACATGCATCATGATTAGCTGAAAAGACACATTTTTTACATGTAGTACAGAGAAATTCAATATTCTTGTTTAAAACAGCAGCTTTAACTTTGTCTCTACAGTCTTTTGGAAATTGATTCTTGTTCTAAAAAGACTTAGAATTCCTAGTGTTGTTTTCTAAGGGCATAGCATTTTCTTTTACGCTTAACCACTCTTAGATGCAATCCAATCCCTAGTCTTTTGTAGAGTGTTCCTAGGTAATGGTTTACTACTACTAGCAGTGCCTTGAAATCTTGTAGAATTCATCACCCTAGATGTTGCACCTAGAATTCCGTCTTTTCGAGTCTGTGCCTTTTTCCTAGCTTCTTCTAGATAGTGATTGTTGACCATGTTGTTAGAACCGACAGATTCTTTAACTGGATTTGCGGTCACATTCCGTGAACTATTCCTAGAAATGCCATGTGTAATCACTTTTTCTTTCTCAAAAACAGGTTTTTCAAAAGCTTTGATAATTCTCTTTTTAATAGGCAAAGTCTGTGGAGTGACTATTTTTGACAAATCATTTTTCTCATTGACTTTTGGAGGAAACTGAGAAATAGACATTTTTGGTTTGAAAACCGGTTTTGGAACATTTGTATTCTCCTCAGTCAATGGTTTTTCAAACTTAGTATCCATGTACCTTTCCTTTTAGACTTTCCAGATGAACTCTCAAAAGATCATTTTGCTCTTGCATGTCCTTGTAGGCACGCTCATACGACAGTTTGTCATACTTGCATTCCTCCGATTTTCGATCAAGTTGTTTAAAATAGGACACGTTTTCTTTTTCAAGTTTTTCAAGAGCTTTTTCATATTTAGAAACAATTGCGGAGGTCTCAGACTGGAGTCTTTCATGATCTTCAACAGAATATGTTTGTAAGATAATGGACATGATATCGGTAGTCATAACATCTTCGAAGAGAGAATCATTCAAATTTTCCAAAAGTTTGATGTGTTCAACACTTTCATTAGCTTGCTTTACTAGGGATTTATGGTCCTTGACAAAGTCAGCTGTTTCTTTCAAAAATGCTTGTTTAAAATGAATTACCCTCAGACCGATGCCCATGAGGGCATTTGAGTTTCAAAAACTTTCTTTGTTCGATGTCAAAACTAGAGAACCCGTTGTTAGGTGTAATAGTGGTTTTAGTTTTAACAGTGTCTTGAAGATCCACAATTCTAGTTTCCACATTGTCTAAAATACTTCTCGCATCACTTGTGTTAAAAGGATTGTTTGAAGACATTTGTTCAATGTTCGAAAGAGAATTTGAGACAACAACTGGTTTTGAAACAGATTTTGAAGGTGTGTTGACTCTTTGTTTGAAACACTTGTTATGATGGAGAACTTTGACTTTTCTTTTTGATTAACAAAAGTAATTCCGTTAATTTTGTTCCATTTGTTATAATCAATAGGTTTGATTTCCGGATTCTTTTGTTTCATTTTTTATCTACTCTCCTCAGACAGTTCCAACGTTTCAAGAGAATCACGAACAGTTATGGGTTTATGCAAAACATTTCCATTGTTTAACACCTTCTGAGGTTTCTGAGCTTTCTTGAGGAACGAAGAAGGGTTGTTACCAAGAGCCATTTTATGTGCAGTATGAAAAATCGGATTTACTTGATTAGAAAGCATCTTGTTTGATTTAGCGGAATGACCCGTTGTAGGAAGCAAATTATCCAATTTCTTTATTGTTTCATTTTTGTCCAGAATTTCATCAAGAAGAGAATCTTCTCGCTTTGAAAAATCAGAATCAACTGTTTCTTCTCTTTTCAAGATCGAAACATTGCTTTTTGTTTAGAAAGTTGGTCATTTAGTTCAGAAATTTCCTTGTTTAAAGATTTTATTTTCAAGTTCAGTTTCACATCAAGTGTATCATACTTGAGTTGCAATTGTTTTTTCTTAAAACAGTAATCTATAACCAATTTCTAATTCTGATATTTTGTTTGTATGAAATTCATAGGCTTTGGCGTGCTCCTTGTAACTCTCAAGCTCATCGGTCAATTTAGCATTCAAGGCCTTAACTTACGCGATTGACCGTTCTAACTTTTTCAACTTCAATGCCACATTGATTGATTAATGATTCAACATAAGCACGTGTTTCCTCATCGCTTTCAGTATTTTGTGCCACACAGCCTCCACTAGGATCCACATATGGAGTTTCAGAGTAAGTATTGCTACAACTCGGATTGTCCATATATGTATCATAAGTAGGTGCGATGTCACGAATGCTTATCATGAGTAAACACATCACATATGACATTGTTATAGCATGGATCAATGATTGGTACCTTAGATACTATATTTGCGTCATAGACGGAGGTGCGCCGAGTCGTGTCTTACTTAGTCTCCTCAAGATTTGCCATGAAGATGCAGTTTGCATTGATGTCCTCTCGGTCTTCCAAATCATCCATAATAGCGAAAAAGTCATGTTCCTCAAGACTCAACGCATTCCAGATTCGCGCCTTTGTGCTACAGAATAGCTTTTGAAGATACGCAAAATCTTTCTTGTGCGGCTTAGTAGGACAATTCCTTGCCATGTGACCCATTCCTTGACAGTTATAACACTTAATCTGATTTCCCCGATTCACATTTCCATTATTCCCAACGACTGGAGCTGCAACATTCCGATTACCCATCGCTTTCTATTCCCAACATTCGTCCCATCTAATTTCCAACATTCTCGACCCAACCGATACCCCGATACGGAACCGCCGATCACCGATGCGATCGTTAAATGCTTTATCCAATAAAGAAAATATATGTTGCAAGGTCGCTTCTGGGCTTTGGGCCAGGATCGCGATTCCTTGTTCCCGTATTGTTGATCCGGATAGAATTGTTGTTGTGGTTGTGGAATGTATTGCTGCAAGTTATTGTTGTTGGAAGATGATGAAGCTTGTTGTTGTGTATTCACCGTAGTTTGAGTCTTAGCAATAAGTGCCAATGGATCATGATTCTTTGCCAATCTTTCTTTCCTGACTTCATTCACTTCAGCTTGGTTTTGTTTCATAAAATCGTTGAGTTGATCAAAGTTCACCCGATGTAAGTCTTTTTTTGGTTTACAATAGTGACATATCGTCCCCATTCTTCCGAAGATTATTCAGAACTTGATGTTTTGAAAGATTGTTCGGGTGCCAACTTGTTTCCGATAAGCTCATTCATCAAAGTGCAAAACCTTCCATAGTAGGATTCAATGGATTCTCCTGGTGTAGATGTAAACTTTTCCCATTCAGTTAGCAGCTTGTTCTCCATGTCTTGTTTACCAATTTCTGTTCCATAACATAGCCGTCTAACACGTTCCCACATATCGAAAGTTTCACAACCGCGTCTACAACAAAGAAAATGTCTATTGGTAAACCCAGTTGGACAATATGAATTGCCATGTCATCTGCATCGACTTGTTTCGATCCTCTTCAGGTATTCGATTCAGTTTGAAGATGAGAGGATGGTGGATGGGAGGTGTTGCATCTGCATTTCCGTGTACATGAACTTGTCGAGCGGGAAGGGTCCATCGAATGGATTTAATCATGAGTTTCCCATTAGGTTTGGTCTTGATGTAACGAAGCATACGACTTGTCCATTGAAGATAACCACCTTTTGCCAACATAGGAGGACGGTTTTCGGCACCGGCTGCATGAATGTCTTGTTGAGTTGCCATTGATGAAGGTATGATCTGATAAAGTTGATGTATGATCGAATCAACGATAAAGGAGTTGTGTTTGAAGAAGATTAAGCTCGGTTGAGGTGATTCTGAAAGTCGTACTCGTAACCTTGGTTCTTAAAAAATTTTCGCCCAAAATTTGAAATTCACTATAAAAATCAATTCTAAGGTCGTATGAAAAAATTTGAGTTATGACAATTTTGACGCCAAATTTGACCCGAAAAATTTGAATTTAGGCCCAAAAATTTGAATTTTTGACCAAAATTTTCATAGTTAAACCAAAATTTGAATTTCGTGTAAAAATTGAACGTTTAGACTCCTCAAAATTTTAAATTTTAAATTTTACTCAAAATTTTATTTTTTTATTTTTTTATTTTTATTTTATTTTTTTTATATATATATTTTTTTAAAACCTTAGGCGTAGAAAGAGCTTAGGCGTAGACCAAAGAAGTTACGAGTAGGATATGGTTACGAGTAGGATGTAGTTACGAGTAGGATGTAGTTACGAGTAGGATGGCTTAGGCGTAGGATCTTATGCGTAGGATCTTTATGCGTAGGATCTTAGGCGTAGGATCTTAGGCGTAACCTTAGGCTTATGCGTAGACAAAAAAACTTAGTCGTAAAACCTTACGCGTAAGTGTGATCTTATGCGTAGAGTTCTACTCGTAAGAGTTTATGCTTATGCGTAAACTTAGGTAAAAAACCAAAAATCCTTTACACTGTCACAGCGTAAGGGATATCCACAAGTCGGTGTTCCACACACTTATCCAAGTAGGGAAGCATCGAAAATCAAGTATAGCTTGAAGATTCGCCAAAAGTTACGAGTAGAAGCTTATGTAGTTGACTTTCTTACGAGTAGAATTAGGTTTTGACCTACTCGTAAAAAATTTTCACGATTCAACCAATTTCTCTTGCACGATATCCTTAAAACACTAATAACCCAAAAATGTTGACCTTTTTCACCCAAAGTGCTTAGAAAAGTTATGAGTAGAAATGACCAATGAAACAAAATGAGTTTAAAAAACGTATCTAAACCCGTAAAGCTTGAAACTTTTTGCGAAAAACTAAAACTTTAACACCAAATAAACCTTAAACCACAAGAATCTTGAATTTTTTTGGTGAAAAAATGAAAGCTTTAAGCGTATAAAAAGTGTAAAAACGTGAGCTTTAAGAACAGTACCAAAACTTCCAAAACAAACACAAACACTCCTAAACCATTGTTAGGCGATTGATACCAATTGTTATTGTATAGATCGTGTATATGTTTAGAGAGGTAGAGAGAAGAAAGATGAAACAATAAGATGTATATTGCTTCCAGGAAAAACACACACACACACACTCAAGCACACCCCTCAAATGACATACTTGAGGGGTATTTATAGTAAGAGAGGATGATGCCCTAAGGCTTGGCCATGGGCCTTGAGATGGACTAGGATTGGGCTTGGGTTACACGAACTAGACAAGGCTAGCTTAACTTAACTAATGCCCAATTAGCTTAGCCCAATCCACGAGCCCGTTGACTATTCTATCACGATATCTAACACACATTACAAAGTTCCTAATCGTGAATGACCATCACTTCTAATAAAAATAATCAAGGCTAACAATATAAAAAAATGTTGTTATCAAATCAACATCCAAACATATCGTTTTTGAAAAACATGGTGTTTGTTTTTATGAAAAACCTTCTTTGTAGTTTTCAATTAACTATGGATCGTATCAAGTTTTTAAAGTACAATATACTTCAAGAAACTTGGTAACGAAGCTCTGATGCCAATTGTGAAAAACTAGAAGGGGGGGTTGAATAGTTTTACCAATTAAAAACTTCCTTTTAATCTAGTTAGATCGACTTATGTCAATCTATTTAGTTGTGTATGTTGGATGTTGATAAACAAGCATATAAAGATATGTAATGGAAAGATAAGAGTAAGAAGCACAAAACCACAACACAAGTATTTATAGTGGTTCGGCTACAAGGACACCTTCCTTGCCCTACTCCACTCCCCGAGTTACCTACTCGAGAGTTCGTAAACACTACACCAATCTCCTTATGGCGGAGAAGCCTTCACAACGTCGCCTACTCTTTTTCCGGTACTAGGCTAACCACCTGGTTCTTTCACACCAAGGTGAACGACACCTACACAACGTCGCCTACCCTTTATAAGGTACTAGGCTAAGTACCTAGTTCTTTCACTCCAAAGTGAACTACACCTTTACAACGTCGCCTACCCTTTATTAGGTACTAGGCTAGGCACCTAGTTCCATTGCAATGGAGGAACTACTACCACACTACACCAACGACTAATCCCAAAGGAGATCTACTCCTTTACAACATCATCAAGGATATCAATATCCTTGGATCCTATACTAGTCTATCTTGTACATCGAAACACACCATATCGAATGTACATCTAAGGCACCTTTCACTAATGCCTTTGACTAGATCTACAAGACACCTTTCACTAATGTCTTGTGTCTTCACTTCTAAGCACCTTTCACTAGTGCTTCCTTGTCTTGACTTCTAAGCACCTTTCACTAATGCTTCTTTGTCTTGACTTCTAAGCACCTACCACAAGTGGTTATCCTATAGACGATAGATACCCTTCATTAATATCTTCGTCTTGACACTTGAGACATCTTTCACTAATGTCTTCAACACTACACTTCTTTGAAGAAAGAAAGGAATCATCAACAAGAAGACTTCAATAGCCTTGATGATGAGGAAGCATGGCAACTCATGGACTTGAGCTTGCTCGACTTCAAAGGTGGTGATCTTGCCTTTAAGAGGAACCTAAAAGATCACACAAAAACAAAACTACAAACATAGATCTCTTGGATCTAAGGTTAGTGAGATCTAACTCAGGGGAGAAAGTGTGTTAGAAAGAGGCTTGAAAGGGGTGAGAAATAATGAAGAAATGGCTCACTATTTATAGAGGAAAAATCCTACTGTTCCTCGGATCCCACGGATCCCTTCCACTTGGGATCCGGCTAGCACAGCTAGGGATCCGTGGAACGCTCCTCTTTATCCATGGGTATTTTTGGTTATGGGTCATGGGTCATGGGTCATGGGTTATGGGTTGATCCATGGTTTTCTTTCTAGATACAATGAACTTAGATAAGTGGTATATATAAATCCATGGGTTATGGGTCAATACCATTTGCTAGTTTCTACCCATTTTAGTATTTACATGTTTTTACCTCATTTTAGTATTTACATGCTTTTACCCATTTTAGTATACTTAGTTTAAGTATATGCTAACCCAATATGTAAACACTAGTTGTTGTACATATATATCTAAATCATAAAATCACTTATACTTGTTAACCCAATATGTAAACACTAGTTGTTGTACATATATATATCTAGATCATAAAATCGCTTATACTTGTTTTAGTGTTTTATGTGAAAATGTGAATATGTTAGAAAACTATTAGTTCAAACCATTTACGTATTTTATTTGTTTCGTTAATATGATTTTACGTTTGTTATCGACAAAACATTAGAAGATCGTAAAATATAAATAAACGTTTTTACGGCTTATTTGTATTAACAAAAATTATGAAAAAATTAACTCTTTAAAAAAACAAATCAAATTTCATCATTATTTAGTCCGGTTAACTTTTCTTTTCATAAAAAATTATCCGTTTGCTTACAAACATGTCAAACAATTTTATAAACAAAAGTAAAAATTAACCAACTCAAATAATGCACATATATCATAACAATTAACATATGTAAAAACAAATAGGCACATGCATAATTTGTTCGATAAAACCCTAATAATCAATTCTAGGTTTAATAATGCATATGTTTAACCAAGACTTCCACGTGTTTTCACCATGTACAACGTGAGCCACATACATCAATGAATCAATTGCGTAAGTATTAGCTAAAACACATACCACATAGCACATAATTGATTCATTAGATATATTGAGGTCTTCCCCAATTTTATAACTATCAAACTAATTACATGTGAATTTTACTTAACAATTAATCAAAACAATTAATAAACAATAATCCATAGCAAAACATGCATGTTCCACCATGGATTCCTCATAACAATTATAATCCCAAGATACGCATATTATCATGGCACATAACAATTATTCATAATAAAAATATACATGCAATCCTAGGGTTTCTATAAGTCTTACAAAAAATAACACCTAATTAAAAAATAAAAGGGTATTCGACCCATATATTAAAAATTAGGGTTTCAATTTTCAAAACCCTAGAAACCATAAAAGCATGTAATAATCACAAAGATTCCATTTTTATGTGTTTCGGTAATTAATTACATAGTATTAACAGCTCATGATGCCACTGTGGGTTTTATGAATACATAACAGTTATAAAACATAAACATCATTAAAGCAAATAGCGGAAGCAATTCGGATCTAAATACATGTAAACTAATTAACCGAATTTAAATAGAATGCGTACCTTTAATCAATCCATGCAATTAGGGTTTATGAAAAACCCCTAATTAGGATCAAGAACCAAGAAACCCTGAACCCTAATAAATTAGGGTTACAATCAACTTCCATAAAGAAGTTGATCCACCAAGATTGTGCTAACACAAGTGTATTAGCTCTTCGTTCTTGTACACACGTATTACTAGCAAATCAATGAGAAAAACTAGGTTCTTGAATCACAAATAAACCAAACACTTGTTTCTTGCACTTGGAAAATCGATCCCTATGGGTTTGGGATGGAAGTCGATCGGCCAAACACAAGAGGAGAGGAGAGGAGAAGAAGTTAGGGTTCTTTGGTGATCAAAGATTAGATATAATGAATACAAGGTGTTTGTATTTATACTAATAAAAACTTGATGACCAAGTTAGGGCATGAATGGGTTATGGAAGCCCATCCACGACCGGCCATCCAACCCAAAGGGGTTCTAGAACATTCTCTACTTGTATTTTCATCTCTAGTCCCTTAACTTTACATTTAACGATCGTTAGCCAAACACCGTTAAATAATAATTCTTGTTAAGTGTTTATTTGTGAATAATAATTAAATATAACACTTATATATTAATTGTATATAAACATTGATTCTCATACATAATGTGTGCAATCCCGAAGTATCGAGTTCGAATCCGGAAATACGCATATTAAAATATATACATAACTATTCAGTTTCGTTCTGGAAGTGCTTGTTTCTAGACAATGTGAGGATTATTTTTGAACAAAATAAAAGTTCCATGTTGGATGATGTTTTGCCATGCGTAACAGAGAGGGAAATGAATGAGTGACTCTTTAATGTGATCCATGAACCTAGGGATAAAACCCATTTTAGAGTGATGTTGCTTGCTAGTGGCGGGCATTTTGTTGGTTGTGTCTTTGATGGAAACTCTGTTGTGGCACATAAAACATTCCACAGGTCAGTGCCTACCTTATGTTCTGTTTTCCATTTTTTTCTTAAAGGAGCATTGCAATTTACAGATAATTGTTTTTTAGTGAACACACCATTGATTTGATGTCCATCGCACCCTAAAGACCAAAGAGTAGTTGCCTTATTCATCACCCATTATACTATACCCATAGTTTAGTAGCATATATCAAACCTATTTCGTATTTAGAAGTATCCAAGTTGACCACCACAATACTGACCTGGGTAAATAAATATTGGTTTGTGGGAGTTATCAAACACGACAAAACGACTAATTGTGTATGAGTCGATGGGGGCACACGCGATAAACACGAGTATACGTGTTGAATGTAAGCTATACTTGAATGTATAATCTATACCCGATTATGGAACTTGACCCGTTTTCATTAAACGAACCATGTACATAATTCTGGACTTGGTCGGTTTAATTTAGCATGCCTTGGGCCTTGATGCTTGGAAAACGAATGGGTAAAAAGGGGAGGCATGGTTGCTTGGGCTTGAGCTTGTCATGCAAGAAATTGTACTCCTTTTGGGAGTCGGTTTGTTTACTATATAAACAAACTCACCCAAGCTAAAACTCACGCATAAAATAATACATACTCCTATCCCTAAATCGTTACACAAGTTCATGTTTTCAAGATTTCATAATCTACTTCAAGTTAAGTTGTTTAGGTTCTTGTTTATTCACTTGTAATCGAATCAAGTAAGTAAGAATTGCAAGTTGGTTGTTTCTGCTTCTCCTTGGCGACATAACAGCAGCAACAAACAAGTTTCTGGTTCTGGTCTTGGCTTGTTCTCGGACAACAAGCTGTTGGACATCGGATACGTTTATCTGATATCGGGTATAGTGCAAAAATAGTCCCTTTGACTGTTTGGTTTTCTCGGACAGAAGAAGCTAGTATCTTGGGTCTTTTCTGGTTCGAATAGTTCAAGGAATCAAGTTGTTGATTGGGTTTTATTGTTTACGTTCTCGACTAGCGTTAATCGAACGTATACGTTAATCGGGTTTGTGTGTGATACTCTTCGAGGTATCTATTTTAGATACTTAAGATTTCGTTTTGGTTTCTTGTTCCGTTACTAGAGATCAATTGCCAAGCAAGGTTAGCCTTTCTTTATCCCTTTTAATTAATTAATATTGTATTAATTATTTGTTTATTAATTACGTGCTTAACATAATTGTAATCAATAGATCCAATATCCGCTGAGTACTCGTGCAGGTTAATGGTTAACTGGTTCTAAAATCCCAACAGTGGCATCACGAGTCAACTCGTTTTTGCGATTATGGGTTACACATTTCTTTTATTAATAAACATGTTTTAAAATGCTGCATGAAACCTAGTTTAGTTATTTGTTTTATTTTAATTTTGACAATTACATGCAATACTTGTCAATTTTTAATAAATAATAACTAGTCACACACAAATTAAAAATTATATTGATAATTGGAATTAATTTGTTAATTGGAATTAATTTGTTAATTTGAATTTAATTTACATGTAAATTAGAATTACTTTGTTAATTAAAATTAAATTGTTAATTAGAATTACATGTTAATTAAAATTACTTGCTAATTAGAATTAAAAGTTAATTTGAATTTATTTATTGTTAATTAGAATTATTATGATAATTAGAATTCCATATTGGTTTATAAATATATAAATTGCGTAATTACTTGATAATTGAGATTGCCATGCTATATTTATGTGTTTTTCCGGCCACAAGACACACTCAATTGCTTTTATAAGTGATGTATGGGGCGATCTAGGTATTACATCCTAGTGACGATCTTATGGTCCTCCATTTGGGGAAGACTCGCAAGAGGACTCTGAACAATATGTGGTTATTTATGTTGATGTTTATGCTTATATGTTTGTGATTCCTATATGTGCATTATTGCTTGTTTTGACACCTAATTGTATGCAATATGGAATAATACATATCGTAACCATAACATTAATATTGGTCTTTATTTACACGCCTAAATACCATGCTCATTGTGACCTGCTATTTGATTCGTGGAAAATTGTTTTTGTGAAATAAAGTGACCTAACATATGAAACACGTTTTCAAGAATTTAAAAACTAGACGCTATGGACACTTGAGATGTATGGCTCACCCACTAGAACAAACTCAAAATGGGGTTTGAAGAAGTGCGGACAGTCGCACTGAAAGGATGTCTAAGGTTATGCTTTAGCGTTTACCTGGTCCTCTGCCTCCCTGTGCGTTCGATTGGAGCTACCGTGAACCATGATGATCACTACAATGTCATTACAATTTTTTTTTAAATTAGTGTTACAAAGTTGTTTTGCATGCTTCTTTGTATACGACTTTTACCACATTTATGTGTGCATACCTATTTGTTAATTTTAAGTCTATGCCTTCCAACTATGAACACGTGCACTTGGATTGACTTCTCCGTCGACCTAAGGGCCTTTCCAACCCATGGTAATTATTTCTCCCGGGTCGACCTATGGTTATTTTACACGCTCATATTTGGTCGACTTATCTCGAGTTAACTTGGTCAGACCTTGAACCCGAGGCATAAGATGAGAACTAAACATGCTTTTGGCATTATTACTTGATACTAATGCCTTAAACAGTCTCATAAAGTCTAAGAGTTGCATTATGCAATTAACGCTCGTCTCTTACCTCTTGTCCTATTTTTTTATACACCGGTCAAACCTATGGTAATTAAATGGGGTTGCAAGATGGATCTTAGTCTTATTAGTAATTAATTGGGTAGTTAATTATTTTAAGAATGTAATTATCGAAAATACTAATTATTTTGAACTTTTCAATTGTAGATGACTACTTCAGTCGGAAACATTTCGGTACTCAGGAGTTTCTTTGAGAAATAATAACTCACTGGACCTAATTTCATTGATTGGTATCGCCAGCTTCGCATTATACTATCAGCTGAAGATAAGGAAGCTCATCTAGAGGATCCCATACATGCACCTTTGCTACTCCCCGCCACCCGTCCTACCGAGGCTCGTCAGGCTCACACTACTTGGGTCAAAGGTTCAAAGGACATAGCTGCCTTCATGCTCATGACCATGGAGTTAGAGATCCAATGAAATCTAACTCATCTTGGTGCTTATGACATGCTTCAGGAGTTGAAGTCTATGTTCTCTTAACAAGCAGAACAAGAGCTTCTACAAACTGCACGTGAATTCCACGCTTGCAAGCAGGAAGAGGGTCAATCGGTTAGCTCGTATATTCTGAAGATGAAGAGCTACATTGACTACTTGGAACGTCTTGGTCACCCAGTTACTCTCAACTATGGAGTTAGTCTGATCCTCACAGGTCTTTCTAAAGAGTACATTACGTTTGTGCAAAACTTTAATATGCATAGCATGGGGATGACTATGAATGAATTGCATGCTATGCTTAAGTAACATGAGCAGACGTTGCCAAAGAAAGATGTTGCACCTGCACTACATTATGTATGTGGTGTGGGTGGTAAGGTCCAGAAAAACCAAAAGAAGAATAAATCGTTTAAGGCTGCTAAGGGGAATCGTGGGAATGGAAACAACAAGTTTGGTTGTGCTCCTGAGTATAAGCCATACAATGCTTCTTCCTCTAAATCCAAACCCAAGATTCCTCCACCACCAAAGAAGGATAATCCAAAGAAAGGACGCTACCTGTCACCAGTGTAGTGAGACAGGTCATTGGAGAAGGAATTATCCCTAGTATCTTGCCCAGTTAATGAAAAGAAGAAATCTCTTTGCAGCTAGTTCTTCATGTATTTTCACTATAGAACTCTACTCTTTCCCTAAATCATCCTTAGTATATGACACTGGCCGTGGTACTTACATCTGTAATAATACCTCGTGGTCTAAGGGGCTGATAGGAAGTCGAAGCCGTGAGCTTTATGTCTCAGACGTGGGCAATGCTCAATGCTAAGTTGAAGCTATTGGAAGTTATCATTTATCTCTCCCTAGTGGTTAGTTATTGCTTTAAATTATTGTCATTATGCTCCCTCTATTACTAGGGGATTATTTCGCTTTCGCTTGTATGACGATGGTTTTATTAACCATTTTGAATCGAATAATTATATTCGCTACTAAGAATAACGTTGTTTATTTTATGGCTATTCCTCGTGATGGTGTTTATGAAATTGAAATGTCTTATTCAAATACAAAGGAAAGTTCTATGTTTCTTTGTAAGCAATAAAAGAGCTTAAGACAACTTGGACTCTGCTCTCTTGTGGCATGGTCATCTTGGACACATTAGCAAGAAACGCATGGAGAAGTTGCAACACGATGGACTTCTCAACTCATCTGACATTAAGTCACTTGAAAAGTGTGTTGCTTGTATGTCTGGTAAGATGGCTAGAAAACCTTATTCACATCAAGTGGAAAAGGCTAAAGACTTACTTGGACTTATACACTCAGATGTATGTTGCCCATTTAGAATCACTTCAAGACAAGGAGCAAATTACTGCGGACTTTCACGACGACTATAGTTGGTATGGTTATGTTTACTTGCTGAAACATAAACATGAAGTGTTTGAAACATTTAAGGTGTTTCAAAAGGAAGTAAAAAATCAACTCGGGAAGACCATAAGATCACTACCTTCTGATCGTGGAGGTGAATATATGAGTCAAGAGTTTTTTGATCATTTTAAGGAACATGAGATTATTGCCCATCGAACTCCTCCTTATACTCCACAACATAATGGTGTATTTGAGAGGAGAAATCGAACCCAGTGTCACACCCCCAAATTACCTGTTTTGCAGCGGAATGGAATTCCTGGGGATTGACTGTCATAGCATCACAATCACAGTTATATTGAACGACCTAAAGTGTCGTTTGAAAAGAACATCGTTTGATATATTAAAAACATTCAGAGTTACAAAGATAGGTCCCAAATGAAAATCAACTTGTGCGGAAATAAGTTTGGTACAAGTCAAACGATGTTTTTAAAGTGTATAAATCCCATGTGAGACGCGTCGTCACCGCGACTCTATGATATGTCCACATGCATGCCATGAAGTGAATGCCTTAGTTACCTGAAAATACATTTCTAAAAGTGTCAACACAAAGGTTGAGTGAGTTCATAGAGTTGTTGAAAATTTTTAATACGACTACCACACGTATAAATTATGTATGACAAATATGTCACAAAAATGTTACAATTGCTATAAGTCCATCAACAGAGTGTTTGCCAAACAACTCAAATAATGATATAAAATGAAATGCATCCGTTTAACCAGTTGGAATCCACAAACCCGGATGGAGGAGTCACCCTCGATAGATCTATCCACTCACACTCGCTTCTATGAAATTAACGGTTCATGTTATATAATGGGGACATTCAATTGGCATGAGGTAACTTAAGCAATGTAATGAATTTGATATACTTGGTATCGTAATAAAAATGATGTGCAATGTATTCTCCCCCGTAGGTTTGAAATAAAGTAAAAACTTGAATAAATCGGGCTATGAAAACTCACCTGTTGCAATGATAATGATGATATAATGGCAATCTTTGAAATGAGGCAACCTCGACCGTGACCTATTATGAATGATATGTTCTAATGTAAATCATGAAACAATGTCGTGCATGCAAATCCACATGTAATCTATACCACTTGTACGCTTTTGAAAATAGAATTTATCGTCGAAATATATGTTTATGACATCTCATCATATTATAAAATACTTTACAAGTATTTACGTTGAAATGATATCCTACGATAATCATTTAATGATTTATTATGAAATTATAACTTTTCGTCGTAAAATAATGTCGTTGAAATTTCATGAATGTGACAAAACGGCCTCGTAAAGCTAGTCGTAAAATGGTGCACGTCGAGTGTTAGGAAACAAACTCAACGGTTTTGGGAAGCTTGTATCAATATCTCAAAGTTTTAGTATTTAAGTTTTCATCCTAGAGGTGTCGATCATGGAGAAAAATATAGGTTAAGTATGGTACTTGTGTCCAAAATGTTATTTAAGGGTGGTTTTCGGGAAAGTTTAAGTGACCGTATTTTATTCATTGCAACTCCGCTAGACAAACGGTCGGACATTTAGGAAAATATGCTTGGCAAACTTACTTTTACTAGAAGACATCACTTTATAAAAAGTTCCACATCAATGTTAAAAACGACCTTCAACACTTGTCTATTAGAAATAATATAGTTTTTCTTATATAATAAAGTTACGGCAACTTTGTGTAAACGTGTATAATTTAATCGTTACAAGTCCGTTTTCTACGTTTTATATGTCCTTAGCTTCGTATCAAAGTATAATAATATATTTTTGATAAGTCGAAATAATTTGTAACGCCTAAGCCTCATTTTTGACTCGTACAAAATAGACGTAACTTGCTGAAATTTTCAGAATTTATAGTTTTCGTCGCTTAACTTAAAAAATTCATATCTTCTTCGTTATTGCTCCGTTTTAACCCGTTCAAGCGGCCACGGTTTCGTTTTAAAGTGTATTTTTAAAATATCTAGGCCAAAATTTTTTATCCACAGTCGAAAATTCCAGATTTCGAAAATAAAGACAGACCCTTTTTGAAACTTGTCGAAATGAGTTTTTCTCGCGCCAAACCTATTCTAACCCATTCAAAACAACTCCGAAGCTATTCTAATCCTACCATACACCTTCTTAGGGTGTCATGGGTTCCTAGAAATCACCAAAAGTGATATGTTTCAAGGGATTCATTATAGGATAATTATATTACATAATAAGTAATAAAAACAACAAAAGTGGTATAAATTCATATGTAACATGCATGTTTCTTGCAAAAATGATGAAATAACATAAAAATGAATATGAAAGAATTATGATGATCATGAAATGCTTACTTGAATGATGTTGTGGAAGAAAGTGATGAAAAGCTTAATTAATCTTTAGGTTTTTATTTCAAAACCTTGAAATAGGTCACTAATTGAGCTTGATAATACTTGATCTTGAAAAATTTATGGATTCTCCATGTTTCTTAGGGTGGCCGGCCATATGAAGAGGAGAGGAGAGGATATTGTGGTTTACACCTAAACAAAATGTGTGTTGTGTGTTTTCTCAAAATATCTTGCACAAAAAATGTATATATTTAATATCAAGTTGAGAAATCCAATTTGGTAACATCAAGAGTGGCCGGCCATGTGCTTAGGCGGGGGGAAGGGGGGGGGGGGTGAGGTGTAGTTTTGATGATCAAGTGTATTATTTGTTAAGTGTAGAGTATAATTTGTTGTGTCTATTGTGTAGTTTGTAGTTTTAAATAGATATTAATTGTAGCGTTAACTAAAAATGGATTTTAACGAAACAAAATAAAATGTATAGAAGTCATAAAATTTATAAAAATACATTTCTCACAAGTATTGAGTGAATAAATATTTATCGACTTGAATTTACGAAAACCGTCGTAATTATGTAAACATTACAATTTATATACGAAATAAGTTGAAAACACCGGGTAAACTAATAATATTATTTTTATAATCTTAAAAGGAGTATGAAAATATATTAGGATAATTTTTGGAATTGTCGGATAAATGTTTCAAAATAATGTTTACGCGATAGCGTTTATTTAATAAGAAAATAAACGTTTAATGTAAAATGCAAAACCCATGCATAAATCGATATGAAATGATGTTATTGATGATATGTAGACTAAATCTAGTCTGTATGAAATGTCCTTGATGATATTCCATGAATACGCAGCTTAACCCTCCAGGTTACGCGTATTTGATACTCGTAAACCTAATTTACGAAAAATGATGAATAGTGAAACTTGAATAGAAATTTTCTCCGGAAATGAATAGTGTTACGTGAATAGTAAATTTTGAAATACGTTCTCGAATATTACTTTGACTCCAAAAATGGTGAATAGTAAATTTTTGAATAGTAACCAGTGAATAGTAAATTCCCGAGATGAATAGTAAATTTGAGAAATGACCAAATTACGAGTTGTCACATTCGCCCATCAAAAAGGAATTCACCCCTGAATTCGGTCCTTGTTGTCCTACGGTGTTGTCGGTGAAAAGATGAGGATATTTGAGGCGCATCTGGTCTTCCCGTTCCCAAGTAAACTCAGGACCTCTTCGAGAATTCCAAATAACCTTCACATAGGAATACGACTTTGTTTCAACTGCTTTGACCTCGCGGTCCATAATTTCGCAGTTCCTCCACGAAATGGAGTTTATCGTCGAGTTGAATTTCTTACAATGGAATAACGAGTGATTCGTCCGAAAGACATTTCTTCAGGTTTGAAACGTGAAACGTGTTGTGTACGTGACCAAGTTCTAACGGTAGCTCAAGTCGATAAGCTACTGGGGCGACTCGCTCAAAATTTTGAATGGCCCAATGTACCTCGGGTTCAACTTTCCGCTTTCCAATCGCACCACGCCTTTCCAAGGCGATACTTTCAACATCACTTTGTCGCCAACTTGAAATTCTAATGGTTTGCGTCTGACATCTGCGTAACTTTTCGTCGGCTTGCCGCCTCGAGTCTATCTCGATTTGGACTATCTTTTCTCGTTGTTTCCATTACCATTTGGACCTGAGTTGTGCGCCTCCAACCTCGCCCAACAAACAGTGATCGGCACTTTCGACCATAGAGTGCCTCGAATGGTGCCGCTTTTATACTGGTGTGATAACTATTATTGTACGAGAATTCGATCAATGGCAAATGGTTAGGCCAACCATTTCCAAAATCAATCACACATGCTCTCAGCATATCTTCTAATGTTTGAATTGTCCTTTCACTTTGATCATCGGTTTGTGGATGATATGTTGTGCTCATCTCTAATTTGGTTCCAAACGAATCTTGTAATGATTTCCAGAAGTTTGAAGTGAATCGACTATCTCTGTCGGAAATGATAGAAATTGGTGCTCCATGCCTCGAGACTATTTCCTTGACATAAAGTCTAGTGAGTTGTTCCATGGAATAAGTCTCTCTAATTGGTATGAAATGGGCTGATTTGGTAAGACGATCAACAATTACCCATATAGCGTCGTAACCTCCCGATGTCTTAGGAAGTTTCGTGACGAAGTCCATCGTAATGCGTTCCCATTTCCATTGAGGAATTTCTGGTTGTTGGAGTATTCCTGAAGGTTTCTGATATTCGACTTTCACCTTAGAGCAAGTAAGGCATCTGCTAACGTACGTGGCAATTTCCGCTTTCATGTTCGGCCACCAATAAAGTTTCTTGAGATCCTGATACCTCTTATCAGAACCTGGGTGAATAGAATACTTTGAGTTATGCAACTCATGCATAATCAATTCTCGTATCCCGCCATAAAATGGTACCCACATTCTATCCTTGAAACATAATACTTCATTTGCTCTCTTTACAAAGCCATTTGCATTTTCGGGCATACCATAAAGCTTTTCACTTGGTCGGTTTTCCTCCTTGAGTGCCGATTTGTGCCTTGAGTATTTTTGATGGTAAAGGTGAACTGATTGTCATTCCTAATGATCGGACTCTTAAAGGTTTGGGTCTTTCTTTCCGGCTAAGAGCATCAGCCACAACATTGGCTTTTCCTGGGTGATACTTGATTTCACAATCATAATCGCTGAGTAATTCCAACCAACGACGTTGCCTCATGTTAAGTTCCTTCTGATCAAGAACATATTGTAAATTCTTGTGGTCCGTAAACACTCTGCACTTTGTATCGTAAAGGTAGTGTCTCCAAATCTTGAGTGCAAAAAAACTACGGCCCCCAACTCAAGATCATGAGTGGTGTAATTCTTCTCATGGACCTTAAGTTGTCGAGAAGCATATGCTATCACCTTCTCGTTTTGCATTAAAACAGCTCCAAGCCCTTTATGTGAAGCATCGCAGTATACTACGAAGTTCTCAATTCCTTCGGGTAGTGGCAAAATTGGCGACCGCAAAGCTTTTGCTTCAACAACTAAAAGCAGCTTCTTGTTTCTTTCCCCATTCGTACTTCTTGTTTTTCTGTGTCAACTTGGTCAAAGCTTTAGCTATCTT
This sequence comes from Chrysanthemum makinoi, assembly GCA_910596185.1. NCBI lineage: Eukaryota > Viridiplantae > Streptophyta > Magnoliopsida > Asterales > Asteraceae > Chrysanthemum > Chrysanthemum makinoi. Next base: position 76,442,930 of record OU343223.1, on the reverse strand, counting down.
TGAAAAGCTTTCGATGAATCTTCGGTAATACCCGGCGAATCCTAGAAATTGTCGGATTTCTGTAGGATTTGTTGGAGTAGCCCAATCTTTTACGGCTTCAATCTTTGCAGGGTCAACTTGTAGTCCTTGACTATCAATGACATGACCAAGAAATTGTACTTTACGGTTCCAAAAATCACACTTCCAAAATTTGGCATACAACTTCTCATTCTTGAGTAGTCCTAAAATCGTTCTTAAATGCCCTTCGTGCTCTTCTTTGCTCTTTGAGTAAATCAATATGTCGTCGATGAATACTATAACAAACTTGTCCAAATACGGTTTGCATACCCTATTCATGAGATCCATGAATACTGCAGGTGCATTAGTGTGACAACTCATAATTTCAGGTTATTTTGCAAACTTTGAAAAATTCACTATTTCATCATTTTTTCGTAAACTAGGTTTACGAATATCAAATACGCGTAACCTGGAGGGTTAAGCTGCGTATTCATGGAATATCATCAAGGACATTTCATATAGACTAGGTTTAGTCTACATATCATTAGCATCATTATCATCATATTAGTTCATGCATGGTTTTGCATTTTACATTAAACGTATAATTTCATATTAAATAAACGCTATCGCGTAAACATTTATTTTGAAACATTGATCCGACACTTCCAGAAATTATCCTAATATATTTTTATACTCATTTTAAGATTATAAAAATTATATTATGAGTTTACCCGGTGTTTTAAATTTAATTGGTATATAAATTGTTATATTTATATAATTACGACGGTTTTCGTAAATTCAACTCGATAATTATTATTTCACTCAATTTTTGTAAGAAATGTATTTTTATAATTTTTATGACTTCAATACATTTTATTTTGACCCGTTAAAATTTATTTTTAACTAAAGCTACCCTACAAGCTCAAATATTTACTCAAGTTATTAACTATCCTTAAGTAGTTAACCTACACTTCTACTTATATACAAGTAAATAATTAAAACAACACATATAGTTTTTTTTCATGTGAATGTCGACTAACATGGGATGACTCACACTTTTCTTTACTAAATATCTTGCCTTTTATAATGTTTTATAATTACACAACACTACACATACTCACTAATATCTCAAGGTGAAATAAAGGAAAAGCTCTCTTCTTCCTCTCTTCTCCAAATAACCGGCCATAGAAGACCAAGAAAAGGAAACCATAAAATTTTTCAAGTCAAGTTTATTTACAATCTAGACACACTCTTAAGTAAGGTTTTGAAATAAAAACCTAGGGTGTTTAGGATAAATCCTTTGTTCATAAAACCTCATCAAGTAACTAGTATGCATTTCATGTTTATTTTCATCTTTCATATTCATATCATGTTCATTTTATCATGTTTGAATAGAACATGCAATTTATATGGATGTTTATACCACTCAAATTGTTTTTAAGCACTATAAGTTTATTTATGTTATCCTATAATTACTCCTTGAAATATATCACTTTTGGTGATGTCTAGGAACCCATGACACCCTAAGAAGGTGTATGGTAGGATTAGAATAGCTTCGGAGTTGTTTTGAATTGGTTAGAATAGGTTTGGCGAGAGAAAAACTCATTTCGACAAGTTTACTTAAGGGTCTGTCCTTATTTTTGAAATCTGGAATTTTCGACAGTAGATAAAAATTTTTGGCCTAGATATTTGGAAAATATACTTTAAAACGAAAACGTGGCTGCTTGAACGGGTTAAAAAAGAGTTATAACGAAGAAGATATGAATTTTTCAAGTTTGGCGACGAAAACTATTTGTTTCAGAAAATTCAGCATGTATTCTCAACTTTTCACGAGTCAAAAATGGGTCTTAAGCGTTATTAAATGTGTCGATTTATCAAAAATATATTAGTATATGTTAATACGAAACCGTGGATATAAAGAACGTAGAAAACGGACTTAAAACGAAGAAATTGTGGCCAATTAAAGTTTAACGAAACTTATATTTTTTTTTGACAGCAACTTGTAAAAATATACATGCTGATATGATTTTAAATCGAGGTTTCCTTTCGGGTCCGAATTGGCATAAGTGTAAAACACGAAAGTTGTCCGAAATGATGTTTTACTACAAATAGCGAGATTTTTAAGCTTAAAAGTGTAAAATGAGAGATTTAAGCATGGTCAAAGACGGACGATTTTTCTGTAAAAGTCAAAGTACCCATTGCTGATGAGAAATAAAATTGGTGTTTTTAAGCGTTTTCGAGTCCGTTTGAGCTTTGAAAACTTTACCAAATGCTTTTGTATCACCTATAAATTATTAGGGAACGTTTGAAACCTTATAAAAACGATATTTTATAAGCACAAGGGTTTATTAAAATATAATGGAGCGTTTGGATCGTTGTTGTTTTAGCACACGAGTCTAATCCTATGGATAGCTTGTTGTGGCTTAACGAACCGGATTAATATTTTTGAATGTGTAATTGTAATTGGGATAAATTATGACTATCGTACTTATTTTCACAAGTATTAACACTTATATATTTTCTACTAGACCAAAGTGGTTATCGCAAGTGACCATGTTTGGAGCCATTTTTCATATCGATAGAATACTTTTGAGAAAATGATGTCTTCTAGTAAAAGTGAGTTCGCCAAGCATATTTTTCAAAATGCCCAACCATTCGTCAAGCAGAGTTGTAACGAATAAAATAAGGTCACTTAAAGTTTGCCGAAAACCACCCTTAAACGATATTTTGGACAAAAGTACCTTACTTAACCTAAATTTTTATCTATGATCGAGACCTCTAGGATGAAAACTTAAATGCTAAAACTTTGAGATAATGGTACAAGCTTCTCAAAACCGTTGAGTTCGTTTCCTAACACTCTACGTATACCATTTTACGAATAGCTTTTCGAGGCCGTTTTAGTCACTTTCATGAAATTTTCAACGACATTATTTTACGACGAAAAGTTATAAATTCATAATAAATCATTAAATAACTATTGTAGGATGTCATTTTGACGTAAATATTTGAAAAGTAATTTAAGAATGGTCAAGACGTCAAAAGAGTATTTTTCGACGAAAAGTATTATTTTCAAAAATTCACAAGTGGTATAAATATCATACGAATTGCATGCATAACATTACATCATAACTTATTATAGAACATATCATTCATAATAGGTCACGGTTAGAGGTTGCGCCTCATTTCAGTATTGCCATTATATCATCATTATCATTGCAACATGTGAGTTTTCATAGCCCCGATTTATTCAAGTTTTTACTTTATTTCAAACCTACGGGGGATAATACATTGCACATCATTTTTATTACGATACCAAGTATATCAAATTCATTACATTGCTTAAGTTACCTCATTGCCAGTTAAATGTCCCCATTTCATAATCATGAACCGTTAATTTCATAGAAGCGAGGGTGAGTGGATAGATCTATCGAGGGTGACACCTCCATCCTGGTTGGTGGATTCCAACTGGTAAAACGGATGCATTTCACTTCATGTCAGAATTTTGAGTTGTCTGGCAAAACACTCTGTTGGGGCGAACATCATGATTAGTCAAGCTTCGGTGTCATGTGCTTAAGCAATTGTAACATTTTATGTGACATAATTGTCATACATGGCCTATACTTGTGGTAATCGTATAAAACATTTTACATGAACTATATGAACTCACTCAACCATTGTGTTGACACTTTTAGCAATGTATTTTCAGGTATCTAAGGCATACACTTCATGGCATGCATGTGGACATATCATAGAGTCGCGGTGATGACGCGTCTCACATGGGAATTATACACTTTAAAAACACCGTTTGACTTGTACCAAACTTATTTTTCCGCACATGTTGATTTTCATTTGGGACATATACTTTGTAAACTCTGATTATTTTATTAAATCAAGCGATGTATCTTCCAAACGACACTTTAGGTCGTTCAATATAACTGTGATTGTGATGCTATGACAGTCAATCCCCAGGAATTCCATTCCGCTGCAAAACATGTAATTTGGGGGTGTGACAGATTGGCATATCCGAACGGCATTACTTGAAACTCATAATGTCCATAACGTGTTCTAAACGCCATTTTAGGGATATCCTCCTCCCGAACTCTAAGTTGATGGTAACCTGACCTTAGGTCAATCTTTGAGTAGATACTGGAGCCTTGCAACTGATCGAACAAGTCGTCGATTCTGGGAGTGGGTAACGATTCTTCACCGTTAACTTGTTCAGCTCTCTATAATCTATACACATTCCGAAGGATCCATCTTTCTTCTTCACAAACAAGACCGGTGCTCCCCAAGGAGAGGAACTTGGCCTAATGAATCCTTTGTCTAAAAGTTCTTGCAACCGATTAGACAACTCTTGCATTTCTGATGGTGCTAGACGGTAAGGCGCTCGTGCAAGTGCCTCAGGGCACTAAGTCAATATGAAATTCTACTTGACGTGCGGTGGAGGTCCCGTAAGTCTTCGGGAAAGACTTCAGGAAATTCTCGAACAATTGGTACATCCTCAAGTCGTTTATCTTCTGACCTCTTCTCGGTTATATGTGCTAAGAAAGCATAACAACCTTTCTTTACGTACTTCTCCGTCTTGATGCATGATATAATACTGAGTCTAGTTCCACTTCGTTCCCCATGAATGATCAAAGTTTCGCCGTTGTAAGGAAGATGAACAACTTTTTCATCACAAATGATTCTTGCACGATGTTTGGATAACCAATCCATGCCGATGATGACGTCGAAACTACCAAGTTTGATGAGTGTCTAAATACTCATCATTTTAGTACCATTTAGAATGCCAAAAACATCTGAAAACACTCAGAAATGCATCAAAATGATGAAAATATCACAAATAAGTGTTTTATGTGTTTTAATTGCAAAAATATCAAAATCAGATGAAAAACGTATCAAGTTTGCATAATTGGCAGTTTTAGTCCCCCAAGTTTCAAAAGTTGTCAAATTTAGTCCCTGGTAAATCAAAATAAAGAAAAATGTTATTTAAAGTCCCTAGGGATTCTTGAGTTGTCAAATTTGATCTTTGAAATTTAAAATTGCAAAATGACAACTTTGGTCCCTCAAGTTTGAAAAATGTCAAAAATAGTCCTTGGATATTTAAAAATTTGAAAATTGTCAAATATTATCCTTGTACTATTAAAGTTTGTCAAGTTTAGTCCTTTTGATAACTTTGGAAAAGTTGCATTTTCAGTCCTTCAACTTTTCAGAAATTGCAAAATTGGTCCTTGTGCTTAATTAATACTAAACGGACCCCCTTTTATTATTGAGCCCCCTGCCAAAATCAAAAAGAACCCTTGTCAAACCCAATAGACCCCTGTCAAATAACATTGTGAACCCCCACTTATTATATCTTCGGTCAAACCCGCCAAAAACCACAACTACTGTTCATCGTCCTCACCACAAGCTGAAATCCAATACCAGAGCTGGTTTTCCACCTTTTCCCTTTCCACCTCACCCCTAACACCTGTCTAACCACTCTTTAACACCTCCACATCTTCCAAAATCCAATTAATGCACAAAACCTGCTCAAGAGAAAATTGGCGCCAAAATTGCCAATTGTCAAAATTGATGATCTGGATGAATCCAATGGCTGGAATTAAGTGGGATATGTTCAGAGGTGTCGACAAGACTTGAAAAGCTCAATATAAACAAGTTTGAAGCAAATGGAAGACCTATCTAGTGTAAATTTAGTTTTCTTAAGTCGTTTTAGCTTAATTTTAAATTCCAGTGTATATTTTAGCTTTCAAGCTTTGTATTTCAAGTTTACAGTTTACAATAACTCTTTTTCAGTCATCAATTTCAGTTTTAATGCAAGTTTTCATGTTATGCAAATTTTCCTAGTTCAAAAATATCATGAATGTTTTAATGTTGTTAAGCAGTTGTTATTATGGACTCATAAGCCAACATAAGCTCCTATAAAGCTTATTAAAGCTTTTAGTAACCTTAAAATCAGTTTAGAAGAAAAACTCAAGAAAATACCAAAAAATACAAATAAATCAGTCAAAATTCAAAAATCCATGGAGATGGTGCAAGTAAGCTGAAGTAGTCTGGTTATTGGATGGGAATGGGTTAGTGAACCTGTGGAGGTTCTATAGGAAGTATAATTTGGTCCTTGTTCTTGGTTATCAGCTGATTCTCACTTGTAAGCCCTTTTAAGCTATTTTGGCATTTCACTTTTAAAGTCATTTGTTAACCTAAATCTTTGTATTTTTATATTTCTTAGCTGTAGTTAAGTAAAATTATCCAATAAAATAATTAGTTTGTTATTTAAAATTGGTAGTTGATATAAATTTTATTGTAACAGTCTTATTAGAATAATTGTCAATTCTGAGTTTTATGTTGCTATTGCTGTTGTTTTATGTTTAATTAGTCCTAATATATGATATAATAAGATTTTTAATCAAGTTCATGGTCTTAATCTGTTAAAGTTTTTGAAAAATTTCAAAAACAGTTTCATAAAAGGTGTTTGGATTAACTCAGTTGCTAGAGTTAGAGGTTGTTTGAGTAGTTACTTGTGCTTGTTTCATGTCTCATTAGGCTATAATAACTCATTTCAACTTTAAAAATCAGTCCTTGTTTGAGAGAAAGTCCAAATCTTCCTTAATCTCTCCTTGATAAGTCACTGTTAGGATTTAAGTTGTAAAACTCATCATAGCTGTTTAGAACTTGGTAATATAGCTTATTATAGTCTTATTATAACTTAATACAACATAATCAGTCATTAGATTTGATTACAAGTTCACTTTAGTCAACTTTAGTGTTTAATTTAAAAAAGTCAAAATTTCAGTATTAGTGATTTTTGAATAAAATAGATTAATTTTTATAGGACTACACATTAGCTTTCAATATTTGAGCTTTTAGGATATTAAATTTTAGTTGCTTATCTTTATCCTAGTATTTTTTATATTTTCTAGACAACTTGTTTAATAGCTTTTTACTTAGCTTATTTTGAGTACCTTTTAAAAAATGTGCCCTGTGCACAGTTTTATGGTCAATTTCACAAGCTCACTAGTTAACCTCAGCTTGTGAATTTTAGTTCTTTGGAAAGCTAACCAGGCCACCTTAAGGTCCCAAGCTTAAAATTCCACTTTGTAGCTTATTTGCTAGGGCTGCAACAGGCTTTTAGATCTGTCCATTTCTCAGTTTAGCATAAGTGCTTATTTGCTTATTTCTAGCTTTTCAGTGTATATCTTTGTGCTTTTTAGCTTCACTTAAGTTACTTTAGCTTGTTTATACCTTATTCCATCTTTGGTTTCAGCTTTGAAGCATGTTTGAGCTTAAATCTTCATAATAAGCTCATAAGTCCACTGTTTGAATCATAAGCTCTCAAATAGCTTATTTTTAAGTTTGAAAATTTCTGTCTTCATTAAAGTTACTTAATATCAGTAGTTAAATATTTTTCAAAAAGAAAAATCACAAAAACATCATTTTTAATATAGTGATAGCATTTATTTAATAGGAATTAGCTTTTTAATCTTTCTTTTCAGCTTATTATTAAGCACTTTTTGTTTTTATAATTTTCTTAGTTTTCTGTCATCATAATATATTTTTAGAAAAAGTTTCATAATTTTCTCTGTTTGTTTAGTATTTATTAGAATTTTAAATAGTTAAAAAGTATTAAATAATTAATAAAAAATAAATTAAAAACATAAAAAATATCTTTTCAGTTTTAAAATTAGTTTTATAATATTCTAGATTTTTCTAAGTTAAAATTTTATTTTTCCAAGTTAATTTTATATTTTCTTGTATTTAAGTGTATTTTAAATAGTAATTAATTAGTAATAAATAGATAAAAAGTGTAAAAAATAAATTTTCAATTTTAAAATAAGTTTTATAATATTTTAGATTTTTATTAGTCAGAAGTTTAATTTTCTAGCTTTATTTTATATTTTATTATATTTTAGGTTATTATTAAATAGTTAAAAATAGTTTTTAATTAATAATAATTAAATAAATAGTTTTAAAAATAATTTTATTTTTCCAATAATTTTCTTTTATTTTTAGGATTCCAAAAATATCATTTTTATATTTTTAGGCCTTTTATTTCTCAAAACTCACGTTTTGTTTTGTACGTTTACGTTTTTAATATACGTACGTATTTACGTTTGTGTAATCTGATTGTTGTGCTTTACAGTTCTGTATCCAAATATTATTACAATCAATCAGTAGTGTAATTATAAACCTAAATCCTTACTGATCACTATCCTTAGTGATTACTCGACATCTGAAAGTTGTTGAAACACCATTAAGTCTCCGTGGGACTTAACGACCTAGGGGAACACTATACCTCTGATCTTAATTGCATTTGCTTCTGAGCTATTTGAAGTTTATTACGGTTGACCATTCACAAGTGGTTAGCTTGTGTGATAAACTTCACTGTTTAGGAACGAATCAAATTTTGGCGCCACTGCCGGGGAGGCTTTAGCGTGTTTTTAAGCATTTCCAGATCCATTCTTGCACATATACCACCTTTTGTAAACAGTTTTTTGTAAAGTTATCAGAATCCAAAAAGTTCATTAGCACTTTTCCTAAAGTGTTAACAAACCCAAAAAAATATATAACAACAACAAAACAATCGTAACGTTTTATATCTTGTATTTTCTTTAAGGTGATTCTTAAAGAGATACGATTTGGTTAAACGAGACGATACCAAAAATATTTTCCAAGTTCTTAAACCCTTAGCACAAATCCATACCTACGTCTTTTCAGTGGTACTTAATAAATACATAAAAATCAACCACCGCAAATCAAGGCAGTACACCTACCAACTGGGGGTGTGAACATTAATAAGTTCCCGAACAAAAGATTTAAAACTTGCCTTTGTGTCCTTGTGATTTGGTGTACCTTTTTCAAAGAAGCCATTTCATTTGTGATTATTGGTTTAAGTTCACTTGTCGTTTTGCCTCGCATTTGTTTTGAAAACTGATTTTTATACTTAGTGCATGCGCAGTCGTTCTTCCAGTTCTACAAGTCCACTTTCTGAGCTTGCAAATATTCCTCGTAGACGTGAGGGCGTTCGCTCCTTCGGCGTGGCCGAGGAACGTCTAGCACAACCACCCCCGTCGTAATGGCGAAGACAAACCGATGAATGAGCTTCTCCAAGCACCCATCGAGGGTTACGGAGGTGCCATTGTTGTCCCACCATCGTGGTGATACCTTTGAGCTCAAAACCGGTTGCTTAATCGGTAACCCAAAGCCAATTCAATGGTTTTGGCGGGATGATCCTCATGCACATATTCGATGGTTTAACAAGATTGCATCTACCATCAAATACAAGAATGTACCACATGAAGCAATTAAGCTTCTTCTGTTCCCATTTTCTCTAGAGGGACATGCCCGGAATTGGCTTGAGAAACAACCCCTCGTTCCATTGAGACATGGGAAGATCTAGTCACTAAGTTTGTTAACGAATTCTATCCTCCATCCCGAACTACAAGTCTTAAGAATGAGATAATGAAATTTTCTCAAAGATTTGATGAATCATTCGGTGAGGCATGGGATCGTTACAAAGAATTGCTCCGCAAGTGTCCGCATCATGGTTTTACCGAATTAATGCGAATGGATACTTTCTACAATGGTCTGAACCAGACTAACCAAGACTCTTTAAATGCCTCCGCGGGAGGTAATTTCTTGAGCAAGACCACAAAAGAAGCCTTGCAAATCATTGAAAACAACCAGGTCCGCCCTTTCCGAACAAAGACATATCAATCTCAGTCTAATGCTGGACCTTCTACTTCATCTCACGTGAGTACATCTAGCACCGATGCTAAGATTGACAAACTCACGGATATTGTTCAGGCTATGGTTCTTGCTAATCAAAAGAAAGTCACTTTCACACAGATACCATTACATGGTGAAGTGAAGAAAGTTGAAGTTTGTGTTACTTGTGGTGGCCCTCATGCATACTACAACTGTACTGCCACCGATGGTAGTCCGGTTGGAGCCAATGCTATAGCCGGTACTTCACTTCAAGGAGGTAATCAATACCGACCACAAGCTGATCCTCACTACCGTGCACCTAGCAGTATGACACCACCCGGTTTTAATCAGAATCCTAACATACAAAACCGGAATCAGAACCAATCTAGAATGAACCAAGGTTATCAAAACCAAGGTAATTTCTATCCTGGACCAAATCAAGGTTTCCAACATCAAGGAAACCTTAATCAAAACAATTTCAATCGAGGGAATCAATTTCATGGGAATATGAATCCTAACCAAGGAAATTTTCAAAATCAAGGCCCTAATCCAAACATTAGAGGCCAGAATTTTCCTAATCAAACTTAAGCCATTGTTCCAACCTGGACCATCATCGATGAGTTATTGAAGCAATTCATGAAATCCCAAGATGAAATGAGCAGGTTGTTGGTCGTCGGATCGATCTAAAGAAATCTTTAAATGATCAACCCTCGGGCTCGGAAAACTTCCGAGCAACACGATCGCTAACCCGAGGGGCGATGCAAAGGCGATCACAAACTGAAGTGGTGTATCATGGACCCGCTATTCCTACTACCTCTTCTTCTTCTCTCCCAAAGGTAGTAGAAAGTGGTAAGACGCACAATGGACCTTCGACTCCCATGCCTCCTCCACCAGGAGCAATGAGTCAAGTTACCAAGGATACAACGGACAAGGTGCATTTCTCAAGCCCACGAAGTACCACACACGTCCCACCTTCGGTAGTCCAAGCTTTAAGACCGGAACCCGAAGTTCGAAGACAAATTCAGCGAAATGACTTCCATCCGGCTCAAAGTCTAGTCAACTTCCTTACCCATCAAGATTGCATGATGAGAAGCTCAAAGACAAAACCAAAGAGCAAATGGAAAAATTTTCCAAATTTTCAATGAACTGCACTTTGATATAAGCTTCGTTGATGCTCTCGTTCTAATTCCCAAATTTGCATCTACACTTAAAGGCTTCTTGAGCAACAAAGATAAGTTATCGAGATGGCTAAAACCCTCTCAATGAGCAATGCTCAGCGGTCCTTCTCAAAAGCTTCCCAAAAGCTTGAAGACCGGCGGGTTTTAATCCGTGTGATTTCTTGGGGATGGTTCAATGCTCCGCCTTGGCCGATCTTGGCGCTAGCATTAACCTCATGCCACTCTCAGTATGGAAGAAACTGTCTCTTCCTGAACTTACTCCTACTTGTATGACACTTTCGAGCTGATTGTACCATAACTTCGTCCACTTGGGATAGCCGAGGATGTCGTGGTAAAAGTAGGGAAGTTTCATTTTCCTACTGACTTTGTTGTAGTAGACTTTGATGCAGATCCTAGAGTTCCCCTTATCTTAGGGAGAGCTTTCTTGAGAACGAGCCGTGCTCTAATTGATGTATTTGTTGAAGAGTTGACCATACGGGTTGACAACGAAGAACTCACGTTTAATATCAATCAGAACTCCAAACCTCTATACAAACATAGTGTTGCCACAATTGATCAAAAATCCGAAAGAATCAATGCAACACTCTCAAATTTCACGGTTAAGAGGAGTCACCAAAAACGTGCTGAGCTAAAAGCTAAGAAAATCAACCCTGGTTCAAACAAATGGTTTGAAAGTTGTACCAAGGAAGTCAAGAGTGTTCTTGACTATGATGAACTAGAATCGGAGACTTCATCAGAAGTGATGGAAATTGCTAGCTCTAAGAGCACACCACTTGTCCCACCTCCGGAACCAGTTTATCGTATTGAGTTTGTTAACTCTGTGGATGAAACTGAATTCTCTTCAAATGATCCATCATCCATTTCATCTCCTGATCCAATTGTTTCCGACTATTCCATTTCTTCTCTCACACCGGATGAGGAAGATGAAAACTTTTGGAATGAAGTCGATGCTTTTCTAAGTGATGAGTCAATTCCAACAGGGGTTGATGATACTTACTTGGATTCAGAGGGGGACATCCTTTTTCTTGAAAGTTTATTAAACGAAGAATGGTCCCCAACCCTCCCTCCCGTACATCTTATTGACAATCACCATACAAGCTTCAAGTTTAAGCTTAAAAATGTCAAACATGGTGATTTGCTTCTTACTGATGAGGAATGGACATGCATTGTGATGCACATCTTTATTCCATTCTTCACGGATGGTCTGGTTGCTCGTTCCCTTTTCTCTTTCGGGAATGAGGACACCATCTTTGACCCCGGTATTATCCTTTATAGTTTTTACTATTAAAAATACCGGTTGTATCTCGTCGGTGTGGAACTTTCTAATGTTCATATGTTTACTAAAACTATGAATGAAAGTCCGATCGAGATTGGTTTTCCACGTTGCTTTCCCCATGAACCAATGAATGCGGGGATCGAGTCAAGCTAATGACTCGGTAATCAAAAACAATAGCACACACCAGATGGATTTTCACCCATGAGTACCACCCTAGTGTGGGGGAGTTGCCCCCCGCTATTGTATATAAGTTTTCTATGCTAAAAAAAAATGTGTACATATCAAAAACAAAATAATGGCCGTAGTATTTCCCTTTTACGTTCTATGTTTCAGCATAACCGCCGGTACTTTGAATATTGAGGGCAATATTCATTTCTAAGTGTGGGGGGGAATTCTCACGAATTTTATCATGTAATTATTCCACCCAATTCTCCCGTTTTTGGCCAAAATTTTTTTGGAGTAAGTGTTTTTCACTTACTCAAAGCAAATGGTAATCAGTCCACCATGTCTAACCCACATAAGGATTGGCTAATCCAAGAGCAAACGGCTCTTGGTAAAGATATCTCAAATCCGTTTATGGCTTGCAATTTGCCCAAAATTGTATGGTGTTCAACTCACCATATCTTTAATTAGTGAAAAGTTGGCTAGCCCGCAAGATTATGGCTTGTGGTAAAGGCAGTTGGAAAACCATAATTGGTAATCGACTCACCAAAGATAATATTGATAATTTATCTAAAGAGTTGGCTAGTCCGAAGCAAGCGGCTCGGTAAAGACAAATCAAAACCGTTGAAAGCCGGTGATTTGCTCAAAATCATTTGGTTATCATTGTACCAAGGTTCTTACTTGAACTGAAACAATTGGCTACTCCAGCAGTAATGGCTTTTGGTAAAGAGATGAAATCCATTAATTTTTCTCAAAACATTGCTAGGGACTAGCAATATCTTAGTGTGGGGGATTGATGAGTGTCTAAATACTCATCATTTTAGTACCATTTAGAATGCCAAAAACATTTGAAAACACTCAGAAATGCATCAAAATGATGAAAATATCACAAATAAGTGTTTATGTGTTTTAAATGCAAAAATATCAAAGTCAGATGAAAAACGTATCAAGTTTGCATAATTGGCAGTTTTAGTCCCCCAAGTTTCAAAAGTTGTCAAATTTAGTCCCTGGTAAATCAAAATAAATAAAATTGTTATTTAATTTTCTCTAGGGATTCTTGAGTTGTCAAATTTGATCTTTGAAATTTAAAATTGCAAAATGACAACTTTGGTCCCTCAAGTTTGAAAAATGTCAAAAATAGTCCTTGGATATTTAAAAAAATGAAAATTGTCAAATATTATCCTTGTACTATTAAAGTTTGTCAAGTTTAGTCCTTTTCATAACTTTGGAAAAGTTGCATTTTCAGTCCTTCAACTTTTCAGAAATTGCAAAATTAGTCCTTGTGCTTAATTAATACCAAACGGACCCCCTTTTATTATTGAGCCCCCTGCCAAAATCAAAAAGAACCCTTGTCAAACCCAATAGACCCCTGTCAAATAACATTGTGAACCCCCACTTATTATATCTTCGGTCAAATTCGGTCAAACCCGCCAAAAACCACAACTACTGTTCATCGTCCTCACCACAAGCTGAAATCCAATATGAGAGCTCGTTTTTCCACCTTTTCCCTTTCCACCTCACCCCCAACACCTGTCTAACCACTCTTTAACACCTCCACATCTTCCAAAATTCAATTAATGCACAAAACACCTTTCGAGAAAATTGGCCAAAATTGCCAATTGTCAAAATTGATGATCTGGATGAATCCAATGGCTGGAATTAAGTGGGATATGTTCAGAGGTGTCGACAAGACTTGAAAAGCTCAATATAAACAAGTTTGAAGCAAATGGAAGACCTATCTAGTGTAAATTTAGTTTTCTTAAGTCGTTTTAGCTTAATTTTAAATTCCAATGTATATTTTGGCTTTCAAGCTTTGTATTTCAAGTTTACAGTTTACAATAACTCTTTTTCAGTCATCAATTTCAGTTTTAATGCAAGTTTTCATGTTATGCAAATTTTCCTAGTTCAAAAATATCATGAATGTTTTAATGTTGTTAAGCAGTTGTTATTATGGACTCATAAGCCAACATAAGCTCTTATAAAGCTTATTTAAGCTTTTAGTAACCTTAAAATCAGTTTAGAAGCAAAACTCAAGAAAATACCAAAAAATACAAATAAATCAGTCAAAATTCAAAAATCCATGGAGATGGTGCAAGTAAGCTGAAGGAGTCTGGTTATTGGATGGGAATGGGTTAGTGAACCTGTGGAGGTTCTATAGGAAGTATAATTTGGTCCTTGTTCTTGGTTATCAACTGATTCTCACTTGTAAGCCCTTTTAAGCTATTTTGGCATTTCACTTTTAAAGTCATTTGTTAACCTAAATCTTTGTATTTTTATATTTCTTAGCTGTAGTTAAGTAAAATTATCCAATAAAATAATTAGTTTGTTATTTAAAATTGGTAGTTGATATAAATTTTATTTTACTGATCTTATTAGAATAATTGTCAATTCAAGGTTTTATGTTGCTATTCTTTGTTGTTTTATGTTTAATTAGTCCTAATATATGATATAATAAGATTTTTAATCAAGTTCATGGTCTCAATCTGTTAAAGTTTTTGAAAAATTTCAAAAACAGTTTCATAAAAGGTGTTTGGATTAACTCAGTTACTAGAGTTAGAGGTTGTTTGAGTAGTTACTTGTGCTTGTTTCATGTCTCATTAGGCTATAATAACTCATTTCAACTTTAAAAATCAGTCCTTGTTTGAGAGAAAGTCAAAATCTTCCTTAATCTCTCCTTGATAAGTCACTGTTAGGATTTAAGTTGTAAAACTCATCATAGCTGTTTAGAACTTGGTAATATAGCTTATTATAGTCTTATTATAACTTAATACAACATAATCAGTCATTAGATTTGATTACAAGTTCACTTTACTCAACTTTAGTGTTTAATTTAAAAAAGTCAAAATTTTAGTATTAGTGGTTTTTGAATAAAATAGATTAATTTTTATAGGACTACACATTAGCTTTCAATATTTGAGCTTTTAGAATATTAAAATTTAGTTGCTTATCTTTATCCTAGTATTTTTTATATTTTCTAGACAGCTTGTTTAATAGCTTTTTACTTAGCTTATTTTGAGTACCTTTTAAAAAATGTGCCCTGTGCACAGTTTTATGGTCAATTTCACAAGCTTGTCACAAGCTCACTAGTTAACCTCAGCTTGTGAATTTTAGTTCTTTGGAAAGCTAACCAGGCCACCTTAAGGTCCCAAGCTTAAAATTCCACTTTGTAGCTTATTTGCTAGGGCTGCAACAGGCTTTTAGATCTGTCCATTTCTCAGTTTAGCATAAGTGCTTATTTGCTTATTTCTAGCTTTTCAGTGTATATCTTTGTGCTTTTTAGCTTCACTTAAGTTACTTTAGCTTGTTTATACCTTATTCCATCTTTGGTTTCAGCTTTGAAGCATGTTTGAGCTTAAATCTTCATAATAAGCTCATAAGTCCACTGTTTGAATCATAAGCTCTCAAATAGCTTATTTTTAAGTTTGAAAATTTCTGTCTTCATTAAAGTTACTTAATATCAGTAGTTAAATATTTTTCAAAAAGAAAAATCACAAAAACATCATTTTTAATATAGTGATAGCATTTATTTAATAGGAATTAGCTTTTTAATTTTTCTTTTCAGCTTATTATTAAGCACTTTGTGTTTTTATAATTTTCTTAGTTTTCTGTCATCATAATATATTTTTAGAAAAAGTTTAATAATTTTCTCTGTTTGTTTAGTATTTATTAGAATTTTAAATAGTTAAAAAGTATTAAATAATTAATAAAAAATAAATTAAAAACATAAAAAATATCTTTTCAGTTTTAAAATTAGTTTTATAATATTATAGATTTTTCTAAGTTAAAATTTTATTTTTCCAAGTTAATTTTATATTTTCTTGTATTTAAGTGTATTTTAAATAGTAATTAATTAGTAATAAATAGATAAAAAGTGTAAAAAATAAATTTTAAATTTTAAAATAAGTTTTATAATATTTTAGATTTTTCTAAGTCATAAGTTTATTTTTCTAGCTTTATTTTGTATTTTATTATATTTTAGGTTATTATTAAATAGTTAAAAATAGCTTTTAATTAATAATAATTAAATAAATAGTTTTAAAAATAATTTTCTTTTTCCAATAATTTTCTTTTATTTTTAGGATTCCAAACATATCATTTTTATATTTTTAGGCCTTTTATTTCTCAGAACTCACGTTTTGTTTTGTACGTTTACGTGTTTAATATACGTACGTATTTACGTTTGTGTAATCTGATTGTTGTGCTTTACAATTCTGTATCCAAATATTATTCCAATCAATCAGTAGTGTAATTATAAACCTAAATCCTTACTGATCACTATCCTTAGTGATTACTCGACATCTGAAAGTTGTTGAAACACCATTAAGTCTCCGTGGGACTTAACGACCTAGGGGAACACTATACCTCTGATCTTAATTGCATTTGCTTCTGAGCTGTTTGAAGTTTATTACGGTTGACCATTCACAAGTGGTTAGCTTGTGTGATAAACTTGACTGTTTAGGAACGAATCAAAGTTCTACGGGCATAAGGTCTATATTGAAGGGATGATTTAGAAAATTGAGTGTACAACCACGGACAATGGTGTCGGTGCTAATTAAGTTACCATTAGCTAATTCAATGTTGTATAATGTGTCTAATGTGTGAATTGTTCTCTCGCTTTAACCATTGTGCTGAGGATAATATGCGGTAATCATGTACTAGTGAATTCCAAAGGAATCTTAAAATGGTTGTAAGAAGTCTAAGGTGAATCGAATAGCTTGTAATAGGTACAACTGGAATTGATACCACGTGTCTCATGTCATATTTCAAAATGTTAAGTCTGTCGAAAAGGACCTTATTGAAAAGAATAGATTATGGGTAACAGTTGTGATTCCTAGCGCTTCTAGTTCTAGCGAATGTCATGACTTGAGTCTTACTTGTCTAAGGTGTTTAGTCTCCATGACTAAAATGTTTATTGTTTGATTATCGAAGTGTTTCCATGCTCTATGTTGTCAAGTCACAAAGCCTTAAATATTTAAGTGATGTGGTGCAGTGGTTGATTTTCAAGACTTGTTCCAATGTTGAGTGCTTCTAGAATAATTCATCACTTAGATTTTTATCATGCTAGCATAGACATAGATATCAGCTTATACTATGTCAAAGAATGTTTGTTCTAATCTCACTTGTAGATGGGGTGTCATTGATTGTCCGATATGTTAAAACATGTTGCATCTCTTGATATAGAAGTGAGGTTATCTGTAATTTCTAGAGAACACAAGGCCTTAGGGGAAGTTTATATTGATAACCTTAATCTAACCAAATTTTCCTTTAAGGGAAACTCATTTTTAGGAAAGTTCACATATTGTTAAAGCCATGTTTAGTGAAATGTTCTTTAGTCTTGGTTAGAAGACTTGGTTTCTCCTTATAGTGTTGCTTAGTGTGTATTCGCTTCGTACTAAATCTTGTAACTCGGTCTAGCTAGTACTTTTGAAATGATATAATTTGGCTTCTAGTCCAAAATAGTGTTTCGGAATGTCTCGTGGTGTCTTAAGATTTTTGTTGAGTTTTGAAATGTCTTACTATATACTTCTAGTCCTTGTTGGTAGTCCTAGAATGCTTTCATTTTTTTCTTGTATCGAGGAATCCTCCTCATAGATGGTATAGGAAGCCTTTCCTAAAAAGGTCACTCGTCAAATTCTAACCTATCGGTTGAGTGAGGGATGAATGGCGTAGGCTTTTATAGAGTGTTAACAAAATAAATGTTTATGAACAATTTATATGATTACAAAACCTTGCTTTTGAATGAAGATTGTTTTCATGACATAATTCTTCCTAAATTATACATAGGTGATCAGGCTATGTATAATCAAGGACAAATGATGTGATGCTTGGTTTTGTTGAAATGGTGTTATGTTTCTCCGAAATTTTAGATGGTATTCAACGTTTTGTTTTGTAAGATAATGGCTCAATAATTTTTCAGAGTAACATGAAAATCGTTTCGCATGATGATATTAAATCGTTGATAAAATGACTGAAAACCAATTGATAGGGTGGTAACGAAACAACTTTGTTTTAAAACTTTGTGAAACAACATTTCTAAGATGGTGGTAAAATAGCTCGAAATAAAATTAAATGAAATAATTTCATGAAATAGTAGCAAAATAACTTGAAATAAAATTTGGTGAATGGTTTGTAGGATACATGGGAGAACCTCATAGAGTGGTAATAGTCTCCTAATTGGTCAAGAATAAAGTTGGCCTAACCCCTAGTAAGACAGTGATGTATTGTCGCGAAATGATTGAAAATTGGGCAATTGGAATAGGAATGAAATGAACAAAGGTTATGATTATCGTGGAGTTAATAAGGAATAAAGATTACATAAGATTGAAAGGTACCTATTATCTGTTCCTGTTGATGGTCAAATCGTGTCTCAAGTGTAAAAGCAGTAGGCGGTCTAGTGGCAATGGCTCTAGAACTCTCACAGTCCTTAAACCTGTCTATAGTCTTAGTGATCGATGGTAATGATGTGTCAAATTATGCACGCTTCCCAAGCGGCAAATCAAATGTATGACTAATAGGTCCACTAGGACTAAGCTTGTAAGTCCTACCAAATGGTTTGATCTATACCAACAGAATGATAAAAACTGTCCTGATCCTACAGTGAATCAATAGTGATCGTGATGGTGTAGGTGCAACTTTGTCCTCCTAAAAGGGTTCAGTCTCATCATTTGATGTTACCGGTGTTGAGTCAACTGATGTTAAAATTGTGTTAGGGAATGAAAGGGCATTCTACACGTTGGTGTCTGATGTGAGTATGATAGGATGGGTATTTGAAGGCATCTATGTGACAATCGATTTTGAAATGAAAGTAAATAACTTGAGAATGTACGTATGAATCCGCATGTAAAGTGAATATGCACTTATGATGAAATGATGAGATGCTATGATGATGTAGTTATAGTCTAGGGTCGATGATGCAACCTAGTTCTCTATAACCGAAGCTCTGATGGAATTCCTGGGGATTGACTGTCATAGCATCAAAATCACAGTTATATTGAACGACCTAAAGTGTCGTTTGAAAAGAACATCGTTTGATATATTAAAAACATTCAGAGTTACAAAGATAGGTCCCAAATGAAAATCAACTTGTGCGGAAATAAGTTTGGTACAAGTCAAACGATGTTTTTAAAGTGTATAAATCCCATGTGAGACGCGTCGTCACCGCGACTCTATGATATGTCCACATTCATGCCATGAAGTGAATGCCTTAGTTACTTGAAAATACATTGCTAAAAGTGTCAACACAAAGGTTGAGTGAGTTCATAGAGTTGTTGAAAATGTTTAATACGACTACCACACGTATAAATTATGTATGACAAATATGTCACAAAAATGTTACAATTGCTATAAGTCCATGACACGAAACTAGGCGATCATGATGTTCGCCCCAACAAAGTGTTTGCCAAACAACTCAAATAATGATATCAAATGAAATGCATCCGTTTAACCAGTTGGAATCCACCAACCCGGATGGAGGAGTCACCCTCGATAGATCTATCCACTCACCCACGCTTCTATGAAATTAATGGTTCATGTTATATAATGGGGTCATTCAATTGGCATGAGGTAACTTAAACAATGTAATGAATTTGATATACTTGGTATCGTAATAAAAATGATGTGCAATGTATTCTCCCCCGTAGGTTTGAAATAAAGTAAAGACTTGAATAAATCGGGGCTATGAAAACTCACCTGTTGCAATGATAATGATGATATAATGGCAATACTGAAATGAGGCGCAACCTCTGACCGTGACCTATTATGAATGATATGTTCTAATGTAAATCATGAAACAATGTCGTGCATGCAAATCCACATGTAATCTATACCACTTGTACGCTTTTGAAAATAGAATTTATCGTCGAAATATTTGTTTATGACATCTCGTCATATTATAAAATACTTTACAAGTATTTACGTTGAAATGATATCCTACGATAATCATTTAATGATTTATTATGAAATTATAACTTTTCGTCGTAAAATAATGTCGTTGAAATTTCATGAATGTGACAAAACGGCCTCGAAAAGCTAGTCGTAAAATGGTGCACGTCGAGTGTTAGGAAACGAACTCAACGGTTTTGGGAAGCTTGTATCAATATCTCAAAGTTTTAGTATTTAAGTTTTCATCCTAGAGGTCTCGATCATGGACAAAAATATAGGTTAAGTATGGTACTTGTGTCCAAAATGTTGTTTAAGGGTGGTTTTCGGCAAAGTTTAAGTGACCGTATTTTGTTCATTGCAACTCCGCTAGACAAACGGTCGGACATTTAGGAAAATATGCTTGGCGAACTTACTTTTACTAGAAGAGATCACTTTATAAAAAGTTCCACATCAATGTTAAAAACGACCTTCAACATGGTCACTTGTTTACCGTAACACTTGTCTATTAGAAATAATATAGTTTTTCTTATATAATAAAGTTACGGCAACTTTGTGTAAACGTGTATAATTTAATCGTTACCAGTCCGTTTTCTACGTTTTATATGTCCTTAGCTTCGTATCAAAGTATACTAATATATTTTTGATAAGTCGAAATAATTTATAACGCCTAAGCCTCATTTTTGACTCGTACAAAATAGACGTAACTTGCTGAAATTTTCAGAATTTATAGTTTTCGTCGCTTAACTTAAAAAATTCATATCTTCTTCGTTATAGCTCCGTTTTAACCCGTTCAAGCGGCCACGGTTTCGTTTTAAAGTGTATTTTCTAAATATCTAGGCCAAAATTTTTTATCCACAGTCGAAAATTCCAGATTTCGAAAATAAAGACAGACCCTTTTTAAAACTTGTCGAAATGAGTTTTTCTCGCGCCAAACCTATTCTAACGCATTCAAAACAACTCCGAAGCTATTCTAATCCTACCATACACCTTCTTAGGGTGTCATGGGTTCCTAGACATCACCAAAAGTGATATGTTTCAAGGGATTCATTATAGGATAATTATATTACATAATAAGTAATAAAAACAACAAAAGTGGTATAAATTCATATGTAACATGCATGTTTCTTGCAAAAATGACGAAATAACATAAAAATTAATATGAAAGACTTATGATGATCATGAAATGCTTACTTGAATGATGTTATGGAAGAAAATGATGAAAACCTTAATTAATCTTTAGGTTTTTATTTCAAAACCTTGAAATAGATCACTAATCGAGCTTGATAATACTTGATCTTGAAAAATTTATGGACTCCTCCATGTTTCTTAGAGTGCCCGGCCATATGAAGAGGAGAAGAGAGGATATTTGTGGTTTACACCATGGAAATGTGTGTTGTGTGTTTTTCTCAAAATATCTTGCACCAAAAATGTATATATTTAATATGAAGTGGAGAAATCCAATTTGGTAACATCAAGAGTGGCCGGCCATGTGCTTAGGGGGGGGGGGTGAGGTGTAATTTTGATGATCAAGTGTATTATTGTTAAGTGTAGAGTATAATTTGTTGTGTATATTGTGTAGTTTGTAATTTTAAATAGATATTAATTGTAGCGTTTAACTAAAAGTGGATTTTAACGAAACAAAATAAAATGTATAGAAGTCATAAAATTTATAAAAATACATTTCTCACAAGTATTGAGTGAATAAATATTTATCGAGTTGAATTTACGAAAACTGTCGTAATTATGTAAACATTACAATTTATATACGAAATAAGTTGAAAACACCGGGTAAACTAATAATATTATTTTTATAATCTTAAAAGGAGTATGAAAATATATTAGGATAATTTTTGGAATTGTCGGATAAATGTTTCAAAATAATGTTTACGCGATAGCGTTTATTTAATAAGAAAATAAACGTTTAATGTAAAATGCAAAACCCATGCATAAATCGATATGAAATGATGTTATTGATGATATGTAGACTAAATCTAGTCTGTATGAAATGTCCTTGATGATATTCCATGAATATGCAGCTTAACCCTCCAGGTTACGCGTATTTGATACTCGTAAACCTAATTTACGAAAAATGATGAATAGTGAAACTTGAATAGAAATTTTCTCCGGAAATGAATAGTGTTACGTGAATAGTAAATTTTGAAATACGTTCTCAAAATATTACTTTGACTCCAAAAATGGTGAATAGTAAAATTTTGAATAGTAACCGATGAATAGTAAATTCCCGAGATGAATAGTAAATTTGAGAAATGACCTGAAATTACGAGTTGTCACACCCTGCTTGACATGGTGCGTTCTATGATGAAACAAACTACTCTTCCAAAGTCCTTTTGGGATTATGCCCTTGAGTTTGCTGAACGCATTCTCAATATGGTTCCAACTAAGAAGGCTGAAAAGACACCATACGAAGTATGGCATGGACAAGCCCCTAAGCTGTCTTATTTAAAAGTCTAGGGTTGTGAGGCACTTGCTAAGCGTGATACACTTACCAAACCTGACAAACTTGAACCTAGAGCTGTTAAGTGTATCTTCATAGGATACCCAAAGGAAACTATGGGATATTCTTTCTATCTTCCATCTGAGAACAAAGTTTTTGTTGCTCGAAATGCTGAGTTCTTTGAGAGTAATCTTATGGATCTTAAAGCAAGTGGGAGTATGGATGATCTTGAATTACTTCAAGAAGAAGATACAAATCCTTCTTTAGACACTAGCATTCGTCATGATGACGATGATCAAGAAATTGAAGAACCTCAAAGTGATATTGTTCCCATTCGAAAGTCCAATAGGACACGCCGTGCTCCTGACCGTATGTGTTTATACATTGACGCTGAGGAATATGAGTTAGGGGATCTTGGTGAACCCAATAACTATAAAGCTGCATTGCTGGATCCTGAATCCAAGAAATGGCTTGATGCAATGAATGTGGAAATGCAATCCATGAAAGACAATGATGTCTGGGTCTTAGTTGAGCTTCCTCCTAACTGCAAGATAGCTGGCAGCAAGTGGCTCTTCAAGAAGAATACTGACATGGATGGTAAGGTGTACACCTTTAAAGCTCGTCTCATAGCAAAGGTCTTCACTCAAACCTACGGGATTGATTATAAAGAAACCTTTTCTCCTGTAGCAGACATTAGAGCTATAAGGATTCTCATAGCTATAGCAGCATACTATGACTTTGAGATATGGCAAATGGACGTCAAAACCGGTTTCCTTAATGGACATCTTTACCAAGAGGTCTATATGGAGCAACCTGAGGGTTTTGTTGATCCAAAATATCCTAACCGTGTATGCAAGCTCAAGCATTCCATTTATGGACTTAAGCAAGCATCGAGGCAATGGAATAAACGTTTTGATGATGAGATAAATAAATTTGGATTTTGTCAACATCAAGATGAGCCATGTGTATATCAGAAATCTAGTGGGAGTTATGTCACTTTCCTAATTCTATATGTTGATGACATATTGATTATGGGAAACAATATTCCAATGTTACAAGATGTAAAATCCTATCTTGGAAGATGTTTCGCCATGAAAGATTTAGGAGAAGCTGCATATATTCTTGGAATCAAGATCTATCAAGACATATCTAGACGATTAATTGGTTTGAATCAAAGTGCTTACATTGAGAAAATCTTGAAAAGATTTTGTATGGAAAATTCCAAACGTGGCGCGATCCCAATGCAAGATAAGCCTAAATTGAGTAAGTCACAAGGTGCTGAAACACCTGCTCAGAAAGAGCGCATGCAAAGAATTCTTTATGCTTCGGCTATAGGTTCTATTATGTATGCTGTGAGATGTACTCGTCTTGATGTTGCGTTCGCACAGAATGTGACAAGCCGATTTCAACAGAATCCGTGAACTTCACTGGACTGCTGTGAAAAATATTCTTAAGTATTTACGCAATACTAAGGATATGTTTCTAATTTATGGAGGGAAAGATGAACAAGAGCTTAGGGTTTCTTGCTACACTGATGCTGGATATCTGACAGATGTTGATGACTTAAAATCTCAGACTGGATATGTATTTGTTCTTAATGGAGGTGCTGTTGATTGGAAAAGCACAAAGCAAAGTATCTTTGCTACTTCATCTACTGAAGCTGAGTATATTGCTGCTTGTGATGCATCAAAAGAGGCTATATGGATTCGTAAATTCATTTTTGGGTTGAACATTGTTCCCACAATTGAAGAACCCATAAATACGTCGTGTGATAATACTAGAGCCATTACTATAGCTAATGAAAGCGGAATCACTAAAGGTGCTAGACATTATCGTGCTAAAGTTCATTATCATCGAGAGAACATTGAAATGGGTGATGTGAAGATGTTAAAGGTTCACACAGATGACAATCTAGCTGATCCATTTACGAAAGCTTTGGATTTCCCTAAGCATTCTAAATTGACTATAGATATAGGTTTGGTCCCTGCTAGTAGTCTCATGTAAACTGTGTGTTAATTAGTATTTGGATAATTTGGAGTTATAAGACAATTATTATTTTTTGATTAATAAAGACACGAGGTATTTGTTATTATATTCATATAATCTGTTATTCCATATTTGCATGTTTAATCTATGAAATGATTTATCATTCCAAATATGTCCATTGTCGGTTACCAATATGGGAATATTGTTATGATAAGGCAAATGTGAGTGTTGGTTATAATTCTAATGAGAATTCGGATTGTTTCCCGCCAAACTCATATGTATTCACTAGAGATGCATATTGGATTCCCCAACTTTCAAACATTTACTTTTGGATCCTTGTTATAAGTAAAATATTGAAAATGGTTTGTTATCTTCGTCCTTGGACTTGAGATGCTAGTAAGTTCTGTTATGTGTAGATATCATTTTTTGTAAGTATACGCAAAACGCTATCTGAACAAGGTAGTTATAAAATCTATATTTTGGAGTGATGTGAAGCAGCATCCACAACACTTGTAGTCAATAAAGGATTTGATACTCCACTTGTTATGTGCAGAAAGATACCATGGCCGCCTCTCCAGATTTAATCAGATAACTTTTTGGCCAGACCCAAAGGGTACTAG
Organism: Chrysanthemum makinoi; assembly: GCA_910596185.1. Taxonomy (NCBI): domain Eukaryota; kingdom Viridiplantae; phylum Streptophyta; class Magnoliopsida; order Asterales; family Asteraceae; genus Chrysanthemum; species Chrysanthemum makinoi. The sequence continues at coordinate 76,417,670 of OU343223.1, read as the reverse complement.
GCTAAGCACCTTGTTCCATTGCTATGGGGGAACTACTACCCAACACTACACCAACGACTAATCCCAAAGGAGACCAACTCCTTATTACAACATCATCAAGGATATCAATATCCTTGGATCTAGTACTAACCTATCTTGTACATCGAAACACACCATATCAAATGTACATCTAAGGCACCTTTCACTAATGCCTTTAACTAGATCTTCAAGACACCCTTCACTAATGTCTCGTGTCTTGACCTCTAAAAACCTTTCACTAATGCTTCTAGTCTTGACTTCTAAGCACCCACCACAAGTGCTTATGATATGGACGATATATACCCTTCACTAATATCTTCGTCTTGACCCTTGAGACACCTTTCACAAATGTCTTCAACACTTCTTAGGAAAATAAAAACGATCATCAACAAGAAGACTTCAGTAGTCTTGATGATGAGGAAGCATGGCAACTCATGGACTTGAGCTTGCTCGAATTCAAAGATGGTGATCTCGCCTTTAAGAAGAACCTAGAAGATCACACAAAAACAAACTACAAACATAGATCTCTTGGATATGGGGTTAGAGAGTTTTAAACTCAAGGGGAAAGTATGTTAAAAAGGGGTGAGAAACAATGAAGAAATGGCTCACTATTTATAGAGGAAAATGTTCACTGTTCCCCGGATCCCACGGATCCCTCCCACAAGGGATCCGTCTAGCATAAAGCTAGGGATCCGTGGGACACTCATCTTTACCCATGGGTATTTTGGTTATGGGTCATGGGTCATAGGTTGATCCATGGGTCTTTACCTAGATACAATGTATCTCTTGAGTGCAATTCACCTAGTCACATGGGTATGGGTCAATACCATGGGTTATGGATATTATTCATATATGATATAAGCATGATGTCATGCAATGGGTTATGGGTCAAGCTCCATGGGTCATGAACTTTGGGTTGTACCCAACTACATTCAATGTATTTGGTCAATGGGTTATGATACTTAAGTTTCTACCCATTTATATTACCCAATATACTACATACTAGTTATGTGTATATTTTACCCAAATATGTAAACACTAGTTGTTGTACATATGTAATATTAAATCATAAAATCACTTATACTTGTTTTAGTGTTTTATGTGAAAATGTGAATATGTTAGAAACTATTAGTTCAAAATATTTACGTATTTTATTTGTTTCGTTAAAATGATTTTACGTTTGTTATCGACAAAACATTAGAAGATCGTAAAATATAAATAAACGTTTTTACTGCTTATTTGTATTAACAATCTCCCCCTTTTTGTTGATGACAAAACATAAAATTATTTTAAGGAAAAGCTAAAATTCATAAAAGTTTGAATTTTTAGTTTTTACTTTCTTCTCCCCCTTTTTGTCGAAACAAAAAGAGCTTCAAAAGGAAACTAACACATTGTTTTAGGAAAAACATGTGAAAGAAATAAAATTAGAGAGCAAGTAACGAGAAAGGATCTCGTCTTTACTCCCCCTTGACGAGTCCATCCCTATGTAAGGGCATCAATAAAGTAATACTAAGCTAGTTCATTTGCAACTAAGTTTGCAAAAGATTTCGTCTATGTGACAAATGTGCTCCCCCCTGATGATTGGAATTTTGCAATGGGATGTCATGAAATGTAACCTAATTTTGCAATTAATTTGCAATGTATTGCTTTGAAACAAAGCTCCCCCTAGCTTTATGGTGTCAAAGTCTTCATGTGTAAATTGAATAACTGCAAAACAAGGGTTAGAAAACAAGTATAATGCACAATTTCCTGCAAATATGATCCAAGTTAGTAGAAAATAGTTTTTTGTATCACGGATCCCATGATTCCCTCCTTGTAGGGATCCGTCTAGGCAAATATAAGGGATCCGTCTGGCTGATGATCAATTTCAGCAATGATGATATAACATATATTGTTAATATCAAAGTGAGATATGTATTATGCAACATACTCATATACTCAGAAATATAGCAAGTAGCATGTATTTTCATTGAATAAAACTAGAGATATGATATACATGACTCTAAAAATTAATAAAATGATCGATACATGACTTAGAATGACTAGACTTGTCTAAGTAACGCTTGAAACTAGGACACCACTAAAATCCTCTAGCTCAAGCTTGTTTAGGTTTAATCTCGTCGAAACGTTCGAGGAGGTGATAGAACATGAAACGTTGGTCTTCTCGTACTTCATGTATCAAACTTTCAACATGTTGACAATGATAACAATCTTTGTCATGGCTAAGTAGTGGTGGTGGAAGAAATGAAATTGCTTGATGCGAAGGATCAAGTGAAGCTGCTTGTGGAGCCTCAAACGACGGAGGGATTGGTGGAGGCACATTTGAAGGTGGCTCGACCAAGAATGATGGTGGTGGTAGAGAAGTGTCAACTTCCATATGGTCGGGTGGTTGACTTTGATGATTTCTCATAATCCAAATGGGATTATATGATGGAAACGGCGAAAAGGAAGCCGGAGCTAATGTTGACTCAACACCTTGATTTTGTACCAGTATTCCTCCTAATGAGGAGAATGTTGCCGGCGGAGGAGGATGAGATGGCCTAGGAGGAAAATCCTCTAAATTGTAGAGGTGTGGTGATGATAGTGGAGATGTAAATGAGATAGCTCTAGGAACCAATGGTGATGGTTTAGTGGAGATGATATTGTTTGGTTTGGAGGTATGGTGGTGTTTGGCATAGGTAGTTTTGTGGGTACTATCCTTTTACGAATTGGTTTGATTGGTTGAGAATAAATTCTTGCATTTGTTGGCTTGACCGGAGATGATTCGATTGAAGAGATTTCGTGTACAATACGAGCAATTTTCTTGGGTGGTTCTTTGATGGATAAGTTGCTACTTGGAGTTTTCCTCATGATGAGATGATTTCAAGAAGTTTGTAAAGGTTTCTTAAGTACTGAAAATGAGGATGAAGGTGATGACTATAGAAGTCCTACCAATGTGGTTTATAAATCAAGAGATTTGGCAAATGCATTCAAGCCTTAAGCCACTAAAATTCATTGGAATGTGATGATTAACATGCACAAGAGTCAACTTCAGAGTTTGTACTGATCTAGGTACTCATTTAAGATGAGATGGAGTGTTTAAGTTAGAAAGATGAGCTTGAAATGATTATTTTAGCTAGAGTTGACATAATATGTCACCCGGATCCCACGGTTCCCTCCTCAGAGGGATCCGTCTAGGCTAATCCTAGGGATCCGACTCTCACCAGCTATGAAAGAGTAGAAATGATGTTTCTAAGGTCTAAGATCTATATCATCTTGAGTGTTTTAGTCCTCCTAAGTATCTTAAATGAAGGGGTGCTTAAGTACTTGAAGGTAATGAGTGATGTAGCTAATGATTTCCTTTTATGGAAGAAATTGGAACTTTCATGAGTACCAATAAATGAACAAAGATGACACTAAGGATTTTTTAGAGTGTCAAGAGAAGCTAAATGATCCTAGAGATCAGATAGTGACTTAGGATAATGTTTTGGAGAAGATCCTAAAGGCTTAAGATGGGAAGACTAGAATTTGATCAATTTCGACCAATTTTGAGGTAAGGATGATTATGATAACTTTTGCCATAATCGAAAGATTTCTAAGGCTAGATGTGAGGGATCATGTTAGACATGATAAGTGATCTAGAGAGCGGAAGAGTAATGGGTTTAAGTGAAATGATAGATCTACAAGCCTCTTGAGTATGATCTAGGTGAGTTATGTGTGAGTAGGAAAGATCTACTTAACTTAATAAGGACTTAATTTGACTTAAGACACTATGTCTAGCTTAGTGTGAGGTGTTCTAAGGATATGTTTGAAATACAATGCTTGCAATTGTATTTTCTGTTTGCCGGATCCCACTATTTCCTAAATGTAGGGATCCGTCTAGCACAAACTTTGGGATCCATCTATCTGCTAAGCAGAACCTTTACTAAAGGTATGCAATGATCTTGACAATGAATTATATTCCAAGGTTGGTTTAAGAGGTTCTAACACTAAGATATCAAATGTAAGATGTTTTATTTCATGAAGGAAATTGGATTACATTGATAAAGCACGAGTACAAAAGGATTGATCCTATTTGAAATACTACTAAGTTCCTTGAGCGTTTTCGCTAGAAGGATCATCAAGTGGTTGATGAGTGTTGGTGGAATCAAGAATGAAGAAAGTATTCATGAGTGATATGTTTAGCGGTTTCATCATCTTGTTCACAAGTACGTACAACAGACTTTGAAATTGAGGATGAAAATGCATGACGTTATGATAGAGGCGCGTCAAGAACATTCCATAAGGGATGAGTTTATTCTTGGAGCCTTGAAGATTTACAATTCGCCTTGCGAAGAAGTAGGCGAGATTGTATGGTTGTTGTGTTAGCAAACAATACATTATGTGAGCACAACAAGCGGGAAGGATTTCTCGATTTCCCCTAAGACTCCAAACATTTTCACGTAGGAAGAGTGAAAGGGGCTTGTACTCTTCTCGGATATCCCGTGTAAAAATAATGTTTGGATCGGAGTAATATGGTCAAGGTTTCCATATTATGCTATTTAAATCCTCCGGGGAGGGTATGTGTGAACAATATGGACTATTTTCTTCACGAAAGTTGAGGAGAGAATCAAGAGACCAATATTCGGTGAAGGCACATTGTCCATTATTTGGAATCCGGAGGATGTGAGCAAAATTCCCAAGGGTTAAAACAAACTTTTGGTTTTTGATATAAAACCAAAGGGATGGAGAGCGATCCTCGTTACGAACGAGTTCAACTTGACGGAAGAATTCCATTATGAACCTTGGACATATCTTCTCGTTGATTTCAAGAAGACATTCTAATCCTATGGCTCGGAAGGAGGTATTGATACCTTCTTCGAATTGTAGAGAGGTGTCTACAATACGTCCTTCATGGAAGTGACGGTTTTCGAGATTATTGAACCCACGGACATGATTGCCAAGTGTGTTGGGCTCAAGAGAGATGTTCGGAGTGTAGACGCTAGTGAGTGAAAAATCAAACTCATATTCATGCGTCATAGTTGATCCTATAGAAAAGATGAGTTAATAGAAAGTGATGTTTTGTGGTCAACCAGTTTATCTAACGTTTTTTACTAGATTTTTATTAACAATGGTTTTTAACACTAATGACACTTAACTCACTTATGGTTTTGACATTCTAGTGGAATATTACTTTTAGAAAGAAAGTGGGTTTTATTTTGCATGAAAAACAATTCTCCAGGTGTACGAATCCCACGGTTCCCTTTCATAAGGGATCTGGCTAGTCTAACTTTTGGGATCCGTGGATCTGGAAAAACAGAAACAGATTTCTTGATAAAAACATAGGTTTTTAGATCTTATAGTTTTATACCAAGATATGTGTTTTACCCTACATTTTCATTTAGCATGCATACATGGCTTTCTAATGTTTCTTGATAGAATGAAATAAATCAAAAAGAAATGGTAAACACATTATGATAATAATAACCTTGATAAACTAGACTATTAGTAATATTTCATTTCAATGCTAAGAATGATACAAAGGATTGGGTATATAACCCCAATGTAGATTAACAAAACAAAGTAAATGTCTCTGTATGAGAACTTCGTCATAGGGAACATAAGAGCGATGAGTGTTAAGGTGATGAGCACGAGGGCGATGTAAACCATGTTGAAGACGAACCTTCTTTGATTCGGATGAGATGAAATGGAGAGAAAGATGAAGTTTTGAATGAGAGGAAATTTTTGAAATTGGAAGATTTGAAAAAGTGGGGATTTGATGGAGTGGGTGACGGTGGGAGTTTTTATGGGAATAGAGGAATTTTTGATATTTGTGTTTTTGTTTTATTATTAGAAAGATATAATTTTTGGATTAGATGAAATAAAACACAAATTATAAAATCCCCGACTTTGGACGAAAAGGTAACATGTATGTGAGAAAAAGCTTCCTAATGAAGCTACATGTAAAACATGTATATGCACAAAAGATAATCAAATAAATACTTAGGTAAGCATACTTATTTATCAAGATAATATCATATAGAGATAAGTGGAAAGTCATACCTCGAATGCACTTAGGAATGTCTTTACAAATGACACAACAAATGTCAGAAGACAATTCCATCTCCTTTGTGCTTAAGATACCTTCTTAGGGAAGGTATTCTTGTTACCAAGCGATTCCTATGGCTTGGTAGATATGAGCTTTGACTAATCAACATGACAAAGAGGATTAGTGCAATTAAATGAAAAATAAATAATAAAAGAAATGTTGTCATCTTAATCAACATCCAAATAAAAAGTTTTAAGAGACATGGTGTTTGTTTTTATGAAAAACCTTCTTTGTGGTTTTCAATTAACCATGGATCGTATCGAGTTTTTAAAGTACAATATACTTCAAGAAACCTGGTAATGAAGCTCTGATGTCAATTGTGGAAAACTAGAAGGGGGTGGGGGGTTGGAATAGTTTTACCAATTTAAAACTTCCTTTTAAATATTTAGATCGACTTATGTCAATCTATTTAGATGTGTGGTGGATGTTGATAAACAAGCATACAGAAGTATGTAATGAAAAGATAAGAGTAAGAAGCACAAAACCACGACGCAAGTATTTATAGTGGTTCGGCTACAAGGACACTTTCCTTGACCTACTCTACTCCTGGAGTCACCTACTCGAGACTTCGTAAACACTACACGACACCAACTCCTTATGGTTGAGAAACCTTCATAATGTCGCCTACTCTTTTTTCGGTACTAGGCTAACCACCGGGTTCTTTCACTCCAAGCTGAACCACACCTACCACAACGTCGCCTACCCTTTATTAGGTACTAGGCTAAGTACCTATTTCCATTGCTATAGGGGAACTACTACCCAACACTACACCAACGACTAATCCCAATGGAGACCAACTCCTTATTACAACATCATCAAGGATATCTATATCCTTGGATCTAGTACTAACCTATCTTGTACATCGAAACACACCATATCAAATGTAAATTTAAGCACCTTTCACTAATGCCTTTAACTAGATCTTCAAGACACCCTTCACTAATGTCTTGTGTCTTGACCTCTAAGAACCTATCACTAATGCTTCTATTCTTGACTTCTAGATACCCTTCACTAATATCTTCGTCTTGACTCTTGAGACACCTTTCACAAATGTCTTCAACACTTCTTAGGAAAAGAAAAATGATCATCAACAAGAAGACTTCAGTAGTCTTGATGATGAGGAAGCATGGCAACTCATGGACTTGAGCTTGCTCGACTTCAAAGATGGTGATCTCGCCTTTAAGAGGAACCTAGAAGATCACACAAAAACAAAACTACAAACATAGATCTCTTGGATATGGGGTTAGAGAGTTTTTAACTCAAGGGGAAAGTATGTTAAAAAGGGGTGAGAAACAATGAAGAAATGGCTCACTATTTATAGAGGAAAATGTTCACTGTTCCCCGGATCCCACGGATCCCTCCCACAAGGGATCCATCTAGCATAAATCTAGGGATCTGTGGGACGCTCCTCTTTACCCATGGGTATTTTTGTTATGGGTCATGGGTCATAGGTTGATCCATGGGTCTTTACCTAGATACAATGTATCTCTTGAGTGCAATGCACCTAGTCACATGGGTATGGGTCAATACCATGGGTTATGGATATTATCCATATATGATATAAGCATGATGTCATGCAATGGGTTATGGGTCAAGCTCCATGGGTCATGGACTTTGGGTTGTACCCAACTACATTAAATGTATTTGGTCAATGGGTTATGATACTTAAGTTTCTACCCATTTATATTACCCAATATACTACAAACTAGTTATGTGTATATTTTACCCAAATATGTAAACACTAGTTGTTGTACATATGTAATATTAAATCATAAAATCACTTACACTTGTTTTAGTGTTTTATGTGAAAATGTGAATATGTTAGAAACTATTAGTACAAACCATTTACGTATTTTATTTGTTTCGTTAAAATAATTTTACGTTTGTTATCGACAAAAGATTAGAAGATCGTAAAATATAAATAAACGTTTTTACGGATTATTTGTATTAACACTATTGTTTGTTGAAAAAACATCCTATTAAGTTCATCTTGAATAACTTGATCTTCATCAGATAAAGTGGAGTTTGATTTAATAGTACTTTTCTCCTTTTCAATAGTAATAGGTTCTACATCAGGAACAGCATCAGGTCTAATATTGACTCCATGAACAATGTACTGTAAATCTTCTTCTTTGTGAACAACTTTATTTTCTTCTTTGTGAACAACTTTATTTTCTTCTCTGACAGGAACAATGTACTGTAAATCTTCTTCTTTGTGAACATCCAATCAGGACCTTTACCTTTTTGATTGTCTTGATTTTCAAGGAATTCAACATGAAGACAATCATGAACCTTTTTGGTAACCTTGTTGTACACTCTAAATCCTTTGATATTGGTACAGTGACCCAATAAGTATCCTTCATCTGATTTTCCATCAAATTTTCCCAGAGTATCAATAGTATTGAGAATAGTCAGAGGACAGCCAAAAGGTTTCATAAAATGAATGTTGGGTTTGTTACCCATAAGCAACTCATAAGGTGTCTTCATCTGAGGTTTAGTGACTGATACTCTATTTAACACATAACAAGCAGTACTTATAGCTTCAGCCCAAAATTGAATCGGTAATAAAGAATCTGCAAGCATTGTTCTGGCTGCTTCTATCAATGTTCTGTTCTTCCTCTCTGCAACACCATTTTGTTGTGGAGTTCTAGCAATGCTAAACTCCATCTTAATCCCTTTCTTGGCACAAAATTCATCCATAAACTTGTTTTTGAATTCAGTCCCATTATCACATCTAATAGCTCTTACTTTGAGTCTCAATTGATTTTCAAGGGCTATTAAAAGATCATGAATAGCATCAAAGGTTTCATCTTTAAATCCTAAGAAAAAGACCCAACTAAATCTACTGCAATCATCTGTTACAATTAAGCAGTATTTTTTCTTGTTTAAACTTGCAACAGAAACAGGTCCAAACAGATCCATGTGCAACAACTCTAAAGGTTCTCTAATAGTTCTTTCCTCAATCTTCTTGCATGAAGCTTTGTGATGTTTGCCCTTCTTGCACGCCAAACATGAATGATCATTCTTGTATGTTTTGGAAGGTAAACATCTAACTAAATTGCCTTTAACCAACTTGTTGATATTCTTGAAATTCACATGTCCTAATCTTCTATGCCATAGATGTGCCTCCTTAAATTTTGCCCTTGCTACTAAACATGTTGGTCTTTAAGTAGAGTTAAGAATTTTCAAATCTAGATTGTACACATCATTGGTTCTTGGTACTCTCAGTGTTACCAAGTGATCATCAACAAGCTTGAACTCAGGGGAAAGAATAAGACATTCTGTGTCAAGGAATAACACAGGGTGCTTTTTGTCACAGATCTGAGATACTGACAAAAGGTTGAACTTGAGCTCCTTTACATAACGAACATTCTCAAAGTCTATGCTTCCTGCCTTGATGGTTTCTTTCCTAGTAATTCTACCTCCATTAGGATCGTTCCCAAATGCAACTCTTCCTCCAAAATATGATCTAAAATCTGACAGAATCTCCTTGTCTCCTGTCATGCTTCCAGAGCAACCACTATCAACAATCAAATGATCTTTAAGCTCCTCTTCTGGGTTGCCCTGCACAAAGATGAAAGAGTTAGTTTCTTTTAGGAACCCAAGCCATTACTGACTTGTGTTCCCCTTGTGGAGTGACATACTTAAATTCTTTAAGTATGTAATCTCTACTGTTTTTGAAAACATGATAAATTATTTTCGTTTGTTCTAAAACTTGTGTTGGTTTTTCAACAAAACTTTCTTTTTCAACAAAATTCTCTTTTTCTTTTTCAACAAAACTTGTGAAAGTACTGTTTGTCCCCCATCAGTACTTTCTTTTCTAACCCAGTTAGTTTTAACACTTTGTGTTGATTTCTTTGATCTAGGTACTCTATTGGAGGTGTAATGCCTTCTAGGTTGATAGTTGGATCTCCTAGGGCTTCCATTCGAAAAAGTGCTAGCAGTACCTTGATTGGGTGAAAACCAGCAGTACTTTGAGAACGTACTGATTGAGAAACATTTGACTTACCAGTACCTTGAAAAGTGCTTGAGGATACTGGTGTTTTGGTAAAGGGTCTTTTCTGGTGAGGGTACCTATATTCTTTTGAGAAATTACTATGGTTAACCCTATGTGAGTGATTCCAAAGTGGTTTATTCTCCCTTGGCTTATGGTTGGTAGATGTAGTCTTTGGGAATTTGCTTAAATATTCTGAGTGAAAGTCACAGTCCTTAATCAAATGATAAGGACTGTAACAAAAAAAACCTAATTTTTGGCCCGTAAACCCAAAATTTCTTCCTTTAGTTCTATGACCAAAACTATCCTGACTTTTTGGTGAATGACCAAAAATATCCCAAAAAGATTTAGCAGTATTTTGAAAAGTTTTTCTAGAAGGTACTGCTGAATGTTTAGCAGTACTTTGAGATGAAGGTACTGATAAACTCTTAATATTATCATCCTTAGGTTTCTCAACTGTTTCTTTTGGGGATTCAGAACTAGATGGACCTGAATTAGATTTACCAGTAAGCTGTGACAACTCATAATTTCAGGTCATTTTACAAACTTTGAAAAATTACTATTCATCACGGGATTTTACTATTCATCATTTACGGAGTCGATTTAATATTCTGAGAACATATTTCAAAGGTATCAGTCAATCCATAACCTGAACCATAAGCTGCGAATTCACTATTCATTGTTTATCGTAAACTAGGTTTACGAGTATCAAATTCGCGTAACCTTAATGGTTTAGCTGCGAATTCATGAACAATCATCAAGGACATTTCATATAGACTAGGTTTAGTCTACATATCATTAGCATCATTATCATTATATTAGTTCATGCATGGTTTTGCATTTTACATTAAACGCATAATTTCCTATTAAATAAACGCTATCGCGTAATTAATTATTCTGAACATTTGATCCGACACTTTCAAAAATTATCCCGATATATTTTTATACTCATATTAAGATTATAAAAATAATATTATGAGTTTACCCGGTGTTTTAAATTTATTTTGTATATAAATTGTTATATTTATATAATTACGACGGTTTTCGTAAATACTACACGATAATTACTATTTCACTCAATTTTTGTATGAAATGTATTTTTATAATTTTTATGACTTCAATATATTTTATTTTGATCCGTTAAAATTTATTTTTTAGCTAACGCTACCCTAAATGCTTAAATAAATACACAAGTTACTAATTATCCTTAAATAACTTTACATCTACTCTACACTTACATATTTAAATATATATATATATATATATATATATATATATATATATATATATATATATTATGTATAAATCACCCTTGTCGACACAAGGGTGACTCACACCATTTTGATGCTACAAATATCTTGTATACAATTTATACATATATTATTATAAGCTACTAAACACATACAAGTATAATATCTAGTGTGAAAAAAAAACTATCCTCTCTACCTCTCTTTCTCAAGAACCGGCCATAGGAGACCAAGCATAAGGAAACCATTTTTTTCTGGGTAAAAGCCATAAAATAACAACGTACTTTCTAAAATTTACCGACTTGAAACACTTACTTTTTTTATTAACATATACACCCACGTACTTTCAAATTTTGTTCCGGCTTTACCCATATTGTAATAAAATAATATTATTTAATATGATATTATATTAATATAAATCGGTCATATGGGTGAAGTCGGAACAAAATTTGAAAGTACGTGGGTGTATATGTTAATAAAAAAGTAAGTGTTTCAAGTCGGTACATTTTAAAAAGTACGTTGTTATTTTATGGCTTTTACCCTTTTTTTCTTCAAGTCAAGTTAATTTCATAACCCTAGCATACTCTTAAGTAAGGTTTTGAAATAAAACCCTAGTGTATTTAGGATAATCCTTGTTCATTTAACCTCATCAAGTAACTAGTAAGCATTTCATGGTCAATTTCATCTTTCATATTCATATTATGTTTATTTTATCATGCTTGAGAAAAACATGCAATTTATATGGATAGCTATACCACTTTAAATGCTTTTTAGTGCTAAATATATATATATATATATATATATATATATATATATATATATATATATATATATATATATATATATATATATATATATATATATATATCATCCTATAATTACTCCTTAAAACATATCACTTTTGGTGATGTCTAGGAACCCATGACACCCTAAGAAGGTGTATGGTAGGATTAAAATAGCTTCGGCGTTGGTTTGAAGTGGTTGGAATAAGTTTTACGCGAGAAAAATCCATTTCGCCAACTATATATAAGGGTCCTGATCATTTCGTGAATTCTGGAATTTTCGACAGTTGGTAAAAATTTTTGGGCTAGATATTTAGAAAATATACTTTAAAAGGAAAACGTGGCCGCTTGAATGGGTTAAAACGGAATTATAACGAAGAATTTATGCTATTTTCAAATTTAACGACGAAAACTATAAATTTCAGAAAATTCAGCATGTTGTCTCAACTTTTTACGAGTCAAAAATGAGCCTTAAGCGTTATTAAATGAGTCGATTTATCAAAAATATATTAGTATACTTTAATACAAAGCTAAGGACATATAAAACGTATAAAACGGACTTGTAACGATTAAATTACACGCGTTTAAACAAAGTTGCCGTAACTATTTTATATAAACATAACTAATATATTTTCTAATAGACAAACATTACGGCCGCGAATGACCATGTTGAGGGTCATTTTTAACATTGATGGAGTACTTTTTATAGAATGATGTCTTCTAGTAAAAGTAAGTTCGCCTAGCCTATTTTCCAAAATGTCCAACCGTTCATCAAACGGAGTTGTAACGAATAAAATACGGTCACTTAAACTTTGCCGAAAACCACCCTTAAACAATATTTTGGATACAAGTACCATACTTTACCTATATTTTTCTCCATGATCGAGACCTCTATGATAAAAACTTAAAAGCTAAAACTTCGAGATAATGATACAAGCTTTCCAAAACCGTTGAGTTTGTTTCCTAACACTCAATATTCACCATTTTACGACTAGCTTTTCGAGGCTATTTAGTCACTTTCATGAAATTGTCAAATGATATTATTTTACGACGAAAAGTTATAATTTCATAATAAATCATTAAATGATTATCGTAGGATATCATTTCAACATAAATACTTGTAAAGTATTTTATAACATGACGAGATGTCATAAACATATATTTCGACGATAAACGTTATTTTCAAAAATTCACAAGTGGTATAGATATCATACGAATTGCATGCATAACATTACATCATGACTTATTATATATCATATCATTCATAATAGGTCGCAGTTAGAGATTGCGCCTCATTTAAGTGTACTCACTTATGTCATCGCATCATTGTACCAAGTGAGTTTATTGCCCCACTTTCTATTATTTAATTGTTTTACAAACTCTTGGGGGAGATACATGCTATATTTTTAATCGAACACAAATGCTTTGAACTGTATGTTATATCCAAATGTTTTATTGTCACTAAGTAATCAATTGCCATGTTTGAAGTCCCTACGTCATGCACGATTAGTCACTTGCGAGTGAGCGCGAATATTGTGAATAGGCCTATTTGAATTAACACTCCCGTTCTTATTGACCCAGCTAGGGGAAATCGAACGCACTATATTTGAATCATTAAGGTAAATTGGCAAGTTTACCATATTAGGGCTGCGATGAAACGATTTTACCAATTTCTATTGGTACGAGGTTTACGCTTTGGTTGTCATGAACTTAGTGAAATAAATGTTGTTTTGTTTTCAACGATGTATGTGAAATAATGTAACTCACACTACGAATATTGTGTTCAAACGAATTAACTAAACCTATGGATTTCACTCAATCTTTGTGTTGACTGTTTTAAGCATGTTTTATCTCAGGTATCTCAGGCATATACTTCATGGCATGCATGTGGACTTATCATAGAGTCGCGGTGACGACGCGTCTTACATGGATTTTATGCACTTTAAAACATCGTTTGAATTGTAACAAATTTATTTCTGTACATGTTGATTTTCATTTGGGACCTACACTTTGTAAACTCTAATTGTTTTATTAAATCAAACGATGTGTTTTCCAAACGACACTTTATGTCGTTCAATATAACTGTGATTGTGATGCTATGACAGTCAACCCCCAGGAATTCCATTCCGCTGCAAAACAGGTAATTTGGGGGTGTGACAGATTGGCATCAGAGCTTCGGTTATAGAGAACTAGGTTGCCTCATTGACCCTAGACTATAACTACATCATCATAGCATCTCATCATTTCATCATAAGTGCATATTCACTTTACATGCGGTTTATACGTACATTTTTCGAGTTGTTTACTTTCATTTAAAATCGATTGTCACATGGATGCCTTTAAATACCCATCCCATTATCCTTTCCTCATACTCTAATGTGGATAATGCCTTGTCATTCTCTATCACAATTTTAATATCAGTTGACTCATCACCGATAACGTCGAATGCCGAGATAAAACCTTTAAGTAGAGCAAAGTCACTCTCACTCCTTTGTTTCACCACTAACATGTCGAGTTACACGTTATTCACACATTAAGTCACTAAACCATCATACATTTGAAGCACTTACGACATCTCATAACCCATCTCCTAGGAATTCGTCAGTTATTTTGTAAAATAATCTCAAATTTATTATCTCATGTCACATCTCTTTAGAGCGCTTATTTTTAACATAGGACTTTGCTACGTCTCACCTTTCCTCTTATTTTGAAGAAGTTATGGCGCCAAAGAAAGCTCCATAAGTTTTGACTCAAGCGGCTATGCAAAAGTATGTGAGGGATAGTATAGCCTAGGCATTAAGGACTGAAAGAGCAACAGTGGCGGCTGCTGTTGAGGCTGCTGCCAAGCCGCTAGACTTGCCGCTGCTGCTGAGGCTGCAGCAACTGCTGAAGCTGCCAGGCTCGCTAGAATTGCGGCTGCTGCTGAGGCTGCTAGACTTGCTGCTGCTGCTGCAGGAATTGCAGGAGGGTCTGGGGTTCGGAGTTGTTCATATAAGGATTTTAAAAGCTGAGACCCCACAAAGTTCAAGGGCACTGAAGGGGCCACTGCTATGGTTCGATGGTTTGAGAAAATGGAGTCTGTGTTTTCTCTATGCAATTGCCCTGAGGATAGCAAGGTTAAGTTTGCTACAAGTACACTACTAGATGGGGCAATGTCGTGGTGGAACTCGTATGCCCAGCCTATGGGAATGGAAAATGCTTACAAGCTCACCTGGGAGCAATTCAAAGGTTTATTGACGAAGATGTATTGTCCGCGAACTGAGGTGAAGAAGTTGGAAACGGAATTTTATGAGCTAGTGACTGTTAGGTACGACATCGAGACCTACATTCGAAGGTTTCAAGAATTGGCTGCTTTATGTCCATCTATGGTTTCGGACAACAAAAAACTACTGGAGGCTTTCATTGGGGGACTTCCCCAAATTATTCAAGGTGATGTGATTTCCTTTGATCCACAAACGATTGAAGAATCTATTCGAGTATCTCAAAAACTCATGGCACAAGTATTGAAGGGGGGAAACATTACCAACACCAACCGTAACAACAATACCAACAACCGCACCAACTACAACAACAACAACGACGATAACCAAATCAACAATAACAAAAGGAAATGGGAAAATGACAAAGGAGGTTATAATAACAACAACCAAAACCGTAACACTAACCATCATCGACAACAGAATAGAAGGCAAGAAGCTGCAATGGTTTATGTTGTTGCACCAATAGAAGGCAGAGGTTATGCTGGAACACACCCATTATGTAATCGATGTAAGTTTCATCACTCGGGTCCTTGCCCCTGCCAAGTGCCACAAGTGCCAAAAATTGGGACACCTAGCCAGGGATTGTAGAGGTAAAGCCGTAGTCACATGCTTCAGATGTGGGGAGAAAGGACACTATCGGAATCAATGTCCTCAAAACCAAGGTCAACAAGTTGAAGGTGCTCATGGGAATGCATACATGTTAGAAGGAGGAGAAGCTCGCCATGGTCTCAACAACGCGGAAGACTGAAGAAGTTTAGAAACTAACAGTCTCATTTTCCTTATATGCTATGTCGTACTAAGTTTATGTCTTCCATCGTATCCAGATCTTTATAACTTAAGATGTATTACTTTTTGATAAACCACTCGTTGTAAAATATTCTCATCTATTTTACTTTATTTTCTTTTCGATTCATTATCACTTACAAGGATTTTACTTCCTTTTACTTTAACGACCATTTTAACGTCACGGTTTAAATCTTTGTAAACATTGAGAGTTATAACAACTAAACCGAACGTCACATTATCATTCCTTAATTATACATAGCCTAGCTAACTATGTCTAATTCTGGAGGGATCATGTTATGTTGGGAGCAGTTATTTATAAATCTTATTGCAAGAAAATTTCTCACATATTCCAGAAAGTCAAAGTGATGCTCATTGGAGATATTCATCCAATATTTTCTCTACTATGATGTTTTGTACACTCTCAATCATCGATAACCGTAACGACACTTCTTCATGTCTTCTCTCCTCGTTATTCATCACAAACTCAAAAATTCGATAGACCAACACGAACTGAATTCAGGGACTGAATTCCTTTTTGGGTAGGCGAATGTGACAACTCGTAATTTCAGGTCATTTTACAAACTTTGAAAAATTACTATTCATCACGGGAATTTACTATTCATCGGTTACTATTCATCGTTTTACTATTCATCGTTTACGGAGTCGATTTAATATTCTGAGAACATATTTCAAAATTTTACTATTCACGAAACACTATTCATTCTCGGAGAAAAATCACTATTCATGCTTCACTATTCATCGTTTATCGTAAACTAGGTTTACGAGTATCAAATTCGCGTAACCTTAATGGTTTAGCTGCGAATTCATGAACAATCATCAAGGACATTTCATATAGACTAGGTTTAGTCTACATATCATTAGCATCATTATCATTATATTAGTTCATGCATGGTTTTGCATTTTACATTAAACGCATAATTTCCTATTAAATAAACGCTATCGCGTAATTAATTATTTTGAAAATTTGATCCGACACTTTCAAAAATTATCCCGATATATTTTTATACTCATATTAAGATTATAAAAATAATATTATGAGTTTATCCGGTGTTTTAAATTTATTTTGTATATAAATTGTTATATTTATATAATTACGACGGTATTCGTAAATACTACACGATAATTACGTTTTCACTCAATTTTTGTAAGAAATGTATTTTTATAATTTTTATGACTTCAATATATTTTATTTTGATCCGTTAAAATTTATTTTTTAGCTAACGCTACCCTAAATGCTTAAATAAATACACAAGTTACTAATTATCCTTAAATAACTTTACATCTTCTCTACTTACATATTTATATATATATATATATATATATATATATATATATATATATATATATATATATATATATATATATATATTATGTATAAATCACCCTTGTCGACACAAGGGTGACTCACACCATTTTGATGCTACAAATATCTTGTACACAATTTATACATATATTATTATAAGCTACTAAACACATACAAGTATAATATCTAGTGTGAAAAAAAAAACAAACAAAAACTATCCTCTCTTCCTCACTTGCTCAAGAACCGGCCATAGGAGACCAAGCACAAGGAAACCATTTTTTTCTTCAAGTCAAGTTAATTTCATAACCCTAACATACTCTTAAGTAAGGTTTTGAAATAAAAACCTAGGGTATTTCTAATAATCCTTGTTCATTTAACCTCATCAAGTAACTAGTAAGCATTTCATTGTCAATTTTATCTTTCATATTCATATTATGTTTATTTTATCATGCTTGAGAAAAACATGCAATTTATATGGATAGCTATACCACTTTAAATGTTTTTTTAGTGCTATATATATGTATATATATATATATATATATATATATATATATATATATATATATATATATATATATATATATATATATATATATATATATATATATATATATATATATATATATCATCCTATAATTACTCCTTAAAACATATCACTTTTGGTGATTTCTAGGAACCCATGACACCCTAAGAAAGTGTATGGTAGGTTTAGAATAGCTTTGGCGTTGGTTTGAAGTGGTTGGAATAAGTTTTACGCGAGAAAAATCCATTTCGACAACTATATATAAGGGTCTAATTGATGAGTGTCTAAATACTCATCATTTTTGTACTATTTAAACTGCAAAAACATCTGAAAACACTCAGAAATGCATCAAAATGATAAAAATATCACAAATAAGTGTTTTATGTATTTTAAATGCAAAAATATCAAAATCTGGTGAAAAACGTATCAAGTTTGCATAATTGGCAGTTTTAGTCCCCCAAGTTTCAAAAGTTGTCAAAAATAGTCCCTGGTAAATCAAAATAAAGAAAAATATAATTTCAAGTCCCTAGGGATTCATGAGTTGTCAAAATTGGTCCTTGAGATTTAAAATTGCAAAATTACAACTTAGGTCCCTAAACTTTTAAAAATGACAA
The DNA here is from genome assembly GCA_910596185.1 of Chrysanthemum makinoi. NCBI lineage: Eukaryota > Viridiplantae > Streptophyta > Magnoliopsida > Asterales > Asteraceae > Chrysanthemum > Chrysanthemum makinoi. The sequence continues at coordinate 76,399,055 of OU343223.1, read as the reverse complement.
GTTTGGTCCTTGGAATATTGGAGATTGTCAAGTTTGGCCCTTGGATTATAATTTCAGAATGTACATGATTGGTCCCTGGAAAATCAGAAATGGCAGCTTTGGTCCTCCATCTTTCAGGAATTGCACAAATGGACCCCTTCTTATTATGAGCCCCCTGCCAAACCACACTTGACCCCCTGCCATAATCCTTTGAACCCTTATTTGACCCCCTGTCCAATAATAGACCCCGGTCAACACCCCAGTCAAACCTCCCCTTTTCCCTCCAACCCCTGTCTCCTCTTCACCACTTGCCTGCAACACCTGCAACACCTTATCCCTTCAACCCTCCTCCATCATCATCACACCCACTCTCCCATCACCTCACCACTAGCTCACATACACCTCCCCTTATCCCTCAACCCCCCAGTTGCTATATTAGCTTTCCCGCCAAAAACCTCATCTATGGCCAGTATGTCCTCAAATGATCCAATGGCTGAGATTATTAGTGGGAATTGATCAGAACACAAGTGGAAGCAGTTTTGGTGTATAAAAAGAAGAAGAGAAGCAAGAGAGAGAGAGGGGTACTTAGTTTTTAGTTTTCCATGTATGTCGTTCTTAATTTTCCAAGTTTAAATTAGCTTCTAAATTGTAATTTCCAGCTTAACTGTACTAAACTTAAGTTATTTGATCATTGTAAGCTACTTTCAAGTTTCAATTCAAAGTTTTATTATGGTTTCAAGTTTTATGCTCACTGTTTAAATTTTCAGTTTCAAGCTCTTGTATTCAAGCTTCTAATAGCTTATTTTTAAGTTCAAATAAGTTTATTTAAGCTATTTATAGCTTTTGGTAAGCTTATCACTCAAGTTCAAATAATCTTGGTATCCGGTCAACAAAAGTTAAACTTTGTTGAATATTGGTTCAAGCAGTCTTGGAAATGGAATGGGGTTGATGCAGAGCTTGGATGGGTTTGGATTAGACTAGGTTAGTGTAGGTTGATTCTGGTTTAAGCTGCAAATGAGCTGGAACACTTGTGAGCTCTTCTTCCTTTCTCTATAAACTGTTTTAGGTCTGCATAACCTGATGTGTTTGAATCTGTGGTCATTAAATAGCTTAAACCTGTTTATTTAGTTGTAATTAGGATACTAGATTCAGTTTAAATGTTTGCATAAGCTAACTCAGTAGTTGGCTTAGTTTAAATTGCAAATCATATCTAAAATCTGTGTTTGGATTTGCTGCATCATCTGAGTTAAAGGATTTGGTTTAGGTTAATTTCTGTTGTAGTCATTTCTAATAGGTATATTAGAGTCATTGAGCTCCTATATTTGCACCATAGAACTTTAGAAGTCAAAATCACCTGTTAACTGTTCTTAATTTCAGTTCAGTTAGTATGGATTTGATAAAGCTTGCATTTTAGGATTAGAATTATATAAGCTAGCTTAATTCAGTCATATTTCATCATAAAACATCTATTTCAGTTCATAAATTGGGATCAAATCTCAAAATAGTCAACTTTTCAAAACTGCTAGAAAAGTCAAATTGAAAAAGTCATTTTCAGCTCAACTTGGGTGATTTTTAATTGGCTCATCATTGGATCAAATCAAGTGAAACTTTGGGTTTAAATACTTCAACTGGTCTAATTTCCATAAATGATTTTTGCAAATTTTTCCAAAATCTCCTTAAGCTCCAAATCAGTTGCTTAATAAGCTGCCAAGTGCCCTGTGCACACTCAGCATACACTGAGTTGTGCACAGGCAACTTGCAGGCCTTACACAGGTTTCATTCCTGCTATTTAGGTTCTAAAACTTGGTATTTTAGCCCTCTGGCTGGTGGTCTTGAGATCTACACTCTTGGTTTTCAGTTTAACTCATTTGATAAGCTGATTGATAAGCTCAAAGTAGGTAGGAAAAACTGTTTTTTGCACTAAAGTTTAAATCACCAAATCTTTGTAGATTGCATTTCAGTAGTGTAGATTAGTTGAATTTAGTTCATTTCTAGTACTTTTAGCATATTATAGGTTCTGTGATAGTTTGGTGCTCATTTGTGGCCTTTTGCTTAATTCAAGTGCTTATTTATAAGCAGTTTGCACAGCAACTTCATATTCCTTCACATAAGCTATTGTTTTTATATTTTTCTTAGATTCAGAATATTATTTTAGACTTTTCTTGAATTTTTTATAATTTTTCATCACTGTTTGCTATTTTTCTTTATTTTAAACAGTTTTTAGGCATTTTTAATTAGCTTTTAATACAATTAAATCGGAAAAACTTCAAAAAAACAAGTTTTCATTTTTCCTAGGTTAAGATAAATATAAAAAGAAAAAAAATAATTTTTCCAGATTTTTCTTAGTTAAATTTGAAATTTTTAGCAATTTAATTAGTTTTAAATAGCTTTTAATTCATAGAAAATAGAAAAATAATCAGAAAAATACAAAATTAGTTTTGAAAATTCTCTTTAGTTATTTTAGATTTTTCTAAGTCATAATTTCATTTTTCTAGCTTTATTTCATATTTTCTTATATTTTAGGGTATTATTAAATAGGTAAAAATAGCTTTTAATTAATAATAATTAAATAAATAGTCATAAAAATAATTTTCTTTTTCTAAAAATTTTCTCTTATCATTAGGTTTGTAAAAATGTCATTTTATATTTTTAGGATTAATATTGTTTCAGTTTCACATTTTCTTTTTATGCGTTACGTAGTTTTAATTTAAATTTATAAAAGAAAAATCAAAAACATCGATTTTAAAAATAGTGATAGCGTTTATTTAATATAATTTATCTTTTAATTTTCTTTAATTTGCATTTAAGCCCCTGTAATTTATAAACTTTCTCTTTAGGTATAATTATTCATAATCATAACCCTTTTCCGTTCAAATTCTCCCGATCACTATACGTTTGGTGATTTGCACTTCGTTGGGACTTAACGACACTGGGAAACACTATACTCTCTCGATCTTCATTGAATTGGTTCTAGACTGTTTGAAGTTTGTTACGGTTGGCCATTCACAAGTGGTCAGCTTGTGTGACAAAACTTAACCGTCTGGGAGCGAATCAAATTTTGGCGCCGCTGCCGGGGAGCTGTGCTAATTATCTTATGCTTAGTAGATTAGTGATTTGAATATTCACTCCTTGTTCATACCATCTATATATATATCTATATTTTCTTATAAAAAATCCAAAAACCCAAAAACATCTCAAAACGTATAAAACACAAAAATATTTTCCTTTTCTTTCTATATATATAAAGGATAAAAATACAAAAAGATTTGTCGTTTTCTTTGTTTAGTAATAACAACATAAAAAATTACCACCGCAAACCAAGGCAGTATACTACCTAACTGGGGGTACGACCATAACAAGTTCCCGAACCAAAGATTAAAACTTGCCTTTGTGTCCTTGTGAGTGGTGTACCTTTTTCAAAGAAGCCATTCATCTTGTGATTATTGGTTTAACTTCACTGTCGTTTTGACTCGATATTGTTTTAATTGGATTTGTTGTTATATCTACTTTTCAAAACCATAAAAACCCAAAAAGATTCTTCTTACCCCATTTTCATAATTCCTTTCCTTAACTCTGAGATTTCTTAGAGTTAACTCTAGTGTATGCGCACTCGCTCTTCTAGATCTGTAAGCCCATTTTGTGAGCTTGTCAGGATTCCAAGAAGGCGTGTCCGTAGACGTTCTGCCCCATCAGTCGGATCTGAGATCCGGACTGCTCACACTACTTTCGCTATCATGGCGGAAGAACGTCCTATGTGTGAGCTTCTCCGTGCACCCATCGGCGGGTATGGAGATGCTATTGTTATCCCAGCCATTGTGGCTGAAAATTTTGAACTCAAAACCGGGTTATTGAATCTTGTAACCTCAAGTCAATTCTATGGTTTTGAGAGGGATGATCCTCATGCTCATATTCGATGGTTTAACAAGATTGCATCTACCATCAAATACAAGAATTTCCCTACAGATGCTGTCCAAGCTTCTTACATTCCCATTTTTCCTTGAGGGCAAGCCGGATTTGGCTTGAAAAACAACCCCTAAATCAATCGAAACATGGGAAGACACGGTAAAGAAATTTGTGAACGAGTTTTATCCACCTTCCAAAACCACGAGTCTTAAAAATGAAATCATCAAGTTCACACAAAAGTTTGATGAATCCTTCAGTGAATCGTGGGATCGTTTAAGGAATTGCTCATAAATGTCCTCACCACGGTTTCTCCGAAGTTGATGCAACTCGATACTTTCTATAATGGAGTCAATCGATCAAGATTCTCTCAATTCCTCCATTTGGAGGAAATTTTTGAGTAAAACTGTAAAAGAAGCTTTAACGATAATTGAAAACAAGTCTAAAGTCCACACTGCACGAAGCAAACCGGTTGTTTCCCAAGTCAGTGTTGGTCCTTCTACTTCATCGCCGGTGAGTCAATCTAGCACCGATGCTAAGATTGACAAACTCACGGAAGCAATTCAAGCTTTGGTTCTCTCCAACCAAAAGAAAGTTTCCTTTCCACAAACTTCACCTCCTGCTGAAGTTAAGAAAGTGGAAGTCTGTGTTACTTGCGGTGGCCCCATGCCTATTACAACTGTATGGCCACCGATGGTAACCCTTTTGAAGCAAATGCTGTAGGCGGGATTTCTAATCCGAGGAGGCAACCAATACCGTGCTCCTATGGACCCGAACCACCGTCCTAACCACTACACTGGACCACCCGGTTTCAACCAAAACCAAAACCGTAATCAAAATCAGAATAGAACGAACCAAGGTTTTCAAAACCAAGGTAATTTTAGTCAAAATAACGGTTTTCAAAATCAAAGTCAAAACTTCCAACACCAAGGAAATTTTAATAGAAACCAAGGTCCGGGAAATTTCAACCCAGGGTATTTTCATGGCAATAATCAAGGAAATTTCCAAAATCAAGGCCCTAATCCAAACAATAGGGGCCAGAATTTTCCTACACAAGATCAAGCCGTTGTTCCAACCTGGACCATCATCGATGAGTTGTTAAAGCAATTCATGAAATCCCAAGAGGAAATGAATAGGTTGTTGGTTAGCCAGATTTCTGACATTAAGAAGTCTTTAAATGATCGACCCTCGGGCTCAGGTACTTTACCTAGCAACACGATCGCTAATCCGAGGGTCGATGCAAAGGCGATCACAACCGAAGTGGTGCTTTATGATGGACCCGCTATTTCTACTACCTCTTCTTCTTCTCTCCCGAAGGTAGTGGAAAGTGACCCTGAGGCGACAAAGGACAAGGAACTTCCTACTAATAACGGAGGTACCAACGATGTCCATCCTCAAGTTGTCCAGAAACCCAAAACCAAACACGAGTTGTTTTTGAACCTCCAGTTGACAACCCCAAATCCAAAACTTCTATTCCTTACCCATCACGTTTAAATGAGCAAAAGCTCCGCGAAAAGGCAAGTCATCAAATGGAAAAATTTTTTCAAATTTTCCAAGAACTTCATTTTGACATAAGCTTTGCGGATGCTATCATGTCGATGCCCAAGTTTGCATCAACTCTCAAACACATGTTAAGCAACAAGGAAAAACTGTTTGAAATGGCTAAGACTCCTTTGAACGAAGCGCTCAGCGGTTCTGTTAAAAAGCTTCCCGAGAAGCTTGGAGATCCTGGAAAATTTCTTCTTCCTTGTGTTTTTCCGGGAATGATTGAATGCTTTGCCTCGCCAATCTTGGTGCAAGCATCAATCGATGCCTTATTCGTGGAAGAAACTTTCTCTTCCGAACTTGTTCCTACCGCATGACTCTTGAGCTTGCAGATCGTTCTATATCGCGTCCTCTTGGCATCGCCGAGGATGTATTCGTGAAAGTAGAAAAGTTCCATTTTCCACCAGTGACTTTGTGGTTTTGATTTCGATGCGATCCTCGGGTTCCCCTCATTGTTGGATGAGGATTCACGAGAACGGGTCGTGCTCTCATTGATATATTTGAGCAAGAAATCACGTTACGTGTGGGTAATGAAGCTGTCACCTTTAACCTTGATCAAACTTCGAGGTACTCCTCAAATTATGATGTTGAATCGGTTAATCGAGTCGATGTAATTGATATTGCTTCAGAGGAGTACTCTCAAGAGTTTCTTGGTTATTTTCATAATTTTGTGAGTGGGGATTCCACCACATCTTCTCAACCAATCATTGCCGACTCTTCCCCCTATCTCACTCCGTTTGAGGGAGGTGACTTCCTTCTGGAAGAGATCGATGAATTTCTTGCTAGTGATGAATCAATTCCGCCTGGAATTGATGGTGTTTATGATTAGGAGGAGATATCCTTTATCTCGAGCAATTGTTAAATGAAGATCCATTACCTCCACTCCCTCCGAAAGAGATCACAATTGAGGAAATTAAATCAGTACAAACATCTACTGAAGAATTTCCCGAGGTTGAACTTAAGGACCTACCTCCTCATCTCGAGTATGCATTCTTGGAGGGTGATGATAAATTACCCGTCATAATTGCTAAGGACTTAACTAAGGAGGAAAAGACTGCTCTCATAAAGGTCTTGAAGTCACACAAGCAAGCAATTGCTTGGAAACTCTCCGACATTAAGGGTATCAACCCTGAGTTTTGTACTCACAAAATCTTGATGGAGTATGACTTCAAACCAGCGAGTCCAACATCGAGAGAAGGGTGAATCCTAAGATTCATGAGGTTATCAAACAAGAGGTTCTCAAACTTCTTGATGCCGGTTTAATTTACCCGATATCTGATAGTCCTTGGGTCAGTCCCATCCACTGTGTTCCAAAAAAGGGTGGCATAACTGTTGTCACAAATGAAGAAAATGAGTTAATTCCAACCCGATTGGTTACGGGATGGTGTATGTGTATTGACTATCGCAAGTTAAATGAAGCCACCCGTAAAGACCATTTTCCTCTACCCTTCATGGACCAGATGCTTGAGAGATTAGCGAGGAGCGAATACTATTGTTTCCTTGATGGTTTCTCGGGATATTTTCAGATCCCCATTGATCCACTGGATCAAGAAAAGACCACATTCACCTGCCCATACGGAACTTTTGCCTGAGGCGTATGCCTTTTGGTCTATGTAGCGCTCACAGCACGTTCCAGCGATGTATGATGGCAATTTTCCACGACATGATCGGGAAACAATGGAGGTGTTTATGGATGACTTCTCGGTCATTGGGGACTCATTTCAAACATGTCTCTCCCATTTAGATAAAATGCTAAAACGATGTGAAGACACCAATCTTTGTCTAAATTGGGAGAAGAGCCACTTTATGGTCAAAGAAGGCATAGTCCTTGGCCATAAGATTTCCAAAAATGGGATTAAGGTAGATAGAGCAAAAGTTGATGTTATTGCTAAATTGCCTCATCCTACTACCGTCAAAGGTATTAGGAGTTTTCTAGGTCATGCCGGGTTTTATCGTAGATTCATAAAAGATTTTTCTAAAATCGCTCGGCCTATGACCCATCTTCTTGAAAAAGATGCTCCTTTTATCTTCTCACCTGAGTGCATCGAAGCTTTTGAAACATTAAATAAAAAGCTTATGGAAGCACCCATTCTAGTTGCCCCCGACTGGGATTTACCCTTTGAACTCATGTGCGATGCAAGTGACTTTGCTATCGGTGCAGTCCTAGGGCAACGTAAAACCAAACATTTTCAGCCTATCCACTACGCAAGTAAGACTATGACTGAAGCTAAAACCCATTACACCACTACAGAAAAAGAATTATTAGCTGTGGTGTATGCGTTTGAAAAGTTTTGGCCATACCTTATATTGACCAAATGCGTGGTGTATACGGATCACTCGGCTCTCAAATATCTCTTTGCAAAAGAAGATGCAAAGCTGAGATTGCTCCGTTGGGTTCTCCTCCTACAAGAGTTTGATATCATTATACATGATAAAAAAGGAGCTGAGAACCTGGCTGCTGATCATCTATCCCGTCTAGAAAACCCTCACCAAGATGTGTTCGAGAAAAAGGAAATAAACGAAACATTTCCTCTTGAAACAATCAATGTGGTTTCTTTTAAGTGAAGACTCTTCTACCCCATGGTTTCTTTGACTTTGCAAATTACCATGCGGGTAACTTTGTGGTGAAAGGGATGTCGTCCCAACAAAAAATCAAATTCTTTAAAGATGTAAAACATTACTTACGGGCGACCCTACTTATTCAAAATTTGCGCCGATCAAGTCATCGGCGATGTGTGTATGGTCGGGGAAGCCAATGATATTCTCAAGGCTTGCCATTCGGACCTCTTGGGGACATCATAGCCCCAACTACACCGCTAAGAAGGTGTTTGATTCCCGATTTTATTGGCCCACGATTTACAAGGATGCCCACGAATTTGTCAAAACCTGTGACGCTTGTCAGCGTCATGGGAATATCTCACAAAGAAGTGAAATGCCGCAAAATTCCATTCAAGTGTGTGAGATTTTTGACATCTGGGGCATTGACTTTATGGGGCCATTTCCTTCGTCTCGCGGTAATAAATACATACTCGTGGCCGTTGACTATTTGTCAAAATGGGTTGAAGCGAAAGCTTTGCCTACCAACGATGCCCGAGTTGTTGTGAAATTCTTAAAATCTCTTTTTGCTAGGTTTGGAACTCCACGAGCTATAATCAGTGATCGTGGTACGCATTTCTGCAATGACGAGTTTGATAGAGTCATGCAAAAGTATGGTGTAACTCACCGTCTCCCCACTGCGTACCACCCCGAACAAAGTGGGCAAGTGAAAGTTTCCAACCGAGGGATTAAAAGAATTCTTGAAAGGACGATGGCGAAAATCGTGCCTCTTGGTGGATAAGCTAGATGGGCCTCTGGGCCTTCCGTGCAGCTTATAAAACACCCATCGGGTGTACTCCATACAAGCTTGTATGCGGGAAAGGCGTGTCATCTACCAGTTGAGCTTGAGCACAAGGCTTACTGGGCCTTGAAACATGCCAACCGATATTGAATGGCTGGTGATCACCGGAAAGTTCAAATGAATGAATTAAATGAACTCCGTGATCAAGCATACGAGAACTCTTTGATCTACAAAGAAAAGACAAAGAAGATTCATGACTCAAAGATCAAAAACCGCGTTTTCAACGTCGGTGATCGAGTCCTTCTTTTCAATTCAAGATTGAAGATTTTCTCGGGAAAACTAAAATCCCGCTGGTCTGGACCATTCACCATCACTAAAGTATTTCCATATGGAACCATTGAGTTATCTCAACCCGATGGTCCAAATTTTAAAGTGAATGGTCATCGATTGAAACACTATTTTGGAGAGGACATTCCTCCGGTGGTTGTCCCGGATCTACAAACTTTCCCCATGAACCAATGAATGCGGGGATCGAGTCAAGCTAGCGACTCGGGAATCAAAAACAGTAGCACACCATATGGGTTTTCACCCATATTTCTGACTTCTTTCTACTTTCTACCACCCTAGTGTGGGGAGTTGCCCCCCGCTGTTGTATATAAGAGTTTCAACAAAAAAAAAAAAAAAAAGAAAAAAAAATGTGTTTCAAATAATGGCCGTAATATTTCCCTTTTACGTTCTATGTTTCGGCATAACCGCCGGTACTTTGAATATTAAGGGCAATATTCATTTCTAGTGTGGGGGAATTCTCACGAATTTTATCATGTAATTATACCGCCTAATTCCCCAGTTTTTGGCCAAAATTTTTTTGGAGTAAGTGTTCTGCACTTACTCAGCTTATGGTTATCAGTCCGCCATGTCTAATAAACCAAAGGATTGGCTAATCCAGGAGAAAGCGGCTCTTGGTAAAGATATCTCAAATCCGTTGACGGCTTGCAATTTGCCCAAAATTGTATGGTGTTCGACTCACCATATCTTTAATTAGTGAAGAGTTGGCTAGCCCGCAAGTTTATGGCTTGTGGTAAAGGCGGTTGGAAATCCATAATTGGTAATCGGCTCACCAAAGATAGTATATATTATCTAAGAGTTGGCTAGTCCAGAAGCAAACGGCTTCTGGTAAAGACAAATCAAATCCGTTGGAAGCTGGTGATTTGCTCAAAATCATATGGTTATTAATGTACCATAGTTCTTACTTGAACTGAAACATTTGGCTACTCCAGAAGTAATGGCTTTTGGTAAAGAGATGAAATCCATTAATTTCTCTCAAAACATTGCTAGGGACTAGCAATATCTTAGTGTGGGGGATTGATGAGTGTCTAAATACTCATCATTTTTGTACCATTTAAACTACAAAAACATCTGAAAACACTCAGAAATGCATCAAAATGATAAAAATATCACAAATAAGTTTTTATGTGTTTTAAATGCAAAAATATCAAAATCGGTGAAAAAGCGTATCAAGTTTGCATAATTGGCGTTTTAGTCCCCAAGTTTCAAAAGTTGTCAAAAGCAGTCCCTGGTAAATCAAAATAAAGAAAAATATCATTTCAAGTCCCTAGGGATTCATGAGTTGTTAAAATTGGTCCTTGAGATTTAAAATTGCAAAATTACAACTTAGGTCCCTAAACTTTCTAAAATGACAAGTTTGGTCCTTGGAATATTGGAGATTGTCAAGTTTGGCCCTTGGATTATAATTTCAGAATGTACATTATTGGTCCCTGGAAAATCGAAATGGCGACTTTGGTCCTCCATCTTTCAGGAATTGCACAAATGGTCCTTGTATACTAAACAAACCAAATGGACCCCTTCTTATTATGAGGCCCCTGCCAAACCACACTTGACCCCCTGCCATAATCCTTTGAACCCTTATTTGACCCCCCGTCCAATAATAGACCCCGGTCAACACCCCAGTCAAACCTCCCCTTTTCCCTCCAACCCCTGTCTCCTCTTCACCACTTGCCTGCAACACCTTATCCCTTCAACCCTCCTCCATCATCATCACACCCACTCTCCCATCACCTCACCACTAGCTCACATACACCTCCCCTTATCCCTCAACCCCCCAGTTGCTATATTAGCTTTCCCGCCAAAAACCTCATCTATGGCCAATATGTCCTCAAATGATACAATGGCTGAGATTATTAGAGGGAATTGATCAGAAGACAAGTGGAAGCAGTTTTGATGTATAAAAAGAAGAAGAGAAGCAAGAGAGAAGAGTACTTAGTTTATTAATTTTATGTATGTTGTTTTTAATTTTCCAAGTTTAAATTAGCTTCTAAATTGTAATTCCAGCTTAACTGTACTAAACTTAAGTTATTTGATCATTGTAAGCTACTTTCAAGTTTCAATTCAAAGTTTTATTATGGTTTCAAGTTTTATGCTCCTTTGTTTAAAATTTCAGTTTCAAGCTCTTGTATTCAAGCTTCTAATAGCTTATTTTTAAGTTCAAATAAGTTTATTTAAGCTATTTATAGCTTTTGGTAAGCTTATCACTCAAGTTCAAATAATCTTGGTATCCGGTCAACAAAAGTCAAACTTTGTTGAATGTTGGTTCAAGCAGTCTTGGAAATGGAATGGGGTTGATGCAGAGCTTAGATGGGTTTGGATTAGAATAGGTTAGTGTAGGTTGATTCTGGTTTAAGCTGCAAATGAGCTGGAACACTTGTGAGCTCTTCTTCCTTTCTCTATAAAGCTGTTTTGGAGTGCGCATAACGATGTGTTTGAATCTGTGGTCATTAAATAGCTTAAACCTGTTTATTTAGTTGTAATTAGGATACTAGATTCAGTTTAAATGTTTGCATAAGCTAACTCACTAGTTGGCTTAGTTTAAATTGCAAATCATATCTAAAATCTGTGTTTGGATTTCTTTGCATCATCGAGTTAAAGGATTTGGTTTAGGTTAATTTACTGTTGCGGTCATTTCTAATAGGTATATTAGAGTCATTGAGCTACTATATTTGCACCATAGAACTTTAGAAGTCAAAATCACTGTTAGCTGTTCTTAATTTCATTCAGTTAGTATGGATTTGATAAAGCTTGCATTTTAGGATTAGAATTATATAAGCTAGCTTAATTCAGTCATATTTCATCATATAACATCTATTTCAGTTCATAAATTGGGATCAAATCTCAAAATAGTCAACTTTTCAAAACTGCTAGAAAAGTCAAATTGAAAAAGTCATTTTCAGCTCAACTTGGGTGATTTTTAATTGGCTCATCATTGGATCAAATCAAGTGAAACTTTGGGTTTAAATACTTCAACTGGTCTAGTTTCCATAAATGATTTTTGCAAATTTTTCCAAAATCTCCTTAAGCTCCAAATCAGTTGCTTAATAAGCTGCCAAGTGCCCTGTGCACACTCAGCATACACTGAGTTGTGCACAGGCAACTTGCAGCCTTGCACGAGTTTCATTCCTGCTATTTAGGTTCTAAAACTTGGTATTTTAGCCCTCTGGCTGGTGGTCTTGAGATCTACACTCTTGGTTTTCAGTTTAACTCATTTGATAGTGATTGATAAGCTTAAAGTAGGTAGGAAAAAGCATTTTTGCACTAAAGTTTAAATCACCAAATCTTTGTAGATTGCATTTCAGTAGTGTAGATTAGTTGAATTTAGTTCATTTCTAGTACTTTTAGCATATTATAGGTTCCGTGATAGTTTGGTGCTCATTTGTGGCCTTTTGCTTAATTCAAGTGCTTATTTATAAGCAGTTTGCACTCTGACTTCATATTCCTTCACATAAGCTATTGTTTTTATATTTTCTTAGATTCAGAATATTATTTTAGACTTTTCTTGAATTTTTCATAATTTTTCATCCTTTGTTTGCTATTATTCTTTATTTTAAACAGTTTTTAGGCATTTTTAATTAGCTTTTAATACAATTAAATCGGAAAAACTTCAAAAAAATAAGTTTTCATTTTTCCTAGGTTAAGATAAATATAAAAAGCAAAACAATAATTTTTCCAGATTTTTCTTAGTTAAATTTGAAATTTTTAGCAAATTAATTAGTTTTAAATAGCTTTTAATTCATAGAAAATAGAAAAATAATCAGAAAAATACAAAATTAGTTTTGAAAATTCTCTTTAGTTATTTTAGATTTTTCTATGCCATAATTTCATTTTTCTAGCTTTATTTCATATTTTCTTATATTTTAGGGTATTATTAAATAGGTAAAAATAGTTTTTAATTAATAATAATTAAATAAATAGTTATAAAAATAATTTTCTTTTTCTAAAAATTTTCTCTTATCATTAGGTTTGTAAAAATGTCATTTTTATATTTTTAGGATTAATACTGTTTCAGTTTCACATTTTCTTTTGTACGTTACGTAGTTTTTAATTTAAATTTATAAAAGAAAAATAAAAACATCGATTTTAAAAATAGTGATAGCGTTTATTTAATATAATTTATCTTTTAATTTTCTTTAATTTGCATTTAAGCCCCTGTAATTTATAAACTTTCTCTTTAGGTATAATTATTCATAATCATAACCCTTTTCCGTTCAAATTCTCCCGATCACTATACGTTTGGTGATTCAGTGCACAGCTCGTTGGGACTTAACGACCTGGGGAAACACTATACTCCTCTCGATCTTCATTGAATTGGTTCTGGACTGTTTGAAGTTTGTTACGGATGGCCATTCACAAGTGGTCAGCTTGTGTGACAAAACTTAATCGTCTGGGAGCGAATCACTGATCATTTCTGTGAATTCTGGAATTTTCGACAGTTGGTAAAAATTTTTGGGCTAGATATTTAGAAAATATACTTTAAAACGAAAAGCGTGGCGCTTGAATGGGTTAAAACGGAGTTATAACGAAGAAGTTATGCTATTTTCAAGTTTAACGACGAAAACTATAAATTTCAGAAAATTCAGCATGTTGTCTCAACTTTTTACGAGTCAAAAATGAGTCTTTAGCGTTATTAAATGAATCGATTTATCAAAAATATATTAGTATACTTTAATACGAAGCTAAGGACATATAAAGCGTGAAAAGCGGACTTGTAACGATTAAATTACACGCGTTTAAACAAGGTTGTCGTAACTATTTTATATAAACATAACTAATATATTTTCTAATAGACAAACATTACGGCCGCGAATGACCATGTTGAGGGTCGTTTTTAACATTGATGGAGTACTTTTTGTAAAATGATATCTTCTAGTAAACGTAAGTTCGCCTAGCCTATTTTCCAAAATGTCCAACCGTTCATCAAACGGAGTTGTAACGAATAAAATACGGTCACTTAAACTTTGCCGAAAACCACCCTTAAACAATATTTTGGATACAAGTACCATACTTTACCTATATTTTATTCCATGATCGAGACCTCTATGATAAAAACTTAAAAGCTAAAACTTCGAGATAATGATACAAGCTTTCCAAAACCGTTGAGTTTGTTTCCTAACACTCAATATTCACCATTTTACGACTAGCTTTTCGAGGCTATTTAGTGACTTTCATGAAATTGTCAAATGATATTATTTTACGACGAAAAGTTATAATTTCATAATAAATCATTAAATGATTATCGTAGGATATCATTTCAACATAAATACTTGTAAAGTATTTTATAACATGACGAGATGTCATAAACATATATTTTGACGATAAACGTTATTTTCAAAAATTCACAAGTGGTATAGATATCATACGAATTGCATGCATAACATTACATCATGACTTATTATATATCATGTCATTCATAATAGGTGTGAGTTAGAGATTGCGCCTCATTTCAGTGTACTCACTTTTGTCATCGCATCATTGTACCAAGTGAGTTCATTGCCCCACTTTCTATTATTTAATTGTTTTACAAACTCTTGGGGGAGATACATGCTACATTTTTAATCGAACACAAATTCTTTGAACTGTATGTTATATCCAAATGTTTTATTGTCACTAAGTAATCAATTGCCATGTTTGAAGTCCCTACATCATGCACCATTAGTCACTTGCGAGTGAGCGCGAATATTGTGAATAGGCCTATTGGAATTAACACTCCCGTACTTATTGACCCAGCTAGGGGAAATCGAACGCACTATATTTGAATCATTAAGGTAAATTGGCAAGTTTACCATATTAAGGCTGCGATGAAATGATTTTACCAATTTCTATTGGTACGAGGTTTACGCTCTGGTTGTCATGAACTTAGTGAAATAAATGTTGTTTTGTTTTCAACGATGTATGTGAAATAATGTAACTCACACTACGAATGTTGTGTTCAAACGAATTAACTAAACCTATGGATTTCACTCAACCTTTGTGCTGACTGTTTTAAGCATGTTTTATCTCAGGTATCTAAGGCATATACTTCATGGCATGCATGTGGACTTATCATAGAGTCGCGGCGACGACGCGTCTTACATGGATTTTATGCACTTTAAAACATCGTTTGAATTGTAACAAATTTATTTCCGTACATGTTGATTTTCATTTGGGACCTACACTTTGTAAACTCTGATTGTTTTATTAAATCAAACTATGTGTTTTCCAAACGACACTTTAGGTCGTTCAATATAGCTGTGATTGTGATGCTATGATAGTCAACCCCCAGGAATTCCATCCCGCTGCAAAACAGGTAATTTGGGGTGTGACATAAGCTTTTTCCTAAACTCTAAATTGTCTACTCCAAAACAAGAAACATCTGTCCTAAATGGTTGAAAACTACCAATTGGTGGAGGAACTGCATTATAACCCTTGTCTTTCTTAAATTCAGGAGGTATTTGACTAATTGATTCCTCATTACTAGATGTGTTTTCTTCTGAGCTAATGAGTTCATCATCACTAGTTGTTATCTCCTCTGAATCAATTTGTTCCTTATCACTAGGTGGGTTCTCTTCTGTATTGCTAAAATCCATACCAGATCCTAGGCCAGTTTTAATGTGTGCTCTTTTTTGTTTTTCAACAAAACTAACATGTGAAAGACCAGATTATTTACAACTAGCAAATTTTTCTAACAATTCATCCCTTTCTTTAGTCATCTTTTCAAGTTCAGAAACCTTACATCCTAACTTCCATTCACTCAATTTTAATTGATAATTTTGTTGCTCATATTTTTTACTTGCCCAACCATTTCATTTTTTCATGAGTTATTATTTTGGCTTCCATTGACTCTAAAGTTAATTGATAACCACTACCTCGACCTAGCCCTTCTACAATTATCTCTTTCGGTCACATAATCTGTAGGCACTTTTGATAAAATCATTACATTTAGAACATACCTCAGAGATAGTGGACGAACTTGGTGAAGTAGCTACCATAGCAAAGCGGGTTCTTCTTCACTTTCCATGCTCGTCAAAGCTTCCAAGACCATCTCTTGATTCCAGGCGAGCAAATCACGGTTACTCATCAAAAGTTGTGCTCCAATCAAACTCTTCCATTGCAACCATAGAGTAGGTTACTGGTTCATCATCAAATTCAACACTCCAGTCAACCTCTGATAGATTTTCTTGAGCAACCAAAGCTTTTGGTTTTGGTTCAATAATAGGAACTTCCCTTATTTCAAGCTTGGGTGTCTCAATCATCCTATTTGCCTGATATTTAGCAAACTTGCATTCTCTTGCAAAGTGTCCAGGCCTTTGACAATTAAAGCATTCAATCTTGGATTTTTCAAATGCTATACCCTGTTTGGGTTTGAAGTCAACACCTCTTCCTGTTTTCTTCATGAACTTCTTGATCCTAGCAGTGATCATGGCAACTTGCCATCTTATGTCAATTTCTTCTAGATCATCCTCATCAATTTGCAACAAATCTTCTTCATAAGTAACAGGTAGAGTGGCTTGTTGAGCAAAGAAGGAACATACAACATCATCAGAGTTGATGGTGTTTGATGGTGATGAGGTGGTAGAAGTCATGGTTGTGCAAATATTCTGTTTATCACCAACAGTACTTTGACAGGATAAGCGATTACTTTTAGTGGACGTACTGCCTCTTTTTTCAGAAGACACAAAAGCAATGCTGTGAGATTTTGAATTTGTTTGACGATTCATCTCATGCTCATACACCTTTAAATTATTGTAGAGATCATCAAAGTCCATAGTATCCAAACCAGATTGTCCTCTAATCATAGTAGAAACCACATGCCATACAGATGGCAAACTTCTTAAGAACTTCAAATTAGCATCTTCAAGAGATACCTTTGCTTCATATAACTCTAGCATACTAAGGAGATTTTGGAATCTGTCATAGGCAACATCAAGACCTTCTCTTTCACCAACAGTGAATGTTTCAAATTGTTGTTTCAGTAGATTTCTTTGCATCTTCTGGGAAGCATCATTACCTCCAAATCTTGTCTTGATAGCAGCCCATAATTGTTTTGCATCCTTAGCATCATGAAACTTTAGTAGGTGTCCATCAGGAATAGCAGACAACAGTATGTTGAGAGCCTTTTCTTGATTTCTTTTTGTAGCTGCTAGCAAGGTAGGCTTAGGTGGTTTAGGTTGTCCAGGAACTTCTACAGGTTCTTCAAGAACGACATTACCATTGACAATCATATCTCACAGTGCATGGTCTGTAATAGAAATGTACTGCTTCATCTTCATGCTCCAGAGATCATATTCTCCCTTCTTAATGATAGGAATCCTGAGTGAGGTGATGGATGGGAGTAGTGCAGCTTCAGTCGACATCTTTTAGGGTTTGTAGTTGAATCGGTTTTAAGGGTTTCTTCTTAATCGGAGTTTCCACACAAGCTCTGATACCACTTGTTGGATCGATATACTCTGACCAAACTAACTATATAGCTTGTAAGGGTTTAGCAACCTTGGATAAATTCTAAATTACTAACAATGAAACACTGATATAACTCTATTAAGTATGCGGAAACTACTTCAATAAAGCTAAGAAGAATAACTTTAAACTTCAACGATTATATTAAAACCAAAATTTGAATCTGCTTGTTATACAGATTCACTAACAAACCTAATCGCTAAATAACTCTAATATCATACTTTCATGTAAGTTCTAAGTCACGTATCTCTAATGCCAATCTAGGGGTCCTTTTATAGGCATAAAGAATACCCTAGTCGGTTTACAATTACAATCCTTGTACGATAAGTAATACTAATTCTAATCTAAGAATATTTTAGAATTACATAACATTCCATAAACGATATAGCATAGCAGTCCTTTAGCCTTGCAGTACTTTGACGCGAGCAGTACTTTGACTTTCATTAAGCAGTACTTTGACTTTCTTTAGCACTTTGACTTTATATCCCAACATCATCGGCTTCAGCTGTTGACCTAACATAATGTCAATGTTCCAACGCAGCTTGCTGTCTAGCTACAACATCCGCCTTTCTTTTCCTTTTAACCCTTGCTCTATCTTTTGCATTGGGAGAACCTAGCGGGGTTTTTTCAGCTGTTGCTTTTTCAATTACATTGTCAGCAGCAATCTTAGCAGCTAATTCTGCATCGGTTTGAAAGACTTTGTCATCTTTATTTTTTTCTATTAAAAAGTAATCCCGCAACTTACCAGCTATGTCGTTATCAGGCTTAGTTTCGTCTTCTTTAGATAAAGCGTTTTCGTTTGGTCCTTCAACCAACGGACGCTTTCCTATAACAGAAGCAGCGACATTTGAATCAGTAGAAATAATAGCTTGCATAGCACTTGCGCTCTTTAAACATGTTAGCCCAAGTGCTGCGGTCCCAAGCTTTTTTCTTTCATCACCTCTGTCTATCGTTACTGCTACTTCAACACTTGTATGCACGTCAGTAGCATTAGTAACATCTCCAACTTGCATAGTTTCCACACTAAGTAATTCATTTTCAACTGTAGCACCAACAGAAACATATGTACAAGCAGCAGTACCTTTGTTCAAAATTGTTGTGGGTGCATCATGACCTTGTTCATTGATAGCGTTTGTTTGAGTCACATTTGTTTGAGTTGTACTGGAAGTGGTTGCAACATTTGTTGCAGCGGTGGTTGCAGCGACACTAGCAGCGGTTTCAGCTTGACCATTTCCACCTGCATCCGCAGTCTCTTTCACCGTTGTGTTTTCTGTTGTCACAACATCAGTCATACGCCCACCAAGATCTTTCACAACATCATTACTGAATGGCAATTCACTGCTTCTAGTCACATGAGTACCATTAGTAACAGATTGAGATTCACTAGTTTCACCAGGAGGAGACTCCTCATTTCCACTTGAGGTAAAATATTTATGAATCACAGCAGTAACATTTGCATTAATATCGTCATGTTTAACTGTTGCTTTTTGTGTTCCTGTTGCAACAACAGAAAAAGATATAGAAGCATCAGTTACTTCTAACAAAATCTTTGGTTTTGTTGAACAAGACAGCGAAATTATCATGCTGGCAGAATCAGGATCGAGTTTATCGTCCGCTAGGACTGCTTTAGCATTAAAACATACTCCCAACTGCGAAGGCAATGGTGTAATTACGGACTAGTCAAGGCAAGCGACAACCATGCATAATGACACTAATACCTTATTTTGGAACCAAAATAGGCAACGACATCTTGAGCAGTCTTTTTAGTTTGAACTCTGTTCTCCGCTGCTTTAGCATCCTCCGTTGAAGCATCCACATCCATCCCCATCTTTCTGTACGATTACGGACTAGTCAATGCAAGTGACAACCACGCATTTACATATGAACATACTTAAGAAGTGTAAGGACACGCATACCTTCGTTTTGAATCAAAAGAGACGCTTACATCTTCAGCAGTTATACTACTTTCAAATGTCTTCTCCAGTCCAGTCTCAGCCTCCCCTGAAGCATCCTCATCCATCACGGTCGTGCTGTACAAGTACTGACTAGTCACAACGCCCGACAACAAAGCTTTTACATACGAACATACTTAGCAAATGTAATGACACGCATACCTTTGTTCGGACTCAAATAAGGCACCGACGTCGTGAACAGTTGTATTAGTTTCGACGGTCTTCTCCACTACATTCGGCGCCTCCCCTGAACCATCCACATCATTCACGGGTATTCTGTGCAATTACGGACTAGTCAAGGCAAGCGACAACTATGCATTTACATATGAACATGCTTAAGAAATGTAATGACACGCATACCTTTTTTGTGGCTCAAATGAGGCACCAACATCGTGATCACTTGTATTAATTTTGACGGACTTCTCAACTGCAACATCAGCCTCTTGATAACGATACACGCGTCGTTCGGGGTCAAAGGAACTTCCTTTTCGTCGAGCAAGTTTTTCAACACCCTAGGTAGTGAACCTAATCGTTGTAGTGTAGTATTAGGGTAAGCCACTGGAATTGATATCGTTCTCTAGGGGAATAGGAATGCTAGTGAGAAGTTACTACGCTAAGGTTGGGGTTGAGGAAGATTATTTTTTTTATCTTTCTATGCTTTTTAGGAAATGGAAAGGTACGAATCTCGGGGTTTGGATTTGGGGGGTTGGTATTTCTACCGATTACTTCTACTTATCTAATTATCTAAACTAGTGGGTAGTCTATGTCTAATTATTGTGTGCTCGTATGATGATTTAAAGATGTGTTTACTTAGGTTTTCTTACTCCTTAATTATCTCCTATGATGGTTGAATTGTCACGTCCTTATTCTTAATCGCGTTGTGTGTCTAAGGTCGTAGGGTATGCGTTTATTCCTAACTCTTTGAAACTACCAAAGGTTATTGCCTAAAAAATCTCAAGGATTTATAAACTTAACACTAAGGTACTCTTCGGATGGTTTAGCCTACAATGACTATAGGTACTATAAGCTAAGGTTCACAAAGATTAATCAAGCATTAACTACACAATGGATGACCTATCGCAATACTAGATCATTAACAATTAAGATAAGAGACAACCAATCAATATTCAATAATTAAGTTTCATATTCCCTAAGCAAACACACAAGTAAATTAGCCGGACATGGGAAACATGCAAGCATACACACAATTAATTGAAGAGATACTTGAATTAATGAAGTAAAACACTTATCTTGATGTAAGATAGGGTATGGAACCCTAAAATACTGTACAAGACAGCCTTGGTTTGGTTTAGGTTTTTACTCCAAAAGACTACACACTGAAAACTAAAAAATTTGGATTCTATATATAAGATTACAAATGCGATGGCATCACCCTTTGATTTGTGACTCCGTCGGGTCGCCGTTATTAGGGTTTCGTCTTGGCCACGTTAGTCTAGCGACGACGTCACCTTATTCCTATGACACCGTCCCCTTCAGTCTCTGACGTCGTCTGGATCAAATCTAGGCCGTCTGAGTTGCGACGCCCTACTCTTTTAAAACCTGAAGCCGTCACTTGTTGATAACGCCTAAAATGAACATGTTTTTAGTAGCGTTACTGTTGCAAAAGTTCAAAAGATGCGTATTGTGTATGTATATGTAGCCAGGTATCACGAATGATGAAGAAATGAAGTTTTTATGCACATTTGGAAGATTCTCGAGGAAGGAAGTCGAGCAAAGAAGCTTTTGGATTCAATGATTGGGAAGCACAATGATTTCTAAGTATCTACAGCAAGGAAAGATCAAGTTTTGCCTTGGAAATCATCAGCGAGAGCAAAGAATGAAGCGTGTAAACAAGAAAGTCAACAAAAGTCAAATCAACACAATCCAGCCGATCGATCGTAACCCGTAACTGATCCAGCTGGGCAAATGGTCAAATCACAACTGATCCGGTTTCCATCGCAACCGATCCGGTTGCATGAGCTGCAGTTACACAAAGTTGCATTTATTGTTGCCTTAACTCCCCATAATCATTGGAGGCCGATCATTTCTTGATATTAACTTGTTGGGAACGTTTTTGGTCAGTTGAGCAAGCTTATTTGGCTATATAATGAACCTAGTCCTAGTTTACTAGGTGTGACACAACCAAAAGTGTATTAGTTTACATCAAAACTAATACCAACCATATTATTCAGCCCAAAAGCTTAGTCTTTACTGAAAAACGTCCAGGAGCAAGGAGGGAACAATTCTCATCCATAGTTTTGGTAATTTGGAGTTATACGGTGAATCTAGGTGATTGGAGGGGCGTGGTTGCTACAATCCACGAATTCTAATTCTTGTAATCGCAAAAGTTTAGGTATTCTATGAACTTTGTTATGGATTTCTATGCTCTTGAATTATTGGAATTACTTTGTTATGATTTGTGTTTAGTTATTATTATCATGGAGTAGTTTTGGTATATACTTGTGTGTTGAGATGTAGTTAATTATACTAGTGTTCTCATATGTGATGCATGTATATATGATCTTGTTTAAATAAGTTTGTTGGAAAAATACTAGTCTTGGTTTGATTTGTTGATAAAACATGTTTTAAGAAAAAGGACCGAAAGGATTTCTCTTGTGTTTTATTCCAAAAAGTTGAGTGACAAACTAGTATGGGGATATGGTGATTGACAACCACCATGTTTGCTTATTAAAACAAGACTAGGAACATTTTCATCACGAAAGGGTCGAAAGATTCGTAAGAACAAGTTTAATAAGAACATGTTGCAAACAAATGGAATTTTCTAAAGGATAATCATTAGGATAAGGACCGAAAGGATTGCCTATATGTTTTTGTTCTTAGAATGATTTTTACAAACATATACCATGGTTGGGGATCATTTGCTTATGATTTGTGCATCACATCAAGAGTTTACACCAAACCTTCATGAACACTATTTATGGTTGACTATGGACTACACACAAGTATATATAATTCTTATTATTGAATTTCACTATAAACATCACTATTTGGGGAAGCCTTGACAAGCTTTCTTGTTGGAATCTTTT
The DNA here is from genome assembly GCA_910596185.1 of Chrysanthemum makinoi. Taxonomy (NCBI): domain Eukaryota; kingdom Viridiplantae; phylum Streptophyta; class Magnoliopsida; order Asterales; family Asteraceae; genus Chrysanthemum; species Chrysanthemum makinoi. Next base: position 76,376,514 of record OU343223.1, on the reverse strand, counting down.
CATACAAAACAATTTCAAACACAAAATCCCTTGGGACGATCTCGACTTACCCAACTTTGCTATAACGGATGAGTATACTTGCTCGTATGTGTTAATAGATTATACGGTTAAATCGTGTTTATAAATTTTTTAAACTTGCACTACGCATAACACATCAAGTTTTTGGCGCCGCTGCCGGGGATTTTATTTCAATTTTGATTTTCTGTAAGATTGGTAGTATTGGAATTGAATTTGGTAAAAAGTAAAGTAAAAAAAAAAGTTTTGGTTAAAAGCTAACCGATTCGGTTGCTCTGCAACCGAATCCGGTTAGAGCTACGGAGTGATTTTTTATTTTTGATTTCAAGGTTCTAGTTTACTTAGTGATTTGTGTTATAGTTTCTAGAGTAATTCTTGTCATTTTAGATTTTATTTACAGATTATATCTTGTAGTTTAATGATTTCTTAGATTTTTTATATTTTCTTTATATTTGTTATTATTAGTTAATTAGTTTAAGATTAATTCAAGTTTTAATATTAATGATTAGATAGTAATTTTTCAGTTATATGGTTAAATTAACTTTATGGTAGTTTTTAATTGGTAGTTAATATAGTTTTTAGTTTAATGGTTTAATTATTAAGTCACTAATTATTGGTTTATGAAGAGTCTTAATTAATTTAGAGTTTTAGTACACTTAATGATTTCTTAATTTCAATTAATATTCAGTTTTAATAAAAAAAAATTGTGTCGATCTAACCGATCGGTTACAACCGGCAACCGGATCCGGTTAGATTACTTGGTCTAAGTTATTACCACCAACCGAATCGGTTGGTGAGCCAACCGATCCGGTTGGAGCTCTTGGTAAAAATTTTTATAATTTTTAGATTTTGAGTTTTAACTTATGTTTTTAATTTTGTTAAGTATCTTTACTTGCTTAGTATATTTTTCTATAGTTTGTTCTTGTTTTTACTAACTCTAACGCTAATGATTCGGATTTTGTTTTATTTTGTTTTGTCAAGTTTAGCTAGTTAGTATGGATAGTTTGAGCGGAATCTCGGAATACCTTCGTAACTTGGATGAAATGTTCAAGGATACCGGAAGTTCACTGGAAAAGATTGGAGGTATCTTGGAAGAGAGTAAGAAAGATTTGGGGATTGATACGGTTAATATGGAGGAAACGGGTGAAAACAAAGTTCAATTTCCCAAGAAGGGAAGAGTTGTAGTATTCACACAAGCACCTTTAACGGTGTATGATTCACCACTAATGAGGTTTGGTAAGCCTTGTAGTGTAAAAGGAGTAAGTGCTTGGGGCGCGCAACTTAATATGGCATATGGAAAAACTACATTTTGGAGAAGGTTCTTGTAATTGGTCATGTACATTTGGACTATGAAGCATATGGAAGAAGGATGGTTAAAAATCTTAAGGTCAATATTCATGGACACATTTTGAAACAATTTTGTTGTGTGTTTAGAAGAAGGGAATCTGGATGAACAATGTATGTTTTGGTCAAGACTTTCTTGTCACGACCAAGTGTCAAGTTGATTTTGCAATGGGAGAAATGAGGATTAATATAACTTATTTGGAAGAAGGAAAATGAGTGAACGAGATGCTAGTGGAATTGTGTGCGAACATGGAAGAGAAAGATGTGGAAGTAGTTAAAATGGGGAAAGCAAATCGGAAGAAAACTTCATCAAACAAACTAACCCCAACCACAACCACCAACAAAAATTGTTAGCCTTAATAGTTTTATTAGAAGTGATGGTCATTCACGATTAGGAACTTTGTATCGTGTGTTAGATATCGTGTTAGAATTGTCAACGGGCTCGTGGATTGGGCTAAGCTAAATGGCTAATAGTTAAGATAAGCTAGCCTTTTATTATGTGTAATCCAATCCAAGTCCACGAAGCCCAAGCCAAGCCCATGGAAAGCCTTTAGGGCAACATGTGTCTTGTACTATAAATACCCCTCAAATGGTCATTTGAGGGGTGTGCTTGAAAGTGTGTGTGTGTGTGTATTTTCTCTCTCAAGGAATATACAACTTATTGTGTTTATCTTTATCCTCTCACATATACACGAATTTATATCTTCAAGTCACCATCTTTCTCATCTTATTTCTAAGCTTTGTTTGTGTTTGTGTTGTTTGTGTTAACGTGGTATTTGTGTTGGGTTTGTGATAAGGTTGATAAAAGTAAGGTCCTACAATTGGTATCAATCGCCTAACAATGGTTTAGGAGTGTTTGGTTGAAGTTTCTGTTTGTGTAGTATACGCGTAGTTTCGTTCTTAAAGATTCACGCATAAAGCTTTAATTTTTGCACTTAAAAATTCAAGATTCTTGTGGTTTAAGGTGTATTTGGTGCTAAAGTTTTAGTTTTTTGCAAAAAGTTCGAAGCTTTACGCGTTTTGGTTAAGTTTTGAGCTCGTATTTGATTCATTGGTCATTTCTACACGTAACTTTTCTAGGCACTTTGGGTGAAAAAGGTCAACATTTTTGGGTTATTCGAGTGTTTTTAAGGATATCTGTGCAAGCGAAATTGTTTGAATCGTTGGATATTTTTTACGAGTAGGTCAAAACCCTAGTTCTACTCGTAAGAAAGTCAACTACTCATAAGTTTCTACTCGTAACTTTTTGGTGCAGTTTCTTCGAGCTATAACGGTGACTCAGTGCTTCCCTCACTTGGATAAGTTTGTGGAACACTTCGACTTTTGGATATCTCTTACACTGTGATAGTGTAAAGGATTTTTGGGCAAAACCCTAATCTTACGCATAAGTTTCGACTTACGCGTAGAATACTTTACGCATAAGCATTTTTCTTACGCCTAAGTTTTCCTTACGCATAAGCTAAATCTTACGCATAACTTTTTCTACTCGTAACTTTAAACCTACGCATAAGATCCTACGCCTAAGGAATCCTACGCCTAAGATCCTACGCATAAGCCTCGTCTACTCATAACCATATCCTACTCGTAACTTCGTGTTTCTACGCCTAATCTCTTCTTTAAAAAAATTAAATTTTTGAGGAGACTAAACGTTCAATTTTTACGCGAGATTCAAATTTTGGTATAACTGTGAAAATTTTGGTCAAAAATTCAAATTTTTGGGCCTAAATTCAAAATTTTCGTCAAATTTCGGCGTCAAAATTGTCATAACTCAAATTTTCATCGACCTTAGAATTGATTTTTATAGTGAATTTCAAATTTTGGGCGAAATTTTTTAAGAACCAAGGTTACGAGTACGACTTTCGGAATCACCTCAACCGAGCTTAATCATCATCAACCACAACTCCTTTATCGTTGAATCGATCCTACATCAACTTTATCCGATCATACCTTCATCAATGGCAACTCAACAAGATATTCATGCAGCCGGTCCGAGAAAACCGACCTCCTATGTTGGAAAAGGTGGTTATCTTCAATGGACAAGTCGAATGCTTCGTTACATCAAGACAAAACCTAAAGGAAAATTGATGATCAAATCCATTCAGGATGGACCCTTCATACCTCGACAAGTCCAAGACCCTGGAAATGCTGATGCAACACCTCTCGTCCCACCATTTTTTCGTCTTCAAAATGAATCAGAATACTCTGAAGAGGATCAGAAGAAAGTCGAAGCAGATGACATGGCAATTCATATTATCTAACTGGGTTTACCAAGAGACATCTTTGCTGCTGTAGACAGTTGTGAAACTGCTTTCGATATGTGATGAGTGTCTAAATACTCATCATTTTTTGTACCATTTAAACTGCAAAAACATCTGAAAACACTTTCGAAATGCATCAAAATGATAAAAATATCACAAATAAGTGTTTTATGTGTTTTAAATGCAAAAATATCAAAATCTGGTGAAAACGTATCAAGTTTGCATAATTGGCAGTTTTAGTCCCCAAGTTTCAAAAGTTGTCAAAAACAGTCCCTGGTAAAACAAAATAAAGAAAATGTTATTCAAGGTCCCTGAAATATTCTAAGTTGTCAAAAATGGTCCTTGAATAAATCTTTTGTCAAATGGCAGAATAGGTCCCTCAAGTTTTGAAATTGTCACAAATAGTCCTTGGAAAATTGAAAATATCAAAATTGGTCCTTGTACTAATGAAGGTTGTCAGTTTTAGTGCTTGTGACAACTTTGGGAAGTTGGCAGGATTGATCCTTCAAAAATCAGAATTACAAGTTTAGTCCTTGTCATAATTATAAACCTAAGCCTTGTCAAAATAGATTTGACCCCCTGCCACTTAACCCATTTGACCCCCCTGTCTTTTCTCTTTTTGGACCCCCAGGTCAAACAAAGTCAAACTAGCTTGACTTTACCCGCCACCTCCTGTTTATCCCTTCCAACTTGCCTGCAACTCTCACCCCTCTCCCATCACCTTTCTCCTCCCCTCATCAGCACCACTACCCACTCAACCCACTACAATAAATGCCACCCCCCCTACTAGCTATTTCAGAGGCTACAGTCAAATATAGGCTTTCCCGCCAAAATGATAAAAACAGCCAAAATGCTCAAAAATCATCCATTGGCTCACAAAAGTGGTGGGATACTCTCAGAAGGACACGTGGAGCTTATTGGAGTATAAAAGAGAGGAAGAGAAGCAAAGAGAAGACAGTTTTTTAGTTTCTTAAATTTTTGTATGTCGTATTTTATTTTCATGTTTTAAATTAAGCTTTAAGTTGTAATCCTTTGTTTCATTATATCAAATTAAAGTGTTTAAATGTATTAAGACTGTTTTCAAGTGTTAATTCAAGTTCCTACATAAGTTTCATATTCTCATGATTATTGTTGCATCATTTAGTGTCAAACTCTTGTTACCAAGCTTCAAATAGCTTAATTTCAAATCCAAACAAGTTTATTTAAGCTTGAAATAGCTTTTTGTGAACTTGGAATTCAGTTTCAAACAAACTTGCCACAAAGTCAACAAAAGTCAACTGTGCAGCAATCTTGGTCCAAACAGGTTTGAAAATGGCATGGGGTTGATTCAGAGGTTGATTTGGATGGGTTTGATATAGAATAGTACAATTTAGGTTCTGATTAAGCTGAAAAATAAGCCTGGACATTTGTGAGTGTATCCTCATTTTCATTCATTTTGCAGTTTATGTTTGTATTTGTATCTGTGATCATAAATTGTTTAAACCTATTTAAATAGTAGTAACTAGGTTAACTTAAGTTATATTAAGCAATGGTTTGTGCTAGTTCAATGATTTGCTCAGTTTAGCATCAAATCAGTTTCAAAAAGGTGTGTTTGGATCGATAGGTGAAATTGTTTTAGAGGCTTGCTCAGTGGTGGAGTCTTGTTGTTCTAGGCTTGCTTAGTCCTAATATACTAAATGCTGTCTTAATATTGCACCTGCAAGTGTCAAAAGTCAAAATCCATTTTGAATTTGTCTAATCCCTTATCTGTTGAAATTTTGGAAACTCAAAAGCTTGATTCATGTTCAATTATCACTAGAGTAGCTTGCATCACTGTCACTATACCATATAACATCAATATTAGTTAATAAATTTGAATCAAAGTTCACAAAAGTCAAAATCTTCATAACTGTTAAAAAGTCAAAATTTGCAAAAACCGAGTTTTACCAACCCAAGATGATTTTTCATTGATTCATCTCTGGGCCAAATCAAGTCAAACTTTGGGTTTTATAAGTTCTATTGGTTTAGTTTCTTATTAGGATTTTTGTTGATTTTTATTAATTTTCTAAAAGCTTCAAAAAAGCTCATCAAGTAGGGCTTATTTGCCCTGCTCACACAACTCAGTCAAAGCTGAGTTTTTCTCAGCTTCTTTCAATCCTTGCACAAGGCTCATAAGAGCTCATCTTGGTCTAATCTTTGGTTTACAAGATCTTGGCCAGGTCTACTTTAGACTCACACTTTTGGTTTTTAGCTTGGACATTATTTGAGTGCTTATTTTCCAGCTACAAGCAGACCTCAAAATCTGTTTTGGGCTCTTGCAGTCAAATCATCACATCATAAGTAGCTTGCAATTTATATGTTAAGGATAGTTGTAATAAGTTGTTTTAGAGTAATTTTAGCATAACAAAGCTTCTGTGTTCAGTTGGTTCCCTTTTGGTACCCTTTGGCTTATTCAAGTGCTTATTTCATAAGCACTAGTATTGCAGTTTCATTTTCTTACAAACAAGCCATTGTTTTTCTATTTTTTTTAGATTCAACATATTAAATAAGAGTTTTCCTGAATTTTTCACATTTTTCTAGGTCAGTTTGCTATTTTTCTTAATTAAAAACAGTTTTTAAGTCATTTTAATTAGCTTTTAATACAATTAAATCAGAAAAAGTTCAAAAAAATAATTTTTCATTTTTCTTAGGTTAAGATAAATATAAAAAGTAAAAAAAAAGTAATTTTCCAGATTTTTCATAGTTTATTTTGTAATTTTTAGTAATTTAATTAGTTTTTAATAGTTTAAAATTCATAAAAATAGAAAAATAATCAGAAAAATATAAAAATAGTTTTGAAAATTCTCTTTTGTTATTTTAGATTTTCCAAGTCATAATTTTATTTTTCTAGCTTTATTTCCTATTTTCTTGTAATTTAGGTTATTATTAAATAGTTAAAATTAGTTTTTATTTAATAATAATTAATTTAATAGTTATAAAAATAATTTTATTTTTCTTAATATTTTCTTTTATCATTAGGATTGTAAAAATATCATTTTCATATTTTTAGGATTAATACTGCTTCAGTTTTACATTTTCTTGTGTACGTCACGTAGTTTTTAATTTAAGTTTTAAAAACAGAAAAAAATCAAAAACATTAGTATAAAATTAGTGATAGCATTTATTTAATTTAATTTAGATTTTAATTTCCTTTAATTTACATTTAAGCCCCTGTAATTTATAAAATAACTCAAAATCCTTACTGATCACTATCCTTAGTGATTATTCAACAATCTGATTGTGTTAAACACCAGTCATCCTCCGTGGGACTTAACGACCCGGGAATCCACTGTATTCCTCTGATCTAAATTGCATTTGGTGTTTGAGCTGTTTTAAGTTCCTTACGGTTAGCCATTCACAAGTGGCTAGCTTGCGTGAGAAAACTTGACGGTTTTGCACGGATCAAATTTTGGCGCTGCCGGGAGGTAAGCGTGTCCTAAGCATTTTCGGACCGTACTTGCACATATACCACCTTTTGTAAAATAGTTTTTGTAAAGTTATAACAAAATCAAAAAGTTCATTAACACTTTTCCTAAAGTGTTAAAACACCAAACAAAATATAAAACAACAAAACAATCGTAGCGTTTTCTAGCTTGTGTTTCTTTTAAGGTGATTCTTAAAGAAATACGATTTGGTTAAACGAGACGATACCAAAAATATTGTCCAAAAGTTTTTAAACCATCAGCACAAATCTATACCTACGTCTTTTCAGTGGTACTTAATATATACATAAAAATCAACCACCGTAAATCAAGGCAATACACCTACTAACTGGGGGTGTGACCATAATAAGTTCCCGAACAACAGATTTAAAACTGGCCTTTGTGTCCTTGTGATTTGGTGTACCTTTTTCAAAGAAGCCATTTCATTTGTGATTATTGGTTAAGTTCACTTGTCGTTTTGCCTCGCATTTGTTTTGAAAACTGATTTTTATACTTAGTGCATGCGCTCTCGTTCTTCCAGTTCTACAAGTCCACTTTCTGAGCTTGGCAATATTCCTCGTAGACGTAGAGGACGTTAACGCTCCTTCAGCCGTGGCGAGGAACGTTTACCACCACCACCACCTACCGTAATGGCGAAGACAAGCCGATGAATGAGCTTCTCCAAGCACCCATCGAGGGTTACGGAGCTGCTATTGTTGTCCCACCATCGTGGTGACACTTTTGAGCTCAAAACCGGGTTACTTAATCTGGTAACCCAAAGCCAATTCTATGGTTTTGGGCGGGATGATCCTCATGCACACATTCGATGGTTTAACAAGATTGCATCTACCATCAAGTACAAGAATGTCCACATGAAGCTATCAAGCTTCTTCTGTTCCCATTTTCTCTAGAGGGACAAGCCGGAATTGGCTTGAGAAACAACCCCCTCGTTCCATTGAGACATGGGAAGATCTTGTCACAAAGTTTGTTAATGAATTCTATCCTCCATCCCGAACTACATTTCTTAAGAATGAGATAATGAAATTCTCTCAGAGATTTGATGAATCATTCGGGGAGGCGTGGGATCGTTACAAAGAATTGCTCCGCAAGTGTCCGCATCATGGTTTTACCGAGTTAATGCAAATGGATACTTTCTACAATGGTCTGAACCAGACTAATCAAGACTCTTTGAATACCTCCGCGGGAGGTAATTTCTTGAGCAAGACCACAAAAGAAGCCTTGCAAATCATTGAAAACAAGTCCCAGGTCCGTCCTTTCCGCATAAAGACATATCAGACTTCGGTCTAATCTTTGGACCTTCTACTTCATCTCCCGTGAGTACATCTAGCACCGATACTAAGATTGACAAACTCACGGATATTGTTCAAGCTTTGGTTCTTGCTAACCAAAAGAAAGTCACTTTCACACAAGCACCATCATATGGTGAAGTGAAGAAAGTTGAAGTTTGTGTTACTTGTGGTGGTTCTCATGCATACTACAATCTGTACGCCACCGATGGTAGTCCGTTTGAAGCTAATTCTATAGCCGGTACTTCAAATCAAGGAGGTAATCAATACCGTCCTCAAAATGAACTAAACTACCGAGCTAATACTTATCAGGCACCACCCGGTTTCAACCAGAATCCTAACCGGAATCACAACCAACCAAGAATGAACCAAGGTTATCAAAACCAAGGTAATTTCTATTTCGGACCCAATCAAGGTTTCCAACATCAAGGAAATCTTAATCAAAACACTTACAATCGAGGGAATCAATTTCAGGGGAATATGAATCCTAATCAAGGGAATTCTGGCTATAATCAGAACACACGGCCTCAAATTATCCCTCCACCTCCTCCTGTATCAACATCTGATTAGCTTTTAAAGCAATTCATGAAAACTCAAGAGGAGACAAACAGGTTGTTGGTCAGTCAAATCGCTGAATTAAAGAAGTCTTTAAATGATCGACCCTCGGCTCGGTACTTTACCTAGCAACACGATCGCTAATCCGAGGCGATGCAAAGCGATCACAACCGAAGTGGTACTTCATATGATGGACCCGCTATTCCTACTACCTCTTCTTCTTCTCTCCCGAAGGTAGTGGAAAGTGAAACTGAGGCGACAAAGGACAAGGAACTTCCTGCTAATAACGGAGGTACGGCAATGTCCATCCTCAGGTTGTCCGAAACCCAAATCCAATCAGGAGTTGTTTTGAACCTCCTGTAGCTCCCATTGAAAATACCAAATCCAAAACTTCTATTCCTTACCCATCACGTTTACATGAGCAAAAGCTCCGCGAGAAAGCCAGTCAACAAATGGAAAAATTCTTTCAAATTTTCCAAGAACTTCATTTTGACATAAGCTTGAGATGCTATCATGTTGATGCCCAAGTTTGCATCAACTCTCAAACACATGTTAAGCAACAAGGAAAAGCTGTTTGATATGGCTAAAACTCCTCGAACGAAGAACGCTCTGCAGTTATCTTGAAGAAGCTTCTGAAAAGCTTGGAGATCCTGGAAAATTTCTCTTACCTTGTGTATTTCCGGGAATGGTTGAATGCTTTGCCTTAGCCGATCTTGGTGCAAGCATAAACCTGATGCCTCATTCAATATGGAAGAAACTTTCTCTTCCGGACCTTACTCCTACATGCATGACTCTCAAGCTTGCAGATCGTACAATATCCCGTCCTCTTGGAATTGCCGAGGACGTATTTGTGAAAGTAGGAAAGTTCCATTTTCTAGCTGACTTTGTAGTTGTTGATTTCGATGCTGATCCACGGGTTCCTCTCATTGTTGGAAGAGGATTCCCGAGAACGGGCCGTGCTCTCATTGATGTATTTGAGCAAGAAATCACATTACGTGTTGGTAATGAAGCTGTCACATTTAACCTTGATCAAACTTCGAGGTACTCCGCAAACTATGATTCTGAGTCGGTTAACCGAATAGATATCATTGATGTTGCTTCTCAAGAGTACTCTCAAGAAGTTCTTGGTTATTCTCATAATTCTGTGAGTGGGGATCCCACCACACCTTCTCAACCTATCATAGCCAATTCTACTCCTTCTCTCACTCCGTTTGAAGGAAGCGACTTCATCTTGGAAGAGATTGAAGCATACTTGGCTAGTGATTCTGTTCCATGGGAAATTGATCACGCTCCAATTGACATCGAGGGGGACATACTTCTCATTGAGAAATTGCTTAAAGATGATCAGTCATCAACCCCTCACACTAGTGATGCAATTCCAGAAGAGATTAATCACCATGAGATTAATTCGGAGGGAGATATTCTTACTCTTGAGAAGTTGTTAAATCAGGACACTTCTCCTCCACTCCCTCCCGTCGAGCTTCATAACAAGGAAGTCAAGTCAGTTGAGAAAACTGAAGAATTTCCTGAAGTCGAACTTAAGGACTTACCACCTCATCTTGAGTATGCATTTCTTGAAGGTGATGATAAATTGCCTGTCATTATTGCTCGAGATTTGAGTAAAGATGAAAAAGCTGCTCTCATAAAGATCTTGAAGTCGCACAAGCAAGCAATTGCTTGGAAATTCTCCGACATTAAGGGTATCAACCCTGAGTTTTGTACTCACAAAATCTTGATGGAGGATGACTTCAAGCCAGCAGTTCAACATCAGAGAAGAGTAAATCCAAAAATCCATGTTGTTATCAAACAGGAGGTTATCAAACTTCTTGATGCAGGATTGATTTACCCAATCTCAGATAGTCCTTGGGTTAGCCCTATTCACTGTGTTCCAAAAAAGGGTGGCCTAACTGTTGTCACAAATGAAGATAACGAGTTAATTCCAACTCGATTGGTTACGGGATGGCGTGTGTGTATTGACTATCGCAAGTTAAACGAAGCCACTCGTAAAGACCATTTTCCTCTACCCTTCATGGACCAAATGCTTGAGAGATTAGCAGGGAATGAGTACTATTGTTTCCTTGATGGTTTCTCGGGTTACTTTCAGATCCCCATTGATCCACAGGATCAAGAGAAGACCACATTCACCTGCCCATACGGAACTTTTGCCTACAAACGTATGCTTTTGGCCTATGTAACGCTCTGCACGTTCCAACGATGTATGATGGCCATATTCCACGACATGATCGGGGAAACAATGGAGGTGTTTATGGATGACTTCTCGGTCATTGGGGATTCATTTCAGACATGTCTCTCCCATTTAGACAAAATGTTAAAACGGTGTGAAGACACCAATCTCAGTCTAAATTGGGAGAAGAGCCACTTTATGGTCAAACAAGGCATAGTCCTTGGCCATAAAATTTCAAAAAACGGGATTGAGGTAGATAGAGCAAAAGTTGATGTTATTGCTAAACTGCCTCATCCTACTACCGTCAAAGGTATTAGGAGTTTTCTTGGTCATGCCGGGTTTTATCGTAGATTCATACAAGATTTTTCTAAAATCGCTCGGCCTATGACCCATCTTCTTGAAAAAGAAGCTTCTTTTATCTTCTCTCGAGTGCGTCGAAGCTTTTGAAACACTAAAGAAAAAGCTTACGGAAGCACCCATTCTAGTTGCCCCGGACTGGGATTTACCCTTTGAGCTCATGTGCGATGCAAGTGATTTTGCTATCGGTGCAGTCTTGGGGCAACGAAAAACCAAGCATTTTCAGCCTATCCACTACGCGAGCAAGACTATGACTGAAGCTCAAACCAATTACACCACTACAGAAAAAGAACTATTAGCTGTGGTGTATGCGTTTGAAAAATTTCGGCCATACCTCATCTTGACCAAATGCGTGGTGTATACGGACCACTCGGCTCTCAAATATCTCTTTGCAAAACAAGATGCAAAGCCGCCGTTGGGATCTCCTCCTCCAGGAATTTGATATCATTATACGTGATAAAAAAGGAGCTGAGAACCTGGCTGCTGATCATCTGTCCCGATTAGAGAACCCTCACCAAGATGTTTTCGAGAAAAAGGAAATAAATGAAACATTTCCTCTCGAGACACTCAATGCGGTTTCTTTTCGTGGAAACTCTTCTACCCCATGGTTTGCTGACTTTGCAAATTACCATGCGGGTAACTTCATAGTGAAAGAGATGTCGACCCAACAGAAAAACAAATTCTTCAAGGATGTTAAACATTACTTAGGGGCGACCCTACTTGTTTAAAATTTGCGCGGATCAAGTCATCCGACGGTGTGTTTATGGACAAGAAGCTCTTGACAGTCTCAAAGCTTGCCATCTGGACCCACGGGGGCCATCATAGTCCAAACTACACCGCCAAAAAGGTGTTTGATTCCGGGTTTTATTGGCCCACAATTTACAAGGATGCCCACGAATTTGTCAAAGCCTGTGATGCTTGTCAACGTCACGGGAATGTCTCACAAAGAAATGAAATGCCGCAAAACACCATTCAAGTGTGTGAGATCTTTGACATCTGGGGAATTGACTTTATGGGGCCATTTCCTTCTTCTCGCGGTAATAAGTACATACTCGTGGCCGTTGACTACTTGTCAAAATGGGTTGAAGCTAAGGCTTTACCTACCAACGATGCCCGAGTTGTCGTGAAATTCTTGAAATCTCTTTTTGCTAGGTTTGGAACTCAACGAGCCATAATCAGTGATCGTGGTACGCATTTCTGCAATGACCAGTTTGAAAGAGTCATGCAGAAGTATGGTGTAACTAACCGTCTCTCTACTGCGTATCACCCCCAAACAAGTGGGCAAGTGGAAGTTTCCAACCGGGGGATTAAAAGAATTCTGGAGAGGACGGTTGGCGAAAACCATGCCTCTTGGTCGGATAAACTAGATGACGCACTCTGGGCCTTCCGTACAGCTTATAAAACACCCATCGGGTGTACTCCATACAAGCTAGTGTACGGAAAGGCGTGTCATCTACCAGTTGAGCTTGAGCACAAGGCATACTGGGCCTTGAAACATGCCAACTTCGATATTCAGACAGGTGGTGATCACCGGAAAGTTCAAATGAATGAATTAAATGAACTCCGTGATCAAGCATACGAGAACTCTTTGATCTACAAAGAAAAGACAAAGAAGATTCATGACTCTAAAATCAAGAACCGCGTTTTCAACATCGGTGATCGAGTCCTTCTTTTCAACTCAAGATTGAAGATTTTCTCGGGAAAACTAAAATCCCGCTGGTCTGGACCGTTCACCATCACTAAAGTATTCCCATATGGAACCATTGAGTTATCTCAACCCGATGGTCCAAACTTTAAAGTGAATGGTCATCGATTGAAGCATTATATTGGAGAGGACATTCCCCCTGTGGTTGTCCCAGATCTACAAACTTTCCCCATGAACTAATAAATGCGGGGATCGAGTCAAGCTAGCGACTCGGGAATCAAAAACAGTAGCATGCTACATGGGTTTTCACCTGTGTGTTCCACCCTAGTGTGGGGGAGTTGGCCCACATGTTTTGTATATATAAGAGTTTCATGAAAAAAAAAAAAACTTGCTAAATAATGGCCGTAGTATTTCCCTTTTACGTTCTATGTTTCGGCATAACCGCCGGTACTTTGAATATTGAGGGCAATATTCATTTCTAGTGTGGGGGGGAATTCTCACGAATTTTATCATGTAATTATACCACCTAATTCCCCCATTTTTGGCCAAATTTTTTTTTGGAGTAAGTGTTTTGCACTTACTCATCTTATGGTTATCAGTCCGCCATGTCTAAAAAAACAAAAGGATTGGCTAATCCAGGAGCAAACGGCTCTTGGTAAAGATATATCAAATCCGTTGACGGCTTGCAATTTGCCCAAAATTGTATGGCATTCAGCTCACCATATCCTTAAAAGTAAAGAGTTGGCTAGCCCGCAAGTTTATGGCTTGTGGTAAAGGCAGTTGGAAAACCATAATTGGTAATCAGCTCACCAAAGATATATTATCTAAGAGTTGGCTAGTCCAGAAGCAAACGGCCTCTGGTAAAGACAAATCAAATCCGTTGGAAGCTGGTGATTTGCTCAAAATCATTTGGTTATCGGTGTACCAAGGTTCTTACTTGAACTGAAACATTTGGCTACTCCAGAAGTAATGGCTTTTGGTAAAGAGATGAAATCCATTAAATTTTTCTCAAAACATTGCTAGGGACTAGCAATATCTTAGTGTGGGGGATTGATGAGTGTCTAAATACTCATCATTTTTGTACCATTTAAACTGCAAAAACATCTGAAAACACTCAGAAATGCATCAAAATGATAAAAATATCACAAATAAGTGTTTTATGTGTTTTAAATGCAAAAATATCAAAATCTGGTGAAAAACGTATCAAGTTTGCATAATTGGCAGTTTTAGTCCCCCAAGTTTTAAAAGTTGTCAAAAACAGTCCCTGGTAAAACAAAATAAAGAAAAATGTTATTCAAGGTCCCTGAAATATTCTAAGTTGTCAAAAATGGTCCTTGAATAAATCTTTTGTCAAATGGCAGAATAGGTCCCTCAAGTTTTGAAATTGTCACAAATAGTCCTTGGAAAATTGAAAATGTCAAAATTGGTCCTTGTACTATTGAAGGTTGTCAGTTTTAGTCCTTGTGACAACTTTGGGAAGTTGGCAGGATTGATCCTTCAAAAATCAGAATTACAAGTTTAGTCCTTGTCATAATTATAAACCTAAGCCTTGTCAAAATAGATTTGACCCCCCCTGTCTTTTCTCTTTTTGGACCCCCAGGTCAAACAAAGTCAAACTAGCAGCTTTACCCGCCACCTCCTGTTTATCCCTTCCAACTTGCCTGCAACTATCAGCCCCTCTCCCATCACCTTTCTCCTCCCCTCATCATCACCACTACCCACTCAACCCACTACAATAAATGCCACCCCCCCTACTAGCTATTTCAGAGGCTACAGTCAAATATAGGCTTTCCCGCCAAAATGATAAAAACAGCCAAAATGCTCAAAAATCATCCATTGGCTCACAAAAGTGGTGGGATACTCTCAGAAGGACACGTGGAGCTTATTGGAGTATAAAAGAGAGGAAGAGAAGCAAAGAGAAGACCAGTCTTTTAGTTTTTTAAAATTTTTGTATGTCGTATTTTATTTTCATGTTTTAAATTAAGCTTTAAGTTGTAATCCTTTGTTTCATTATATCAAATTAAAGTGTTTAAATGTATTAAGACTGTTTTCAAGTGTTAATTCAAGTTTCTACATAAGTTTCATATTCTCATGATTACTGTTGCATCATTTAGTGTCAAACTCTTGTTACCAAGCTTCAAATAGCTTAATTTCAAATCCAAACAAGTTTATTTAAGCTTGAAATAGCTTTTTGTGAACTTGGAATTCAGTTTCAAACAAATTTGCCACAAAGTCAACAAAAGTCAACTGTGCAGCAATCTTGGTCCAAACAGGTTTGAAAATGGCATGGGGTTGATGCAGAGGTTGATTTGGATGGGTTTGATATAGAATAGTACAATTTGGGTTCTGATTAAGCTGAAAAATAAGCCTGGACATTTGTGAGTGTATCCTCATTTTCATTCATTTTGCAGTTTATGTTTGTATTTGTATCTGTGATCATAAATGGTTTAAACCTGTTTAAATAGTAGTAACTAGGTTAACTTAAGTTATATTAATCAATGGTTTGTGCTAGTTCAGTGATTTGCTCAGTTTAGCATCAAATCAGTTTCAAAAAGGTGTGTTTGGATCAGTAGGTGAAAATTGTTTTAGAGGCTTGCTCAGTGGTGGAGTCTTGTTGTTCTAGGCTTGCTTAGTCCTAATATACTAAATGCTGTCTTAATATTGCACCTGCAAGTGTCAAAAGTCAAAATCCATTTTGAATTTGTCTAATCCCTTATCTGTTGAAATTTTGGAAACTCAAAAGCTTGATTCATGTTCAATTATCACTAGAGTAGCTTGCATCACTGTCATTATACCATATAACATCAATATTAGTTAATAAATTTGAATCAAAGTTCACAAAAGTCAAAATCTTCATAACTGTTAAAAAGTCAAAATTTGCAAAAACCAATTTTTTACCAACCCAAGATGATTTTTCATTGATTCATCTCTGGGCCAAATCAAGTCAAACTTTGGGTTTTATAAGTTCTATTGGTCTAGTTTCTTATTAGGATTTTTGTTGATTTTTATTAATTTTCTAAAAGCTTCAAAAAAGCTCATCAAGCAGGGCTTATTTGCCCTGCTCACACAACTCAGTCAAAGCTGAGTTTTTCTCAGCTTCTTGCAATCCTTGCACAAGGCTCATAAGAGCTTATCTTGGTCTAATCTTTGGTTTACAAGATCTTGGCCAGGTCTACTTTAGACTCACACTTTTGGTTTTTAGCTTGGACACTATTTGAGTGCTTATTTTCCAGCTACAAGCAGACCACAAAATCTGTTTTGGGCTCTTGCAGTCAAATCATCACATCATAAGTAGCTTGAAATTTATAAGTTAAGGATAGTTGTATTTAGTTGTTTTAGAGTAATTTTAGCATAACAAAGCTTCTGTGTTCAGTTGGTTCCCTTTTGGTACCCTTTGGCTTATTCAAGTGCTTATTTCATAAGCACTAGTATTGCAGTTTCATTTTCTTACAAACAAGCCATTGTTTTTCTATTTTTCTTAGATTCAACATATTAAATTAGAGTTTTCCTGAATTTTTCACATTTTTCTAGGTCAGTTTGCTATTTTTCTTAATTAAAAACAGTTTTTAAGTCATTTTAATTAGCTTTTAATACAATTAAATCAGAAAAATTTCAAAAAAATAATTTTTCATTTTTCTTAGGTTAAGATAAATATAAAAAGTAAAAAAAAGTAACTTTCCAGATTTTTCATAGTTTATTTTGTAATTTTTAGTAATTTAATTAGTTTTTAATAGTTTAAAATTCATAAAAAATAGAAAAATAATCAGAAAAATATAAAAATAGTTTTGAAAATTCTCTTTTGTTATTTTAGATTTTTCCAAGTCATAATTTTATTTTTCTAGCTTTATTTCCTATTTTCTTGTAATTTAGGTTATTATTAAATAGTTAAAACTAGTTTTTAATTAATAATAATTAATTTAATAGTTATAAAAATAATTTTCTTTTTCTTAATATTTTCTTTTATCATTAGGATTGTAAAAATATCATTTTCATATTTTTAGGATTAATACTGCTTCAGTTTTACATTTTCTTGTGTACGTCACGTAGTTTTTAATTTAAGTTTTAAAAACAGAAAAAAATCAAAAACATCAGTATAAAATTAGTGATAGCGTTTATTTAATATAATTTAGATTTTAATTTCCTTTAATTTGCATTTAAGCCCCTGTAATTTATAAAATAACTCAAAATCCTTACTGATCACTATCCTTAGTGATTATTCGACAATCTGATTGTGTTAAACACCAGTCATCCTCCGTGGGACTTAACGACCCGGGAATCCACTGTATTCTCCTGATCTAAATTGCATTTGGTGTTTGAGCTGTTTTAAGTTCCTTACGGTTAGCCATTCACAAGTGGCTAGCTTGCGTGAGAAAACTTGACGGTTTTGCACCAATCAATATGTGGGAACGTGTTAGATGACTTTGTCATGGAACTGAAATTGGTCAACAAGACACAGAGAACAAGTTGCTAACTGCTTGGGAGAAGTTTACATCTACTCCAGGAGAATCCATCGAATCCTACTATGGAAGGTTCTGCACTCTAATGAATGAGCTGATCAGAAACAAGTTGACACCCCGAACTATCGTGAGCAACATCAAGTTCTTGAACAATCTACCAGAAGAATGGGGACGATATGTCACTATTGTCAACCAAACAAAAGACTTACATCAAGTGAACTTTGTTCAACTCAACGATTTTTAGAAACAAAATCAAGCTGAAGTGAATGAAGTCGGCAAGAAAGATTAGCAAAGAATCATGATCCATTGGCACTCATTGCAAAGACTCAAACTCCGGTGAATACACAACAACAACCTTCATCATCTTCCACTAACAACAACTTGCAACAATACATCCCTCAACAACAAAACTATCCACCTGAACAACAACATTACCAGGAACAAGGAATCACTGATCTTGAAATGGAACAAGAAGAAGCTTTGTCACAAGCATTTGCATTCTTGGGTAAAGCATTCAGAAGTCGCTATTCCACACCAACTAACAACAACCAAAGGATTTCATCAAACACTTGCAACAGGCAAGTTGCACAGCCGGGTGTGAATATGGGTCGTCAAGGACAAATGGTTGGAGTTATTGGGAATCAGCAGGGATATGCTACTAGATTTCGCATGGGTAATCAGGCGGTTCCAAATCAGGGTAATCAGATGGGTCAGAATGTTGGGAATAGAGCAGTGGGTAATCAAAATGGGAATGTTGCAGCTCCAGTCGTTGGGAATTATGGAAATGTGAATCATGGTAATCAGGTTACGTGTTATAACTGTCAAGGAGTGGGTCACATGGCAAGAAACTGTCCCACTAAACCGCACAAGAAGACTGGTGATTTTCTTCGAAAAGTTGCTTTGTTAGCAGATAAGCTAGATGCGGGGTTACAGTTGAGTGCTGAGGAAAATGATTTTTTCGCTATTGTGGATGAATTGGAAGACCTCGAGGAACTCAATGCAAACTGCATCTTCATGGCAAATCTTCAGGAAGCTAAGTATGACACGGAGTCAGACTCACCTCCTGTCTATGACGCCAACGCAGTATCTGAGGTACCAATCATTGATCCATGCTATAACAATGTCATATTTGATGTGTTTACTCATAACGAACAGCATTCTGTGACATCAGCACCTACTTATGATACATACCTGGACAATCCGAGTTGTAGCAACACTAACTCTGAGACTCGGATGTGGATCCTAGTGGAGGCTGTGTGGCACAAAATACTGAGACTGATGAGGAAACTCGTGCTTATTTTGAATCATTAATCAACAGCTGTGGCATTGAAATTGAGAAAGTTAAAAAGGTCAATCGCGATGTTAAGGCCGTGAATGCTAAATTGACCGCTGAGCTTGAGAGTTACAAGGAGAACGCAAAAGCCTTTGAATTTCAGAAAAACAAAGAATCAGAATTAGAAATTGGTTATCGAAATTTGGTTTCTAAAGAACAACTTTTGCAAATCAAGTATAACACACTTGATGTGAATTTGAACTTAAAAATTAAATCTCTAAACAAGGAAACTTCTGATTTAAATGACCAACTTTCTAAACAAAAAGCAAAGTTTTCTGATCTTGAAAAAGAGAAGAAGCAGTTGATTACTGATTTTTCAAAACGAGAAGATTCGCTTCTTGATGAAATTCTTGATAAAAATGAGAAAATCCAAACTTTGGAAAATTTGCTTCTCAAAACGGGTCATTCTGCTCAAACAATCAAGATGCTTTCTAATCAAGTAAATCCGCGTTTTCATACTAATAATAGAATGGCACTTGGTAACGACCCTTCTTCGTTCCTCAAGAAAGCTCAGAAATCTCAGAATGTGTTAAACAATGGAAATGTTTTGCATAAACCCATAACTGTTCGTGATTCTCTTGAAACGTTGGAACTATCTGAGGAGAGTAGATCAAAAATGAAACAAAAGAATCCGGAAATCAAACCTATTGATTATAACAAATGGAACAAAATTAACGGAATTACTTTTGTTAATCAAAATGAAAAGTCAAAGTTCTCCATCACAACAAGTGTTTCAAACAAAGAGTCAACACCTGCTTCAAAATCTGTTTCAAAACCAGTTGTTGTCTCAAATTCTCTTTCGAACATTGAACAAATGTCTTCAAACAATCCTTTTAACACAAGTGATGCGAGAAGTATTTTAGACAATGTGAAAACTCGAATTGCGGATCTTCAAGAACTGTTAAAACTAAAACCACTATTACACCTAACAACTGGTTCTCTAGTTTTGACATTGAACAACGAAAGTTTTTTGAAACTCAAATTGCTCCTCATTGAATGCCATCGGTGCAAGGGTAATTCATTTTGAACAAGCATTTTTGAAAGAAACAGCTGACTTCGGCAAGGACCATAAATCCACGTAAAGCAAGCTAATGACTATGTTGAACAAATCAAAGTTTTGGAAAATTTAAATGACTCTCTCTTGAAGATGTTCGACTCTGATATTATGTCAATCATTTTGCAAACATATTCTGTTGAAGATCATGAAAGACTCCAGTCTGAGACCTCCGAAATTGTTTCAAAATATGAAAAAGCACTTGAGAAACTTGAAAAAGAAAATATCTCATATTTTACACAACTTGATCGTAAAACTGAGGAATGCAAGTATGACAAATTGTCGTATGAGCGTGCCTACAATGACATGAAAGCGAAAAATGATCTTTTGAGGGCTCAGCTGGAAAGTCAAAAAGGAAAGGTAGTGGATACTGTGATTACAAAACCATTGACTGAGGAGAAAGCAAATGTTCCCACACCAGTTTCAAAACCAAAAATGTCTGTTTCTATGCCTCCTCCAAAAGTCAATGAGAAAAATGTTTCATCAAAACCAGTCACTCCACCTGCCCTACCTAAACAAAATGTTGATAAGGGAAAAGCGGTTATCGAGAAACCAAAAGTTTTAGCACCTGGACTTTTTAAGATGAGTACCACTAATGCGTCTGCCTCCACATCTAAAACATATGGAACAAACGACATAAGTTTAGAAAAGCACTCTAAAGAGACTAGGATAGTTGAAACCACCTCCCTTCATAAAAATGTGAATCCTAATGAGTGTGCCTTACCTTCTACAGGACTAGGAAGCACCTCTAGGAGTAGCAGACTAAAGCCTAAGAGCAATACAAGGAACAATAGAGTCTTGCTTGCCTCTAAGAGTAGTCGCTTGAATAAAGAGAAGAAAGTAGAAGAACACCCTAGGAATTTACTGCTTTGTAATAAGAAAGACATTTCATCTGAATGTAATGAACCTATGAAACTTGCTAAGTCTAATGAATCTGTTGAATCTGTTTGTTTAACTTGCGAGAAATCTTTAACTAATGTTCATGATGATTGTGTTTCTAGGAATGAGATTGTTAAGCCTGTTAAGAAGAATGTTCCCAAACGAACTTATGCTAAAAGAATAGGAAGACTAGTCGCGAGACTTAGGCTTTACACTACTGATAGGGAGCATAATGTTTACTTTAGGGATGACATTTGGAAACCCACGGGTAGAACTTTCACACTCGAGAATGGAAGAATGAGTGATGCACCTGTCTTACCAATAGATGACTTCTATGAGTGTGATCAGGATTTTACCTCTAACCCAAAGGAACCAAAATCAAAACGGTTTCCAAAATCTTCTTCTTCTGTGATTGGCAGGTTATCGAAATATGTCTTTGGATCGTCGACTCGGGTTGCTCCAAGCACATGACTCGGGTTGCTCCAAGCTCTGGAAATTCATGGGAACCGTACATTTCGGAAATGATCATGTAGCAGCTATCATGGGTTATGGAGATCTACCTTTTGGAAATTATTTGATCACTCGGGTTTACTATGTCGAAGGGTTGGGACACAATTTGTTTTCAGTCGGGCAGTTCTGTGACGCAGATTTAGAGGTTGCTTTTAGGAAAAATGCTTGCTTTGTTAGAAACTTGGATGGCACTGATCTCTTAACTGGGAATCGTGATACAAACCTGTATGCTATCGACATAAACCAAATGGCCTCTTCATCACCAATATGTCTTATGACAAGAGCATCTGGAACACAGTCCTGGTTGTGGCACAGAAGGTTATCTCATCTCAATTTCGACACCATCAACAAAATTGCCAAAGACAACATCGTCAACGGACTTCCAAAGTTCAAATACACCAAGGATCACTTATGTCCATCATGTGAACAAGGAAAAAGCAAAAGAGCATCATATAAACCCAAATCCGTACCTAGTTCGGAAGCTAAGTTGCATATGTTGCACATGGACTTATGTGGCCCAATGAGAGTTGAAAGCATTAACGGGAAAAAGTATATTCTTGTTATCGTCGATGATTATTCGAGATATACATGGGTTAAGTTTCTGAGATCAAAAGACGAAGCACCAGGCATCATCATCACCTTTCTGAAACGCATTCAAGTACTTCTTCAAGCTCCAGTAAGGGTTTTAAGAACAGAAAACGGCACTGAATTCACTAATCAGGAGTTAAGAACTTTCTTTGAAGATGTTGGAATTACTCATCAGACATCAGTTATTAGAACTCCACAGCAGAATGGGGTAGTTGAAAGAAGAAATAGAACTCTTGTGGAAGCTGCTCGCACAATGCTAATTTATTCTAGTGCACCGTTATTTTTATGGGCTGATGCTGTTGCCACTGCTTGTTTCACTCAAAACCGATCCCTAATCCATCCAAGATTCAATAAAACCCCATATGAGCTTGTGAACAACAGAAAACCTGATATCTCTTACTTTCACGTGTTTGGCGCTTTGTGCTATCCAACGAATGACAGAGAAGATCTTGGAAAATTGAAAGCTAAAGGTGATATTGGAATCTTCATTGGATATTTAGATAACTCGAGGGCATTCAGGGTGTATAACAGGAGAACTAGGAGGATCATGGAGACGATGAATGTGAAATTTGATGAACTTTCACATATGGCTTCTGAGAGACTCGCTCTAGAACCCGCACTAAACCGACAGACTTCTGGACACATCAGTTCAGGACTCGTACCTCAAAGAGCTCAATCAACTTCGTTTGACAATCCTAAAGAACAAGAATGGGAGAATTTCTTCGAGTTAATGTTCGATGAATACTATGGTGGAACTTCGACAAATGCATCAAACCACATTCCGCTGCACCCGCTCAAAATCATCCTCCACCACCAACAGAAGATGCATCTACAATGGTCAAAACCAATGCATCAACTCCATCAACATCATCTACATCTACTCAAGTTATTGCACCCGTTCTACCAGCAGTTGATGAGCAAAACCAAAACCAAAACGATGCAACGTTAGATGATGACTTATTTGAAAACCCGTTTGCTACGGAATCAGATGAATATTCTTCAAGCTTACGAGAACCATCTAACTCGCATATGTATAACCAACGGTATCCTTCTACTCTGAAGTGGACAAAAGACCACCCAATTGAACAAGTTATTGGTGAACCTTCAAGGCCAATTCAGACGAGACGTCAACTTGCCACCGATTGCGACTTGTGCATTTACCTTTGCTCAATTAGCAATCTAGAACCAAAGAACATTCGTGAGGCAATGGCAGATCCCGCATGGATAGAAGCAATGCAGGAGGAACTTCTTCAATACCGTCTACATGACTCGTGGGAAAAGGTTCCAAGACCCATTGACGTTCGAGTCATTGATCTTAAATGGTTATGGAAGAACAAACGGGATGAAGAAATGACTGTAATTCGCAACAAAGCTCGTCTTGTGGCCAAAGGATACAGACAGGAAGAGGGAATAGACTTTGAAGAGTCATTCGCGCTGGTAGCTAGACTTGAAGCAGTCAGGATATTCTTGGCCTATGCAGCTCACAAAAACATCACGGTTTATCGGATGGACATTAAGACCGCGTTCTTGAATGGAACTCTGAAAGAAGAAGTGTACGTGAGTCGACGAAGGCTTCATCGACTTGGAACATCCAGACTACGTCTACAAACTCAAAAAGGCTATCTATGGTTTGAAACAAGCTCGCGAGGCGTGGTATGACGAACTGTCCTCTTTCCTGATCCAAAACAATTTCACCAAAGGAACAGTTGATCCTACCTTGTTTACACAAAAATGCAAAAACGACATTTTGATTGTTCAGATTTACGTGGACGACATCATCTTTGGGTCCACTAATCCGAATCTTTCAAAACATTTTGAAAATCTCATGAAAAGTAAATTTGAAATGTCCATGATGGGGGAACTAAAATTCTTTCTTGGTTTACAAATACATCAGTCCCCTCGTGGAATTTTTATTAATCAAGCTAAATACACAACTGAGATTTTGAAAAATCATGGTATAATTGTGATTCTGTCGGAACACCTATGGTAACTTCACCAAAAATTGGAGCCGATTTGTTTGGGAAACCTATTGATCCAAAGAAATATCGGAGCATGATTGGTTCTCTCATGTACCTCACTGCTAGTCGACCAGATATTCATTTTGCTGTTTGCTTATTAGCACGGTTTCAGGCAAAGCCTACCGAACTGCACCTCAAAGAGGTTAAAAGGATCTTTCGGTACCTGAAGACATCCATTCACATGGGACTTTGGTATCCGAAGGAATCCGGATTTGATCTAATTGCCTCTTCAGATGCGGACCACGCAGGTGATCAAGTTACAGCAAAAAGTACATCTGGAGGAGCACAATTTTTGGGTGAAAAGCTAGTAAGCTGGTCATCAAAGAAACAAGATTGCACTGCACTTTCAACCGTGAAGCTGAGTATGTGTCTCTATCTGCGTGTTGTGCTCAAGTTCTATGGATGAGAACACAACTCACAGATTATGGCTTTACTTTCGATAAAATACCTATGTATTGTGACTCGAAAAGTGCCATAGCCATATCATGCAATCCTGTTCATCACTCAAAGACTAAGCATATCCGTGTCCGCTATCACTTCATCAAAGAGTACGTCGAAAATGGTACTGTTGAATTATTCTTCGTGAAGACTGATTACCAACTCGCCGATCTATTAACTAAAGCCCTTCCAAAAGAAAGGTTTGAATATTTAGTTCGACGAATTGGAATGCGAAGCCTAACCCCTGAGGAGTTAGAACGTCTTCTCGAATCTTCTTGAAAATGATTTTCCAAAAAGCTTCATTGTAAATATTTTTGAAAAACAAAATACAAAATTTGAAAAACCTACAAAAGCAAAATATAAAAATATAAAATTTTCAAAAATACAAAAACAATATAAAATAAAAAATCCAAAAATATTCTTCTACGACATGTCTCTTGTATAATCGATATTCTGTACGTATCTAGAAATGTCATTCAACAATGATACGGGCATGTACAGATGCTTGAGCGAGAGTTCTTTAATTGTTTTCCAAAACATGTCGTTTCTCAAAATTTCTTCAATAATGGCTTTCGTATACATCAGTACGAAACCCGGACCGAAATGATGACTTTTGATTACTTTCAAATCAAAACTCGTGCTTTGATCGAAAAATGAAGTGTACGCTTCAGTGCACAACATTTAAAAATGGTGAGAAATCATCATCATCTTGAGCACCTTTTCAAGATTGTTCAAAAAGATTTTCAAAATCTTTCAAAATATTTTGTGCTCAAGATAACTCCCTCTAAAACCCTTTAATTGAATATGCTTTATTAAAGGGGGAGTATAAAACCAAAAATGTTCCAAATTCATGCTTAAATCATATCCGTTTGTCTCCCCAAAAGATTCTAAAATGTTTTTTAATCCGTTGATATCAAAAATATCACATATATGCTATTTTTGAGGGGGAGGAGACGTGATTAAAATGTGATCAAAATCGTTGTTTGAATCTCAAAATGAGCTCGACTCAGACGGAACCAATGAATTGACGAGCAATCATGTACCATCTCGAGAAACTTTCTATGGACTTGACCAGGACGGGTAATAATTTCAAGCTAGTTCTCTAGTGATGTAAACGTGTCTCGAATCGGTCTAGTTCATTTAAAGTCGATCAATTCAAAACGTGCGAACTCTACCCTCTATGTGCAGATTTCTGTCAAAACATATAAGCACATGTGAAGGGGGAGTGTTTCTAAACATACAAAACTCACGGAGTGTTTCAAACATGTTTTCTATCATAAACACTCTGAGAGATTTTCAAAGAAAATGGTTTTATGGCAACAATAGGACAGTCATGGAGTTATAAGGTGACTAAGGATAGGAAATCAGTCCTATGATCCGCCAGAGCCGGAGGGATCTACCCAACGACATCACAAATAGTTAGTATTAGAAGTCCTTAGGAATGATTGAAAAAAAGGAGTAATGTGAGAAAGGAGAAAGAAGGGGTTGAAGAATTAAAAAGAAAAGTAATGAAAAAGGGTGAAAAGAAATAGCCCTCCATATACAACCTTAGGGCAGAAACCGGGTTCAATACATATGCTACTAGTTGTCACTAGTTGACATTGGTATTGAAGACTAAGACGTCATGGACCCAGTGACGCACTGCACTAAACCTTCTAGCCACTCAATTCCTCTCAAAAGGGATTTGTTTCATTCTCACTGGGAACCCTACATAATCTATTGGCTTTCTCTTAGAGATAGCTGGTATTGAAGAAGGAGACCCCCTCCCTAGTCTCCGCTCAGGAAAACCAAAATGCACTATTGAGTCTAGAGCCACGAGATTCATCAAAAGATCTCATAGGAACACTTGACATGACATCGCTTGTTGTTCATCAAGAAGGGCACAAGTGATATATTATAGAGTCCTACGCAGATCTTAGCAATCTGCCAGAACATTTATGAGAAGTTTCACGTCTGTGATTCTTCAGTGATTGAATGGAAACTCCTGCCAGGGTCAACATCAAACAGCCCTGACAGCAGGTCACTTTGGTAACTCCCCGTGGATTATGCTTAGTGTGTCTCAAACGGTCTACAGTCGTGAAGTGATGCTTCGGTGTACTTCAGCGACTCATCTGAACTGTAGATGTACTTCGGTATATCGCATTACCTCACTTGTGGGACTCCAGTCAGAACGGCCTCTGTGAGAATTAGAGATGTGTTTTCACACTATGCTGTTAACACCCTCGAAATTCAAACTTGTAAGTGCCGGAATCCGCTTATTACTAACAATGTTTTATGTTTTGTTCTTATGGAAGCTCTGGAGCGGATGGATCGTGCAGACTCGCCACATGCTCATACCAACAACACATGAAAGTTCTCATCAAAATCAAAGGAGATGATTCTTCGTCAATGTCAAAGAATCTACAAAGTTTAAAGACTCGAGAACTACATCATTGGTAACCAAAAGACAAATAGAAGTGTGAGCATGGTGGAGAAAGAAGTGGATAATGACGTGGAGACACCTAACCATCGAAGTTGACAACGGCAGACAATCATATTAAATGATCACAAAGCATGAAGGAACAAAGAATCAAGACTATTCAATATCTAGACACAAAGTTCTTGCTCGAGGAAAGTAGAGACCTAATCAAGTGGAGCATCGTTTGAATGACCACCCCTTAGGGGGAGATTGTTAGCCTTAATAGTTTTATTAGAAGTGATGGTCATTCACGATTAGGAACTTTGTATCGTGTGTTAGATATCGTGTTAGAATAGTCAACGGGCTCGTGGATTGGGCTAAGCTAAATGGCTAATAGTTAAGATAAGCTAGCCTTTTATTATGTGTAATCCAATCCAAGTCCACGAAGCCCAAGCCAAGCCCATGGAAAGCCTTTAGGGCAACATGTGTCTTGTACTATAAATACCCCTCAAATGGTCATTTGAGGGGTGTGCTTGAAAGTGTGTGTGTGTGTGTATTTTCTCTCTCAAGGAATATACAACTTATTGTGTTTATCTTTATCCTCTCACATATACACGAATTTATATCTTCAAGTCACCATCTTTCTCATCTTATTTCTAAGCTTTGTTTGTGTTTGTGTTGTTTGTGTTAACGTGGTATTTGTGTTGGGTTTGTGATAAGGTTGATAAAAGTAAGGTCCTACAAAAATGATTACACACCATCATCACCTCCCACTACAAATACTTTCAAGCCTTTAACTGACAAACAAAAAGAAGCTATTTAAAAAACCTAGAACAAAAGTTTCTTGAGCTTAATGAGAAGAAACCGGTGATAGAGGTACTTCAAGATTACGTGCTCTACCGTAAGAAATTGGATGCGGTGATGATAGCAAGGGCTAGGTTGGAAGATAAGAATCTAACGGAGGAGGAGAAAAATAGAATTTTGTTTAGAGGCATGCCACGGAAGGAGAAGGATCCGGGTAATTTTGTGTTGCCAATAAAAGTGAATGGGACTACACCAGTTTATACTTTAGCCGATACGGGCTCAAGTGTTAATGCTATGCCCTACCCATTGTTTATGACTTTAGGTCTAGGTAATCCGCAACCAAATCATTCGAAGCTTACTATGACGGATAATTCTCAAGTGAAAGCAATGGGAGAGGTAAATAATGTGAGAGTGCAAATTGGCTATCAACCATACTTGGTCGATTTTCTTGTCCTAGACATTCCGGTGGACAAGAGTTTACCACTACTATTGGGGAGACTATTCCTACGAACTTGTGGTGCAATTATAGACATGGGAAGAGGCACAATGACTATTGATGATGGGATTTCAAAGCAAACATATTATCCGAAACCAAGAGGACCAACTTTGGAATTTATGGAGGAGTTAGAAGTGATGGAAGCAGATGAGGATTTGACTTGTTGATATACAAGGAAACCCAATGTATGGACCATTAGCTCTGCCTTATTTTGATATAGAGGATGAAATGGAACGTGCATTAGCGGTGGAAGCATTCTATAACCCATTCAAAAACATCCTAGTCTACAAGAAGTTGACCGACTTTTTAGGTTCTTTACCGGTGCAACTTAAGAATTTGGAATGGAAACCCGAGGGGGTCGGGAATTTACAAGAGACAAACTGGAGATGGAGAATGGCATGTTAAGTTTGATATACTATGTCCGGACGGAAGAAGATTCATAAGGAAGTTCAAAACTTTTGAAACATACCGTGAGTTGACTGGAAAATTTCAAAGTGAGGACATCCTAAGACAAGAGTATTTCGAGGAATTCTAAGGAGAAGACAAGGGACCATAATAAACAAGAAATCATTTGCTTGAATTTCATGAACTATTTCTTTTTTATTTGATGCATTTAGGATTTTTTTGTTTCTCATTTCAGTTTTACATTTTTATTTTAATGATTGAGGTTATTTGGTTAATGCATTATGACTATGAGTTTTAGTTGAGTTTTGGTTTAGTTCATAAGTATGATGATTTGAGTTTTAAAATTGGATGATTGTTGAAATTTCCAAATGGTGGATGAATGTTGTGTGCATTTTTAACAGGATTTTTGAGTAAAAAAATTGTTGCTTGGAAGGTAAATTCCTAAGTAACATGAAAAAATGCAAAATTTGGCAAAATGCATACCTAAATGGTTGTGTCCATGACTGAACCGGTTTCATTCTAGTATATATACCAATAATTCACTTTTCCAGAAAAAACACACACACACACTAATTCTCCAGTTGGGTTTTGCAAAAATTCGTCCAAGAGAAGCTAATTGAAGATTGTTTAAGTTGTAGGTGAACATCATGGCACCCAAAAAAGTAAGCATCTACATTCAATTAACTCAATTGAGGTTTAATTAGAGCATTTGATTCGAATTGCATATTATGTCACTAATTTGGGGGTTTTTGTTATAATTCGAATTAAGTTGTAATATTTTTGGATTAAGTGGTTAATTGATATAGGAATGCATTGCAAAAAGAATTGTAGTGATTGATTCAACATGGAATGAGTATTAGATGATTGAATTTTCAGATTCAATTAGGTTGTGCTAGTGAATGAAGATAATTTGCAATTGGTGATTCCTAATGGTAGATGATGTGATTTTATGAGTGATAGATGCCACATCATTGATTAGAACTAATGAGTGAAGAATATAGGTCTTATTAAGTTGAGTTCTAAGACGATGAATGTGTGATGATTTGAGGTTTGAAAAGCGAATTTAGAGTAATTCAAGGATGTAGAAATCATTGAGGATGTTAGAATGCAGTCTAGGAGTGGATTGGACTTAGAAAATTTGAGTGAGTAATGGTTTAAAAGGCAAAAGCCTTATGCAGATTGTATAACCGATCCGGTTGCGCAACGCAACCGACCGGTTGGATTTGGCCAAAAGGAGTAACTGATTCGATTGTTCTGCAACCGAATCCGGTTCCAGGTTCTGTGTTGGAAAATTTTGAAAATTTGAAGTGGACCTTAGAGGGGTCCATGAACCTTCCCGTTTGTTCTAACACTCTTATATTGTCTAATATTTATGATTTCTACAGAGAATTGTTGTAGGAAGCTCAAGTTCGGGACCAGTTCCAACTAACCCGATTGTTACAAAGTTTTGTCAAAGGAACGAGAGGAAGAAAGTCAAGTATAGCTTGAAGACGGAAGTAAATGCCAACTTAAAGTTCAAAGATCTTACCAACGGGGAGAAGCATGCTTTCCGGGAAAGGTTATCAAAATTGTAAAGTAGGACATGTTTGGTTCCGAGGGTGATTGATTGGGATTTGTTTGCGGAGTATGATTATGAAGAGGAGTTGAGAAGAATGATGCGGACATCTTATGTGTATATGGCGGATGGGGATTCGTTCGATGATTTGTCATGGGAAAGAGCATTTAGCATCGATGAAGAAATCTATCGAGAGTGGTGTATAGAGTTCTTTTCAACCATGTATTTTGAAAGAAAGGTTAATGTTCGGAACTTGATGGAGGAAGTTTGTGTTTGGTTTAGGCTTTGTAGACGCGATCATGCTTACACTTTGCCGGCTTTAGGCGTGGCTCTTGGCTTGTATGAGCCACATGAGGTTAATCATCGGTTATTTGAAGCTCACTTTTCGAGACTTCGGAGGTTTGAAAAAGACTTTCCTAGTGTACCCATTTATTGGAATCAAGTGGGAGATCCTTTTTGCACTAGGAGGAATGCCGCGACCATCAGGAATCCATTAATGAGGATACTTCACAAATTGATAGTGACTGGGCCGTTTAATAGGTATGGAAGGAGGGACAAATGTCAGAAACCGGACTTATGGGTTATGATGTTACTGGAGGAAACTAAGGATGGTAATGCAATTTGGCAGATTGCTGAGTATTTGTCTAGGAGGGCCCCAGGAATCAAGAGCAATAGCAACATTTGTGGAGGACATTTCGTGACAAGGTTGGCGAAGAATCTTGGGTATTATGTTGATGAGGAATTGGCTAAGTGTGGAGAGCCAAAGTATAGTGAGATGTGGAATGCAAAAGGTTTTGGGAATGCTTTGAATGGGAAATTGAAAACCTAGGGGTTATGGGTTGAACCTCAACAACAACAACAACCACCACAACAGCAGGAAAGTATACCAATGGGGAACGTGCAAGCGGGTATGTCCAGTAGTTTTGATTCAGGTTGGGGAGAGTGGAACCAACATTTAGATGAGATTCAAAGTAGGGATGTGTGGAGAGACTCGATGATGGTGAGAAACAACTACATCAATGATTATTCAATGCCTATCTTTTAACACATGGCTCGAGAAGCCAATTATGAGTTACCACCCTACAATCCACCCAATGTTCCACCATATCCTTTCCCCTACACTTCTTATCCTGGACCTTATCCGTATCCATATCCTGGGTACGCACCATTTCCTGATCCAGTTCCCACATATGGCCGATTACCTGAAGTTGGAGGAGCAAACTATGATGTTGGAGGATCGTCATCAGGAGTTGGAGGAAAGAAGAAGAAGAGGAGAGTTCGTTCGGAGATTGTGGACGAAAACTATGTAACCGAGAGTGATGAGTATGATGATGAAGAAGGGGACGAGATGAGCGAGGACGACGAGTGATCGTGGATCATTCGTGATTTGTGGTTTCAAAGACAATGGTTATAATGTGTTAAACAATATTATCTCTATCTCTTTAACTATTTCTTTAGGATGATTAACATATTTTGCTTGGTTTTATTTGGTTTTTAGTAGCATTTGCATTTGGATTGTTTTGTTTTGTTTTGTGTATTGTGTATTGCAGTTTTTGTTTGTAGGATGGATGTGTCGGAAGCTTATTGATGGTCAAATATTTGGAGTTGGATAACTCACATGTTTTCTTATGACCCAATATGCGTGTTGCATATTCTATCCCGTGGTATCTTTTATCTATTTCTTTTTCCCATTTTCTTTACTTTGAAGCTCATTTTATTACATTAAGGACAATGCAAAACTTAAGTATAGGGGAGGGAAGAAAATAGGAACAATGATATGCATTTTTAATTTTTAGAGAACTTTTGGATGCAAGTAATTAGAAGGAATTCGCCCTTGATGGTCTAGTTGTTTTAACGCATTATTGATAAATATTAGAAAAACAACTTGGGAATTTCAATGGTAAAATGAGGTTTTTGAAATTTTTTGGATCTGAAACAAATTACTGAAGTAATTCATTTTGGATTCGATAGCATTTTCTAGCACGCATTATAGCCTTTTTCCACTTAATTGTGAGGTTTCTTTTTGTATAAAACACATATTTTGTTTTATATTTGCTATGAGTGTGCCGGTGATTATGTCGATTCTAGAACTTGTACTAGTTATGCATTACGGTTAAAATCACTCTCGAGTGATATAAATTTGTTCAAGTGATAAGAGGCATCGTAGGATTTAACCCAAATGGCCTTCCGTTTACATCTAATGATATATTAGCTAGCCACATCGGTTAGTTAACCACCCACATGGACCCATTTGTTAGTGCTCATCTTTAGCACTAGATACCCTTAGTTACACCCTTTGAGCCAATCTTTTCATTTGTTAAAATCCAGAAAAATACAAAAAGATTTTACACTTTAAACTTTAGCCAACCCTTGTCATGTCTATTGGTTTGTTGCTAGTTGTTTGGAATGTTATATTATTTTTGATGATTATGAAGAAGCTACACTTTGTTTATAGTGTGTACCATTCTCCATCATAGATGAAAGAGACGTCTTTCTCGATTTTTTTGTGGTGTACGCTTACACTAAGTGTGGGGGAACTTTGTTATGTTGAAAAAAAATGGTTATAGCCAATGAGCTATATGAAGGATATTGATTAGCCAATTAGCTAAATTGGGTTATACATATTTGCGGAGATTGATATTTGAAGAGGTGAAATAATCATTTACGGGATTGTGGTTTGTATGATGGCTAGCAACATGGAGGTTTAGACTTGACTTTATTTTCTTTTAACACCAATTTCATAAACCATCCCATGCCTTATCCATACCCTTTATAAACCCTTAGCCTTAACGATATAACCCGAATAAAAGCCCTCTTTGATGAATTTATTTTCTTTGTTTTGATACTTGTACAAGATTATGGTAAAAAGCATTGATCATGACTAGGCATTGAGTGATTTACATACACCCACCAATATATGAGTGTTGAGTGAATTCTTAAAATCATTCGTGAGGTGTTCTAGTTATGTTATCTAAAGTGTTTGGTTCATTTTTAAAAGTTTTCAAATATTAAAAGCAAACTAATGATTATCTCTTTTGGGATGATTGTTACATTTTTGGAACCATGGTGACAAGACCATTGAAATCAATCTTTGCATATGTTAGACCTACTCGAGGGCTAGTAGAACTTAAGTGTGGGGGAATTTGATAACGCCTAAAATGAACATGTTTTTAGTAGCGTTATTGTTGGTTTTGTGCATGATAATCGGCTATATTTACTCATAACTGTTGCAAAAGTGCAAAAGATGCGTATTGTGTATGTATATGTAGCCAGGTATCACGAATGATGAAGAAATGAAGTTTTTATGCACATTTGGATGATTCTCGAGGAAGGAAGTCGAGCAAGGAAGCTTTTGGATTCAATGATTGGGAAGCACAAAGATTTCTAAGTATCTACAGCAAGGAAAGATCAAGTTTTGCCTTGGAAATCATCAGCGAGAGCAAAGAATGAAGCGTGTAAACAAGAAAGTCAACAAAAGTCAAATCATCACAATCCAGCCGATCGGTCGTAACCCGTAACCGATCCGGCTGGGCAAATGGTCAAATCGCAACCGATCCGGTTGCCATCGCAACCGATCCGGTTGCATGAGCTGCAGTTACACAAAGTTGCATTTATTGTTGCCTTAACTCCCCATAATCATTGGAGGCCGATCATTTCTTGATATTAACTTGTTGGGAATGTTTTTGGTCAGTTGAGCAAGCTTATTTGGCTATATAATGAACCTAGTCCTAGTTTACTAGGTGTGACACAACCAAAAGTGTATTAGTTTACATCAAAACTAATACCAACCATATTATTCAGCCCAAAAGCTTAGTCTTTACTGAAAAACGTCCAGGAGCAAGGAGGGAACAATTCTCATCCATAGTTTTGGTAATTTGGAGTTATACGGTGAATCTAGGTGATTGGAGGCGCGTGGTTGCTACAATCCACGAATTCTAATTCTTGTAATCGCAAAAGTTTAGGTATTCTATGAACTTTGTTATGGATTTCTATTCTCTTGAATTATTGGAATTACTTTGTTATGATTTGTGTTTAGTTATTATTATCATGGAGTAGTTTTGGGATATACTTGTGTGTTGGGATGTACTTAATCATACTAGTGTTCTCATATGTGATACATGTATATATGATCTTGTTTAAATAAGTTTGTTGGAAAAATACTAGTCTTGGTTTGATTTGTTGATAAAACATGTTTTAAGAAAAAGGACCGAAAGGATTTCTCTTGTGTTTTATTCCAAAAGGTTGAGTGACAAACTAGTATGGAGATATGGTGATTGACAACCACCATGTTTGCTTATTAAAACAAGACTAGGAACATTTTCATCCCGAAAGGGTCGAAAGATTCGTAAGAACAAGTTTAATAAGAACATGTTGCAAACAAATGGAATTTTCTAAAGGATAATCATTAGGATAAGGACCGAAAGGATTACGTATATGCTTTTGTTCTTAGAATGATTTTTACAAACATATACCATGGTTGGGGATCATTTGCTTATGATTTGTGCATCACATCAAGAGTTTACACCAAACCTTCATGAACACTATTTATGGTTGACTATGGACTACACACAAGTATATATAATTCTTATTATTGGATTTCACTATAAACATCACAATTTGAGGAAGCCTTGACAAGCTTTCTTGTTGGAATCTTTTCATACAAAATAATTTCAAACACAAAATCCCTTGGGACGATCTCGACTTACCCAACTTTGCTATAACGGACGAGTATACTTGCTCGTATGTGTTAAAAGATTAGACGGTTAAATCGTGTTTATAAATTTTTAAAACTTGCACTACGCATAACACATAACTTGTAAATGAGCAATTTGGGTACTGAGCCGTCACAAAAGTTGTCCGACGGCGTGACTAGTTTGTTCCTGACGCCGTCCCCTTTAGTTCCAGCAGCCTGAGTGTCTCGATTCTTGACTTTGGCCATTTTCTTCGCATATTCGCGCCTTTTCGTCTGAATAAGTGTCATTCCAAAGAATCTGCCTTCAAGATACCTAAAAAGTGAAAAGGAACGATATTAAGTAATAACGGATACAAAAGTGATCAAATAAGGGCTTAAACGACCCCTAAAAAAGGTACATTTTTAACCTTATCAAATATCCCTTGAACCATCCACATACATATCACTTTTACTCTTTTACTCTACCATCCTCTATGATAAAATCTAAATGATAGGGATTTATAGGCACATCCCTACTGTTAGGTCACTAGTTTTACAACACAAGCTTATTAGAAAGAAATAGAGAGGCGATTGAACAAGATTCACACACACACACACGATAATAAAGACGGTTTAGGCATAGATGTATGTGAAAGAAATAACTTGAACAAACCAACCTTTAAATGAAGGTTTACATGAGGTATTAAGCTAGGGCAACACTCCTAGTTTCCATCCTTTCCTTAATGGACATGGGCCTAAGCTTATGGGCCTTCTACATAAACTAGACCTTAAACAAACATAAAGGCCATAATTAAGCTAACTATTACATATTAATTACTAACACTTGAATATGGTTTAGGAGTGATTCCAACAATCTCCCCCTCAAGTGTTGGTGATGAACGGTGAAGGCGTTGATATAATAGTAGCGTTGACGTCTTCTGACATTCTTCTTTCTTGTGAGAAGAATTGCCTTGATTCGAACAATCTCCCCAGTGTAGAGAAATTGTTTTCTTTAAGCGGTTCTGCCTTGATGTCATCTTAATACTTTGTTCTTTGATCATTGTTCTTTGTGATGAAAGTGATAGTATGTCGTAGTCTGCATCAAATCTGCCTCAGGTCAGCTTCATTGCTCCAGTGTCTCCACGTCATTCTTCAACATGCTTACAAGCTCTTTGACGTTGGAATTCAGTACTGATGAAGTTCTTTAAGTCTTTAACTTTGTAGATTCTTTGGTTTGACGAAGAATTATTCTGACTGTTGTGTTGCTTTAAGATTGAACTTCCATTAGTGATGATGTTGGCGTGAGCATGAGAAGAATCTGCACGATCATTCCGCTCCAGAGCTTCCATAAGAAGAAAACATTAAAACGGTTAGTAATAAGCGGATTCCGGCACTTACAAGTTTGAACTTCGAGAGTGTTAACAGCATAGTGTGAAAACACAACTCTAATTCTCACAAAGGCCGTTCCTGAACCGGAGTCCCACAAGTGAGATAACAC
Organism: Chrysanthemum makinoi; assembly: GCA_910596185.1. NCBI lineage: Eukaryota > Viridiplantae > Streptophyta > Magnoliopsida > Asterales > Asteraceae > Chrysanthemum > Chrysanthemum makinoi. The sequence goes on along the minus strand of OU343223.1, from coordinate 76,340,303 downwards.
GATGTACCGAAGTACACCTACGGTTCAGATGAGTCGCTGAGGTACACCAAAGCATCACCTCACGACTGTAGACCGTTTGAGACACACTCCGCGTAATCCACGGGGAGTTACCGAAGTGACCTGCTGTCAGGGCTGTTTGATGTTGACCCTGGCAGGAGTTTCCATTCAATCACTGAGCGGAGACTAGGGAGAGGGTCTCCTTCTTCAGTATCAGCAATCTCTAAGAGAAAGCTGATAGATTATGTAGGGTTCCTTGTGAGAATGAAACAAGCTTCTGTTGAGAGAAACTTGAGTGGTTAAGAAGGTTTAGTGCATGCGTCACTGGGTCCATGACGACTTTTAATCTTCAATACCGGTGTCAACTAGTGACAACCAGTAGCATATGAATTGAACCCGGTGTCTGTCCTAAGTTGAATAATCTGGAGGGCTATTTGTTTTCACCCTTTACTTAGCATTTCTTTTTGATTCTTCAACTCCTTCTTTCTCCGATTCTCATTTTCTCTTTTTTTTTATAATCATACCTAAGGACTTCTAATTCTAACTGTTGGTGATGTCCTTGGGTAGATCCATCCGGCTCTGGCGGATCATAGGATGGTTATTCCTAACCTTAGTCACCTTATAACTCCATGACTAACCTATGTTGCCATTAAAACCATTGTTGTGAAAAATCTCTCACAGTGTTTATGAATGAAAAACGTTTTGAACCACTGTGAAGATAAGATTTTGCATAAATACTCCCTCTCCACACGTGCTTAAGAGTTTTAACGGTTAAATGCACAGTGAGGAAAGAGCGCACACATTTTGAATTGATCCACTCGAGATAGACAATCCCCCGCGAGACACGGTTACGTTGCATAGTTAAAGAGTTTCATTGTCAGCTTTTAGGTGACAACTAGCTCTAATAACTACCTTGAAGGTGTAGACAAACCTCGAAAGGTTGTCAAACCCGTCAGAGTTCATGTCTACCAAGAGTTTCTCGAATGGTACATTCTACTCAGACAAGTCCTTTGCGAGACATGTTTACATCACTAGTGAACTAGCTTGAAATTATTACCCGTCCAGGACAAGGCTTTTCAATTTATGAACGGTTAAAGATTCGTCAATTCGTTGGTTAAGTCTGTTGCACGAAGATTCATGAGCAATTACACAACATATTTCTTATCACAAAATTTTCTCCCCCTAAAAAATGGCATATAAAAATGTTATTTTTGAAACAGTTAAGAATAAATATGACCATTTCGAGTGTTGCAGGAAGAGTGACACAAAGAACATATTGGTGAACAAAGTTTCAAATACTCCCCCTCAACAAGTGATATAAACGGTTGAGGTTTTGAAAATCATAAGGTGAAGTACTTGTTCTTTTAAGCAAAACCTTGAATAATAAAAGGTTTGATAGGTTTTACTCAAAAGTAAGAAGCTTTCGCTCCTTTTATAAGGATTGTGGCACTGAAGCGTACCACAGGGTCCTTTCTTGAGAAGTACGGGTTGTACACTGATATATGTGCACAAGCCATAGACATAATAAATCACACATCCAAATTTATAATGAAAGAAGCAGTTCAAGGGGTACCAGGAAGTCCAGTGATGTTTCCAGGAGTTCGAACTGGGCGTTGATAGCCGGTGATGTTCATCCTGGGTCGACCACCAACAAAGCTTTCCAGCGTTCTGAACTGATCCCTTCGAAACAACCTTTCATCAATCATTCTGATGATCCTCCTTACATCCCTTCGATCCTGAGAATTCCATCGCTTAGGAGACCCAATCTTTTGACGTATATCCTTCAAACGATAAGCCAATCCATCCCTAACCATCTTCAAAGTGTGATCCCCAAACTTGTGAAGATCTCTGCACGCCATGAAGCAGTTTCGTTGAAGTTCACTGCGATAAACGACACCGAACGGTCTGCTGACGAGTGTGTATTAGGGAAGCTGGTTGATGTCGGGAAGATCAAGCTGTGGTGGAGTAAAGTTTACACGAGTCTGATATGATTTAACTGCAAGATGGAGATCTTCTACACGTTCCTTGATGACTATGCGTCTGATGAAGATGAGCAATGACTTGATGAATTCACGTTGTACTTCGGTTGAAAATTGTCTCATGCGACCTTGTACTTTGGCAAGGTACATGTCTTCGATGTCGTTGATAGACAAATTCTCAAATTCAGCTTCAGAGAATGCATAATCCCTTTCATCTTGTCGTTTGACCACGATATTCTTAAGGAAGGTGTAGTCTGTGACAACCCGTACTTTCAGGTCATTTCTCGAAACAATTCTTGCCTCATTATTTCAACATTTATTGTAAACTTGGTTTACTTGTTCCAAATTCGCGTAACCTTTATGGTTTAGCGGCGAATTCATGATCATAACATCACGAACATTTCATATGGACTAAGTTTAGTCTACAATTCATTAACATCATTTGCATCATATTAGTTCATTCATGATTTTACATTTCACATTTAACGCGTGAGTTATTATTTTGAACATTTAATCCGTTATTTTCAAAAATGATCCCGACACATTTCTATACTTACATTTAGTTATAAAAACTATATTTTGAGTTTTCCTAGTGTTTTAAATTTATTTGGTATATAAATCGTTAAATTTATATTATTCTGACGTTTTCTTAAAAACTACACTATAATTATTATATCACTCAAATTTCACAAGGAATGTATTTTTACAATTTTTATAATATCATTATACTCTATTTTGATCTATTAAAAATTTACTTGTACCTAAAAGCTACCAAAACCTTACAAGTTATTATTACTTACACTTTTCTTACAAGTATACAAGTATATACATTTTACCTACACAATTACTTATACAATAAAAAATTTTTTTGAGAAACATAGCCCTTAAAATCCGGCCAAGGGGGGGAAAGAAAGTCTTGGTGGGTAGATTTTTCTACAAAACTAAATCTATACTTCACTTACTTCATTTATTTCATTATTGTAAGTGTTAGTCAAGTAAAAAGTTCTCTCTATTTGTTCTTCCTTCTCCATAAACGGTTCATCATAAGTGTACAAGGGATCACCAAAATTTTTGCAAGCTCAAGTATTTTAACAATCTAGATCACACTCTTGTTAAGGTTTTGAAATAAAACCTAGGGTGTTTAGGTTAATCCTTGGTTCTAATCACCTCATCATATCACTTGTAAGCATCTCATATTTATTTTTCATCTTACATATTCATTTCATATTCATCCTTTCATTTTTGGAGCAAGCATGCAAGACTTGTGTTGTTTATACCATTTTACATGATTTTTAGAGCTATTTATACATATGGTCATCCTATAATTATTCCCATGGTATTCTTTGGTCTTGATGATGTCTAGGAACCCATGACACCCTAAGAAGGTGTATGGTAGGATTAGATTAGCTTTGGAGTTGATTTGAAGGGATTAGAATAGGTTTTGTCCGAGAAAAACTATTTTCGATAAGTATAAAAAGTAATCTGTCCTTGTTTTGATTTTCTGGAAAATCCGACCATAGCCACGACATTTTGGCCTTGATATTTAGGAAATATACTTTAAAACGAATCCGTGGCCGCTTGAACGGATGAAAACGGAGTTATAACGAAGTCGTGGTGAATTTTTAAAGTTTGGCGACGAAATATATTATTTCAGAAAATTCAGCAACATGTTTTTACTTTATTCGAGTCAAAAACGAGCCTTAAGCTTTACAAATTATTTCGACTTGTCAAAAATATATTAGTATACTTTGATACGAAACTAAGGACGTATTATCGTAAAAACGGATTTGAAACGACAAAGATATGCACGTTTTCATAAAATTGCCGTAACTATTATTTTTAGAAAAACTATATTATTTTTACGAGATAAGTGTTACGGTAACTAAAATCACCATATTTAACCTCTATTATCTTTATGTTCGAGACCTCTATGACGAAAACTCTGGCTGAAACTTTAGATATCGATACAAACTTTCCAAAACCGTCGAGTTCGTTCTCTAACGTGCGACGTACACTATTTTACGACTATTTTTCCGGAGCCATTTTTGTTGATTTCATGATAATTCCGACGACATTGTTTTGCGACGAAAAGTGGAAATTTCACCAAAAATCATTATTAAACCATTGTAGGATGACATTTTGACGTAAAAACTTGAAAAGTGATTTTTGATTGGTCAAGGCGTCAAACGAGTATTTTTCGACGATAAGTAATATTTTCAAAACTCGCAAATGGTATAAATAACATACGAAATGCATGCATAACATTACATTGCAACTCATGACATATCATAACATTCATAATAGGTCAAGATTTGCGTATCACATTACATCTCGGTGTACTCACTCTTGTCATTTCGTCAGTTTACCAAGTGAGTTTCGTAGCCCCTGCTTTTACTTGTTTTCATAACTGTTTTGGGGGAGATACATGCTCAATTATTTTTCACAAGTACTTTAGATTTTTAAGGCTAAAATCTATCATGATTACCATTGTTTCTAAATCAAAGGTTATACTATATAAATTGTTCTTGTTTGCGTGTTACGGTACTACATTAGTATAACGTTCTAAATCAGTTGACTACTAATAAATTGAGTTAAGTGCTATTGATTATGTGCTATTGTTCTTCGTCGAGTTAAGTGCTATTGATTATGTGCTATTGTTCTACGTCGAGTTAAGTACTATTGATTATGTGCTATTGTTCTACGTCGAGTTAGGTACTATATTGTGAATTCATTTGACATCATGCACTTGAACATTAACTCTACATATTCTGGCGGTGGGTTGTGAACACACGGGTTGCAAGTTTTGTATGGGCGGACTTGGGCGAGTGGATTTACAATGCCTTTGCTACATAAACGATTTTGAAAGTCTTTACATTTCAACGATTTACAATGCCTTTGCTGCATAAACGATTTCGAACGGCTTTTCATTTCAAAACAAACTCTATGAACTCACTCAACCTTTGTGTTGACACTTTTAGCATGTTTTATCTCAGGTATCTAAGGCATACACTTCATGGCATGCATTTGGACACCTCATGGAGTCGTGGTGACGACGCGTCTCACATGGGTTTTACGTACTTTAAAACATCGTTTGAATTGTACAAACTTATTTCCGCACAAGTTGATTTTCATTTGGGACCTATCTTTGTAAACTCTGATTGTTTTATTAAATCAAACGATGTATTTTCCAAACGACACTTTAGGTCGTTCAATATAACTGTGATTGTGGTGTTATGACAGTCAATCCCGAGAATTCCATTCCGCATTTGCAAAAGCAGGTAATTTGGGGTGTGACAGATTGGCATCAGAGCTTCATTATAGAGAACTAGGTTGCATCATTGACCCTAGACTATAACTACATCATCATAGCATCTCATCATTTCTTTACAAGTGCATGTTCGCTTTGCATGCGATTTATCGTACATTTTTTGAGATATTTACTTTCATTTCAAAACGATTGTCACATGGATGCCCTTAAATGCCCATTCCATTATCTTTTCCCCATACTCTAACGTGGAGAATTCCTTGTCATTCCCTATCACAATTTTTTATATCGGTGATTCATCATCGATAACGACGAATGCCGAGATAAACTTTTATATAGGGCGAAGTCGCTCTCATTCCTTTGTTTCACCACTAACATGTCGAGTTACACTTTATTCACACATTAAGTCTCTAAACCATCATACATTGAAGCACTCACAACACCTCATAACCCATCTTTTCGGAAACCGACGATCATTTTTGAAACATAACCTCAAATTTATCATTTCTTATCACATTTCTTTGGAGCATTTATTATTAACATCGGATTTTGCTACGTCTCACCCTTTCCTCTTATTTTGAAGAATTATGGCGCCGAAGAAAGCCACACTTGTAATGACCCAAGCGGCTATTCAAAAGTTGGTAAGGGATAGTGTAGCAGAGGCATGAAGGATTGAAAGGGAAGCGATGGGCTGCTGCTGAGACCCCGCTTCTTGAAGCCGCTAGGCTTTGCTATCTGCTGGAAATGCAGGAGGACCGGAGTTAAAATTTGTTCTTACAAGGATTTCAAGAGTGGAGATCCCACTAAGTTTCGAGTACCAGAGGAGCTACTGCCATGGTTCGATGGTTTGAAAAATTGGAATCGGTGTTTTGCTTTGTATTTGTCCGGATGAGTAAGGTTAAGTTTGCTATGAGCACATTACTCGATGGAGCATTGTCTTGGTGGAATTCTTATGCTCAACCGATTGGAATGGAGAATGCTTTCAAGCTTACTTGGGAGGAATTCAAGGGTGTGGTGACTAAGAAGTTTGTCCTCGAACGGAAGTGAAAAAGTTGGAAACGGAGTTCTATGAACTAAAAACTATTGGGTATGATATCGACACTTATATTCGGAATTCAAGAATTGGCCGTGTTATGCCCATCTATGGTTTCAGATAATGAGAAGCTACTGGAGGCTTTCATTGAGGGACTTCCCGAAATTATTCAAGGAGACGTGACTTCTTCGACCCGCAGCGATTGAGGAAGCTATTCGATTGACTCAAAAGCTCATGGCTCAGGTAGTGAAGAGAGGCAAGTACACCAACACCAACCAAAACAACAACAACCCCAACAACCGCACCAACTACAACAATAACCAAAACAACAACGACAACGACGATAACCAAATCAACAACAACAAAAGAAAATGGGAAGACGACCAAGGAGGTTATGATAACGACAACCAAAACCATAACACTAACCATCACCAACAACATAATAGAAGACAAGAAGTCGCCAGGGTCTATGTTGCTGCACCAACCAGGGGAAGAGCTTATGCAGGAAACTTACCACGATGCCGCCAATGCACGCTACATCATAATGGTCCATGTGGTATATGTTTTAGTTGTCACAAAGTAGGACACCTTGCTAAGGACTGTAAGGGCAAAGCCGTAGTCACATGCTTCGGATGTGGGGAGCAAGGACACTATCGGAATCAATGTCCTCAAAACCAAGGTCAACAAGTCGAAGGTGCTCATGGGAATGTATATATGTTAGAAGGAGGAGGAGGAGCTCGTCATGGTCACAACAACGCAGAAGACTGAAGAAATTCGGAAACTAACAGTCTTATTTCTCCTTATGTATCATGTCGTACTAAGTTTATGTTTTCCATCGTACCCGAATCTTTATAACTTAAGATGTACTACTTTTGCTAAACTACTCGTTGTAAAATATTCTCATCTATTGTACTTTATTTTCTTTCCGATTTGTTATCATTTACGAGGATTTTAATTCTTTTTACTTTAACTATCATTTTAACGACACTTCTCCATGTCTTCTCTCCTCGATGTTCATCACAATTTTAACATCAGTTGACTCAACACCAAACATCATATGAGTCGATTAGTCCAAGCATTGCATAGTTACTCCTAAATTATACATAGCCTGATCACCTATGTCTAATTCCGGAAGAATCATGCAATGAAGGGAGTAGTAGGCTTATATGTGTAAGCAATTTCGTAATCGAGCCAAATTTTCAAAAGATTTTCTTCAAACCACTTGTTTCCAGTTTGATCCGCGTGGCAGTTCTTGTTTGATGAGTTGCAAAGATCGAGCTAGAAACAAGTTGTTACCTAAAACGATTTAGCCTAATCATTATGCAGTTCTTGTTTGATGAGTTGTGGGATTAAGTAAAAATCGGTTACCCAAAAGTCTTTTGAGGGTTTTGCTCGGGAATGGGAAAGTTTGCCACATCAAACCCTAAAACCGAGAGACCAACACGAACTGAATTCAGGGACTGAATTCCTTTTTGGATGGGCGAATGTGACAACCCGTACTTTCAGGTCATTTCTCGAAACAATTCTTGCCTCATTATTTCAACATTTATTGTAAACTTGGTTTACTTGTTCCAAATTCGCGTAACCTTTATGGTTTAGCGGCGAATTCATGATCATAACATCACGAACATTTCATATGGACTAAGTTTAGTCTACAATTCATTAACATCATTTGCATCATATTAGTTCATTCATGATTTTACATTTCACATTTAACGCGTGAGTTATTATTTTGAACATTTAATCCGTTATTTTCAAAAATGATCCCGACACATTTCTATACTTACATTTAGTTATAAAAACTATATTTTGAGTTTTCCTAGTGTTTTAAATTTATTTGGTATATAAATCGTTAAATTTATATTATTACGACGTTTTCTTAAAAACTACACTATAATTATTATATCACTCAAATTTCACAAGGAATGTATTTTTACAATTTTTATAATATCATTATACTCTATTTTGATCTATTAAAAATTTACTTGTACCTAAAAGCTACCAAAACCTTACAAGTTATTATTACTTACACTTTTCTTACAAGTATACAAGTATATACATTTTACCTACACAATTACTTATACAAAAAAAAAAAAAAAAAATTTTTGAGAAACATAGCCCTTAAAATCCGGCCAAGGGGGGGAAAGAAAGTCTTGGTGGGTAGATTTTTCTACAAAACTAAATCTATACTTCACTTACTTCATTTATTTCATTATTGTAAGTGTTAGTCAAGTAAAAAGTTCTCTCTATTTGTTCTTCCTTCTCCATAAACGGTTCATCATAAGTGTACAAGGGATCACCAAAATTTTTGCAAGCTCAAGTATTTTAACAATCTAGATCACACTCTTGTTAAGGTTTTGAAATAAAAACCTAGGGTGTTTAGGTTAATCCTTGGTTCTAATCACCTCATCATATCACTTGTAAGCATCTCATATTTATTTTTCATCTTACATATTCATTTCATATTCATCCTTTCATTTTTGGAGCAAGCATGCAAGACTTGTGTTGTTTATACCATTTTACATGATTTTTAGAGCTATTTATACATATGGTCATCCTATAATTATTCCCATGGTATTCTTTGGTCTTGATGATGTCTAGGAACCCATGACACCCTAAGAAGGTGTATGGTAGGATTAGATTAGCTTTGGAGTTGATTTGAAGGGATTAGAATAGGTTTTGTCCGAGAAAAACTATTTTCGATAAGTATAAAAAGTAATCTGTCCTTGTTTTGATTTTCTGGAAAATCCGACCATAGCCACGACATTTTGGCCTTGATATTTAGGAAATATACTTTAAAACGAATCCGTGGCCGCTTGAACGGATGAAAACGGAGTTATAACGAAGTCGTGGTGAAATTTTAAAGTTTGGCGACGAAATATATTATTTTCAGAAAATTCAGCAACATGTTTTTACTTTATTCGAGTCAAAAACGAGCCTTAAGCTTTACAAATTATTTCGACTTGTCAAAAATATATTAGTATACTTTGATACGAAACTAAGGACGTATTATCGTAGAAAAGCGGATTTGAAACGACAAAGATATGCACGTTTTCATAAAATTGCCGTAACTATTATTTTTAGAAAAACTATATTATTTTTACGAGATAAGTGTTACGGTAACTAAAATCACCATATTTAACCTCTATTATCTTTATGTTTGAGACCTTTTGGACGAAAACTCCTGAACTGAAACTTTTAGATATCGATACAAACTTTCCAAAACCGTCGAGTTCGTTCTCTAACGTGCGACGTACACTATTTTACGACTATTTTTCCGGAGCCATTTTTGTTGATTTCATGATAATTCCGACGACATTGTTTTGCGACGAAAAGTGGAAATTTCACCAAAAATCATTATTAAACCATTGTAGGATGACATTTTGACGTAAAAACTTGAAAAGTGATTTTTGATTGGTCAAGACGTCAAACGAGTATTTTTCGACGATAAGTAATATTTTCAAAACTCGCAAATGGTATAAATAACATACGAAATGCATGCATAACATTACATTGCAACTCATGACATATCATAACATTCATAATAGGTCAAGATTTGCGTATCACATTACATCTCGGTGTACTCACTCTTGTCATTTCGTCAGTTTACCAAGTGAGTTTCGTAGCCCCTGCTTTTACTTGTTTTCATAACTGTTTTGGGGGAGATACATGCTCAATTATTTTTCACAAGTACTTTAGATTTTTAAGGCTAAAATCTATCATGATTACCATTGTTTCTAAATCAAAGGTTATACTATATAAATTGTTCTTGTTTGCGTGTTACGGTACTACGTCGTATAACGTTCTAAATCAGTTGACTACTGATAAATTGAGTTAAGTGCTATTGATTATGTGCTATTGTTCTACGTCGAGTTAAGTGCTATTGATTATGTGCTATTGTTCTACGTCGAGTTAAGTACTATTGATTATGTGCTATTGTTCTACGTCGAGTTAGGTACTATATTGTGAATTCATTTGACATCATGCACTTGAACGTTAACTCTACATATTCTGGCAGTGGGTTGTGAACACACAGTTTGCAAGTTTTGTATGGGCGGGACTTGGAACTGAGTGGATTTACAATGCCTTTGCTACATAAGCGATTTTGAAAGTCTTTACATTTCAACGATTTACAATGCCTTTGTTGCATAAACGATTTCGAACGGCTTTTCATTTCAAAACAAACTCTATGAACTCACTCAACCTTTGTGTTGACACTTTTAGCATGTTTTATCTCAGGTATCTAAGGCATACACTTCATGGCATGCATTTGGACACCTCATGGAGTCGTGGTGACGACGCGTCTCACATGGGTTTTACGTACTTTAAAACATCGTTTGAATTGTACAAACTTATTTCCGCACAAGTTGATTTTCATTTGGGACCTATCTTTGTAAACTCTGATTGTTTTATTAAATCAAACGATGTATTTTCCAAACGACACTTTAGGTCGTTCAATATAACTGTGATTGTGATGCTATGACAGTCAATCCCCAGGAATTCCATTCCGCTGCAAAACAGGTAATTTGGGGGTGTGACATAGTCCCACTTAGATGACAGAACAACATGTTTGATGGAAACGATATCCTTAGTACTGAACACTGCATGTTGAGACTTCTGAACCTGGCAGCTTCTGTAGTAGATTCTTCGGCGTTCCGGCCAATGATGAATCCCGTACAATGCATCTCGGTCGTAAGCTTCCACTTTGTCAGAGAACAAGTGATTAGCTCTTTCCTTGATAGCTATGTAGTTTGAGTATATTGCTGCTGGGAATGGAAGTGTCAAAGATGTAGCGTATTTCCTTGACTCATCACCACTATGTAGAAGAAAATCCAAGTCTCTGTTGAAGAAATATCGAAATGGAATCCTTGGTTCATCTGCTCGGCCAATTGTTGGTAGAGGTTTTGACCAGTCGGTGTAATATGGAGGGTTGTCCCGTTTAGTGAAGTCGATGTTTGCTTCTGGGTTGAGCCAATCCATGTTGTTAGACATGGCTCGAGCAATGTTCTCAAGGTGATATTCGACCTCGATGGCACTTTTGGAGCTGTCTTTTAACAGTTGAAATGCTTCATTCTTGATTCGCTTCAACTCGGATTTCGTCCTCTTCTTCACATGGAACTTTTCTTGCAGAATTTTTGCATGCTCCAATGTATTACCGTCTACCAAATCTTGACATTCTTTAGGGTAGGGAGTGTTATTAACAAGATTAGAGAACCATTCAAATTCCTCTGTTTTATCGTCATCTAGCCATGATACGACGTCAGTCTGAGGCGTCTTCTTCTTCTTTTTCGAAGGCCTAGATGAAGATTCTGGTTCCTGTACTTGTTTGGGAGAGGTGGGTTGTTGTAGGGGCTCAAGGACTTCCTCATCGTCACCACCCGAATACTCAAAGTGATCATCGGTTTTCTGAGTCTGGGGCGGTAACTCAGAATCCTGAGGTTTATCTTTAGAAGAACAAGGAGGAGACCTTTGTTGAGCAGGAGTCCGTTGAGGAGGGGGTTGCATAGACGAAGATTCACCAGACTGCTTCTGACGTTTAGGTGCAGAGTCCTTGTCCGCATCATCGTCATCTCTTGGTCGTTTGGGTTGATCGGCTGACTCCTTGCATGATGATCTGAGTTGAAAGTCAAGTAGACCTTCGAAGAATTTAGCTTCATCCGAAGTAAACGTTCTAGATCGCTTTGACATATGCATCACCAGTTTAGCGAGTAACTCAGATTCAGAAAGATCAGCTTCTTTGGCCATTATATGTTTTACCAATGCGACGATGTTTGGAGTGAGTTGTCTGGAAAATACTTCTCTAGTCACACCGGGGATAGTGTCGAGAAGAAACTTGTGAGTATATTCTCTTGCCGTCTTCTCCAATTCCTTTGTGACTTTAGCAGTGATATCCTGAAGGTACTTGTGAGTGTAGCCTTCAATCATGCTGTCCATTTTCCCGTGTAGATCATCTTGCTTGAGTTTCTGTATGTATTCCCTTTCCTCTTGCATCTTTTCCGTCTCATCATGAAGGTAAGTTATCTGATCAGCAATGAAATTTAGCTTTCGATAGAGCATATCTTTCTTTCTGACTCTTTTAACAGCTTTGGTGATTCGGTTTTTAGCTTGAGACATCCAAGATGGAGTTGGCTTCTTTACAGATTTGGATGTTGATTTGGTTGATTTCTTTGATGGTGGTGGTGAAGATTGAGATGAAGAATCCGATGATGATGAGATGTGAGGAGACTCCGGGTCCTTTGGTGGTTTAGAAGTTTCCTTCTGTAAGCATGTAGGACTATCCAGAAGCAACTTATCATAATCACCATCTTTATCTTGCTCAGATTTCTCAGTTTCCGGTTCCTCAAACTCATATACAATAGTATCCTCCGTAAGCTTTTGTTGTTGTTCAAGAGTGGTGGCACCAGCTCCTTTATCGGGTTGATTAACCGCATCAGGAGTTGGTGAAGAGTGGACACCACAACTCGACCCTCCGGGGCCACGCATTTGATCTTGTTCAAATTCTTTAGCTTTCTGAAGGTGTCTAACAAATTTAACCTTCTTCCTGTAGGATTGATCCAGTTGCTCTTCATCTGAGCTTGAGCTTTGATCATACGGCACAAGCACTGAAGTCTTCCCTTTGCCATGTTCAGCTATTGGACTTGGAGGTTTTGGTACCGATGGATTGTCATCCTTTGCAGTTTCAGAGTAGGTAATCTCTTCATCTGTGTCAGTACCTTCAGAGCTTTCATCCAAAAGCTTTCTTTGCGGTTCGGGCTTAGGGATTGGGATGAGAGTAGCTTCCTTAGAGGGAACAATCCTCTTTCTTGAAGGGTTCCTCTTGGGTAACTTCCTTTGACTCTCTATGCTTACTGCACTTCCAGCACTTCCTCTTCTAGATCTCCGAGTAGGTGTTCCAGAAGCCTTTTCATCAAGATGACCAACTTCGCCTTCTCTTACTGCTACACGATACCTTTTGTACGTTTCAAGCTTTTTGATTTCATTTGTAAGAAGGTGATCAGGCAGCACATCACCTTGTTTCTTTGTTGTCGATTCCTTGATTCTGATTGAAAGGATAGGTTCGGACAACAAGTCGTGATTATCGGGGTCATTGAGCCTCTTGGGAATATCAGGATTAAGCCCAAGTGCTCTCTGGATAAAAAGCTTTCTGTATCTGACATAGGGAATCTTTGAGCCAAGCTTCTTGTGAAATAGCATTATGTCCTCCCATATTAGTGCTTTGATTTCGATGTCCTTCTTATTGATCAGTGACCAGAAGATTTGTCGTTCCATGAGCTTTGGATGCTCATAACCACTGTCACGACCAGAGACAGACTTGGTGATGATGATGTAGAGGGTTCTCCACGGTTGAGGAATGTTCTTAAGCTCCACGTGAGAATGCTTAGTAAAAATCCCTGAAGCTTCATCATAGCCAATGTCAATAAGAAATTGCAGAACTGTCTCTTCAGTAGGTGTAGCAAAGAAGTCGGTTGGAGCGATGTCTGGAATGATGAGAACAGCCCGTAAGTCTGCAGGAGTGATGGTGACTTGTTTGTGATTAAGTGTCACTGTCACTGCACTTTGACATGTGATCTTCTGCATTGAATCCCAGAATTGCTAAATGTACATTTCCGGTACTGTAGCAGAGTGTGAGAGCATGTTCTGGTAGGGATGATTCCTTAGAATATCCACATCAATAAGACAAGAAGATTCCGAGCATGTGAGGGTGTCAAAATCAACCATAAGGTTGTTCTTTCCAATCTTTCTCGGATAACCATTGGGGAAGATGTCAGCAATTGTGAGAACTTCTGGTGCATCCACATTTATTTGAGCAGCCATGTCGTGATCTGAAATAACAATAGCCAAAAGAACCAACATATCGAAAGACATAATGTTAGTCAACAGAAGGTTTTTATTGTCTAATTATTGAATATACAGTGTCAATGATTGTTACGAGTCCTAAGTCACTTGTTTTTCCAATAGTCCAATGACGTCGTGAAACGTTTCGTGAGTTAGTTAACTTTAAGTTTTAAAGTTTATTTTATCACTTATAGTTTACAACATATCAAACGTTTAAGTTTATTAGTGACATTATTGGTTTCGTGACGTTATGATTCATTTATTTACAAGATTGCACGCGTAACAATTCATAACGAAGGTCAATCAAGGCTTAGGCGTAGATATGGCAAAGTTACGCGTAAACAGAAGTGATATACGCTTAGACGAAAGCTTATGCGTAGGATCCTAACTTACGCGTAAGAAATGTTACGCGTAGGAAAAGGGGACCTTATGCGTAGAGCTTACGCGTAGGCGTATATAAACCTTACGCGTAAGGCTTACTCGTAAGAGTAGACCTTATGCGTAGAGGTCACTGTTTACGCATATCCTTCACAGGATACGCGTAGTCCCATTGTAGAACCTTACGCGTAATAGTTACGCGTAAAATTTCTCTTACGCATAACTTTCTACGCGTAGGTTGATCCTTATGCGTAGAGTAACAAAGACCTTGATTCTGAGTTTTATGCGTAGCAAGCCTGAAATAAAATCATCATAACATCAATCTTAACACATATATTCATTCTAAAAAAACAAATCATGGCATGAAAGCTTGTTAAACATTTACGCGTAGAAAGTCACACGCGTAGGTCAAAACCCTAGAGTTTAAGAATTACGCGTATGATTTCTAACCATAGGATTTGCACCAAACGTTTTCTGGTAGGTCTTAGGTGTTGTGAGAGTCTAATAACCAAGTTTTAACATCCAATTCATGGTGAATAAAAAAATGCCCAAACTCAAGAACATTAAACCCTAATTCCTAATTCTGACTTAATTAGTGTTTCTGGGTTGTTATAGGGCCTGGAAATCATTAATTCAACATGATATAAACATCACACAACAATCTTTTTGAGCAAAAACCTTCACATTTGAAAACACCCAATTCGACTTAAGAACCCTAATTTTGAAAAACCATCAATTCGTGTTTCTGGGTGGATTATGAGGGTAAAAATAGTATCATTGTTGTTAAAGACACGTTTTGACACAATCTTTTCAACCACAAACACACACCAATGATTGTGTGTTCATACGCTTATGCGTAGACCACATAATCACACATATCTAACGTTTTAGCCGTTGGATTTGCATCAAATTCAAAACCCTCTCTTGTAATAACGTTAAGATTATGAAAACACTTACACTTTGATGATCAAAAACACAGATTTCTTGAACGATTTTTGTGCGTAGGATTAGATAGGTTATGAGTAATAAGTGTGATGAAAATGGTAGGTGGGAGGTGTTTTTATTAAAATGACTTTAACATTTTGATAGTTTTGGTCCCTCCACCTTTTACTTTTTCATACAAAGCCATTTAACTTCCATTTTGGTTACCAAACAAAGATTTTGATAAAGAAACTTGACGACACTCCCCCTCGACTTAAGAAAATAATGAAAGGTTATAAATTTTGGTCCGAGGAGTGTTATTGAACCAGAAAAATTTACCACCATTGATAAAAGAAACAACCGGGATATGATAACATGCAAGTACACAGATGTTTTTAAATAGTTAAGTGATAATTTTCTCCCCCTCAACACTTGATCGGAAAAATATTGAATTTTGAAAGATTAAAGTGTTGACGGAAGAAAGGTACTTGCCATGTTGAAAGAAAAATAGATTAGACGAATATTTTTTGTTGTTTTATTAGGTTTTCTATTTTTGTATTTTGTTTTTGAAAAAATTTATTTACAAAAGATATTTTGGTGTTTGACAGGTTTTTAAGACTGTTTTAGGAGGTCATCCAATTCCTCTTGAGTCAAACACCTCATACCAATCCGGTGGACCAACTCATTAAACCTGGCGGAAGGCAAGGCTTTGGTGAGAAGATCTGCCAATTGGTATTCTGTACCCACGAAGTATAATTCAACAGTACCCTGTTCCACATGATCGTTGATGAAATGATAGCGAAGGTCGATGTGCTTAGATTTCGAGTGCTGAACTGAGTTGCACGAGATCGCAATGGCACTCCGATTATCGCAAGTACATCGGGATTCTGTCAAATACGTAACCATAGTCTTTGAGTTGTGTTCGCATCCAGATGACTTGAGCACAGCACGCCGACATGGCTACATATTCTGCTTCGGTTGATGACAGTGATGTACAATCATACTTCTTTGATTGCCAAGACACCAGTTTATCACCAAGAAATTGTAGTGCTCCTGAAGTACTTTTTCGTGAATCTAAACAACCTGCGTGATCAGCATCTGAAAAAGCGATTAGTTCAAAACCAGAATCCTTCGGATACCAGATCCCCAAGTTAATGGTTCCCTTGATGTATCAGAGGATTCTTTTAGTCTCAGAGAGGTGGGTTTCAGTTGGTCTCGACTGATAATGGGAGCATAGATAAACGGAAAAGACAATATCAGGCCTGCTAGCTGTAAGGTACATTAGAGACCCAATAATACTACGGTATTTTGTAGGATCCACTAATTTCCCATTTAAATCAGCATCTAGCTTCGTGGTATGAGTCATTGGTGTGGCATAAGTGTCACAGGTTTTCATTCCAAATTTGTTTAACAATTCAAGGGCATATTTGGACTGACTTAAGAAAATACCACGGGGTGATTGATGAACTTGCAATCCTAGAAAGAATGTAAGTTCACCCATCGTGGACATTTCAAAAATTTTCTTCATTAGTTTTTCAAAAGCGATTGAGTACTTGTTATGTGTAGACCCAAAAATGATGTCATCCACGTAAATTTGAACAATTAAGATATGTGCCCCGTGATATTGAATAAAAAGTGTAGGGTCAACCGAACCTTTGGTGAAATTATTGGCAATGAGGAAAGATGATAGCTTATCGTACCATGCCCGAAGAGCTTGTTTGAGACCATGCAGAGCTTTGTTCAGTTTGTAGACGTGGTTCGGGAACTCAGGATCAACGAATCCATCTGGTTGGCTGACATACACCGTTTCTTTCAGTTGTCAGTTGAGAAACTCAGTTTTGACATCCATCTGAAAGACCGTCATATTCATATGAGCCGCGAACGTGAGAAATATCCGAACAGCCTCAAGACGAGCAACCGGAGCAAAAGATTCTTCAAAGTCTATACCCTCTTCCTGACGATAACCCTTAGCAACTAGCCGTGACTTGTTTCGGATAACATTCCCTTCAGCATCCAATTTGTTTTTCCAAATCCATTTTAGACCAATGACGTAGACCCCTGTTGGTCTTTCAACCAGTTCCCATACTTCAAGACATTTGAATTGGTTGAGTTCTTCTTGCATGGATTCAATCCAGGTATCTTTGGTCATTGCGTCTTTGATGCTTTTAGGCTCAGATTGGCAGACAGTGAGTGCATAAATGCAATGTTCACCGTCTGAAAGAAGACGTTGTCTCGTAACGACTGGTTTATTCGGGTTGCCAATAATATTTTCCAGAGGATGGTCTTTTGTCCATCTATGTGTAGAGGGTTGATGTTGGTATACGTTGTGCAGATTCTGAGGATTCAAATGGTTTGTTGAAGATTCCGTGACATCCGGCGCAGTCTCATTAGCAAACGGGTTAAAGAACGCATTTGGATCAAAATCTGCAGGTTGGGGTACTTCATTCAGAATATCATCAGCCGGTTCATCATTGTTGGAAGCGGTTTGTTCAACTGTTGTGGTGGAGTCAACTGGTGTAGGTGCATCTTCAACGGTAGTTGTTGTAGCAGGTGTATCAGGTATAAGAGTAGTATCAGGTTGAGAAACGGAAACAGTGGATACACCTTGAGCACGTTCATCAATATCGTCACTGAACAGAGGAGCAAATAACCTTTCCATTTGTTGACGAGTGAGCTAGGGGCTTTGTTCAGCTGATGATGGGGGTTGAGGGAAGTTTAAGCGGTTGTGACCAGGTTCTAAGCTATTATACTCAGAAGCCATTGTGAATGTAAACAGAGATTGACTAAGTTTCTTAATCAGTTTCCCCCGAACTGACAACTGTCTTTAGCAGATTCGAAACATTGATGTAGTAGACATGTCTTCTAACTTTTGACGTTTTCAGTATGCAGCGGAATTTGTAGATGAGCAGTAAACCACACAAAGAAAATCTAACTAATTGCAGAAGATCCATTCGAGGGTAACATACCAGAAATCAACAACATCTTCTCTGTTGAGAATGTTGATCATCAGCTGTGTCATTGTTGTTGGAAATAGTTTGATCTTCTGTTATCAAAGATTCAATTGTTGGAGGTGCATCTATAAAAACGGTAGTTGTTGTAGTTTCAGAGTGTATCCGAAATTAGACTATGATCAGGTTTTGCAGCGGAAACATTTGATACATCTGAAGCACGACTTTAGAAAGATTCTTTAACCAGAGGAGCAATCAATGTTTCCATTTCTTGACGATTAAGTACAATGTGTGATGCAGCTGATGGATCATGATATTTTTTACGGTGAGAAACGGGTCCTACGCTATATTGCAATAGAAGCCATCTCTATGAGTTCATCAAAATGAGCATGAATCGTTTCCATAACCTCCTTTGTTCGATGATTCCAGATTCGGAAACCTTTAGAATTATCACAATACCCAATAAAGACTCCAATGTCAGCTTTGGCTTTGAGCTTTCCAAAGTCATCATGATCATTATTCGGATAGCAAAGAGATCCAAAGACATGAAAGTGTTTGAGATTCGGTTTTCTGTTGTGGACAAGCTCGAAAGGTGTTTTGTTGTGGCGTTTTGTAATCATAGAATGGTTTTGAGTATAGCATGCAGTAGATAAAGCTTCTGCCCACAAGTAATCTGGGAGTTTAGCATTAATTAACATTGTTCTTGCAGCTTCCACTAACGTTCGGTTTCGTCTTTCAACGACTCCGTTTTGTTCAGGTGTCCGTGCAATAGATGTTTGATGCTCGATTCCCACTTTCTCATAAAAGTCTCGAAGAGTTTTGTTAACAAATTCAGTTCCTTTGTCTGTTCTGATTTGTCTGACGGTGTTTCGGAGCTGAACCTGTATTTTCGTGAGAAAGGTGATGATCATCTGTGGAGCTTGGTCTTTGCTTCGACGAAAGTAGACCCAAGTCCATCGTGAGTAGTCATCGACGATTACCAAGATGTAGCGTTTGCAGTTAATCGTTTGCACGCGCATCGGGCCACACAAATCCATGTGAAGAAGATGAAGCACATGCTGAGAGCTGTGTTCCACCTTTGAAGGAAAATGAGCACGAGTGCTTTTCCCTTGTTCACAAGCTGAGCAAAGGTGATCTTTTGAATACCGGAATCGTGGGAGTCCTTCAACTAGTTTGTGTCGAGCAAGGTTGGTGATGGTTTGAAAGTTTAGATGTGAGAGGCGACGGTGCCATAGCCAAGATTTTGTTGATGAAGCCTTTGAAAGTAAGCAGATGGGAGATGAAGCAACCATGTCTTGCATAGAGATAGTGTAGAGACTAGAATTCCGCGAGCCAGACATGAGGTCGTTTCCTTGTAGATCACGAATGAAACAAGATTTTTCCCTGAAAGCAACTTCCAAATCTCCATCACAGAATTGACCAACTCAAAACAGATTGTGACCGAGGCCTTCCACATAATAAACCCTGCTTATTTCGATGTTCCCATTGATATAATCTCCGTAGCCCATGATAGATGCGAAGTGATCATTCCTGAACCTGACAGTGCCAATGAACTTTGCAATTAAGTTTGATAACAGTTTAAGGTTGCCTGTCATGTGTCGGGAACATCCGCTATCAACAATCCAGAGAATGATCTGTATCACCTGCATTACACACAGACAACACAGATGGAATAGAAGTAAATGTGGAACCCGAAATGTTAGAGGGTTCCGAAGCAGTTATATTAGACATACACACATTAATAATTTTAGGCATCCATTTAAATCCTAGTGTGTTATATATCCATTTCTGCCATCTATAACTACTATTTGCTTTAGTCTTAGTGAATGCACTAGGTGGTACATCATTCTTAGGAGGTGAAACTGGAGCTAAAGGGACAACAACGCTTGCCTTAGAACCTAAAGAAGGCGGTCTACCAAGCACAGACTTAGAATGATTAGTGGGCCTAGAGGTAAACCGATTCTTAGGATTCCGTAAACGAGAGATTATAGCTTTAGCAACACATTTGTCATGACAATCAGAATTCATACTTTTACGACAAATAACACAAGGTGCATCAGACTGAATATCAAAAGTACTTAAAGGTTTAGCATTCGTTACATCACTATTTCTATTACATTTGCTAGACGCAATATCTGTAGTGGAAGCAACGTGAATCTTATTCATAGTCCTATGGTGTTCTTCTACTTCAGCATTCCTTATTGATCCTTTCTTAGGTCGCAACTTCCTATTCTTCGATTGAGTGCTCCTAGGCTGTGAAGTGCGGATGTTTGGAAAAGACGCAACTATTCCTGTTTCAGTAGAAGGAAGCACGTTAGCAACTTGTGATTTGTCAGTAGGGATTCTAGGTTCACGATTACTAAGTGTGACTGGTGCTATTCTCTTAATCACGGTAGGCGGAAGTTGTTCACACTTTCCTAACATTTCTCTTAACTTAAAGATAGTGTGAATCAAATCTTGATTTTCAGAACGAAGATTTCCCGAAAAATTCATGACTTCCTTAGTGTGTGAAAGAAAATGATCAAGCTCGTTGGATGCTTCATCACAAGTCTTTTTAAGTAAATCAAATATGACACCATATTCATGTTTAACTTTTACAACTTCTTGTTCATATTTAGAGATTTGACATTTCAAAGACACGTTTTGATCATCAAGTTGCTCAAATTTTGGATTAAACGATTTGGATTGCAACTGGTTGATTTTCTTTTGCAAATCTAGTTCACGATTTTGACAATCTTTTTAACACCATTGAAGACGACGTTTAGCATTTGAAAGCTTGTTAATCAAACGTTCATTTTCTGCTTTTAAAGACTCGATTTGATGCACATTATCAACTGTAACAACAGAATTAACAGAATCAGCCAAGATATAATCAAATGCATATGGCAAAGATTTCAAAAACATAGTATTATGGACATCAGCACAGATTACAGCTTCCAAGAGTCGATCAACATATTTTCTCAACATTTTCTTTTTACGTTTAGTATTAGAAATAGATGTTTCTGTTTTCTCGAAAACGACCTTCATCAATCCAAGTTCCTTATGAAAATCCTTTTCCCAACATAATGCACAACTTTTCAAAATTTTAACATTTGGTAAAAGATTTTTCTAAAAAATGTCTCTTTGTTCTCGCGCCAGAGGTGATTGAAAATGTTGAACTTTGATTTCAGAATGATATTCTATCTCATGTTCTAAAACTTTGAGGTCTGCCATGAAAATGTCAAAATATCTGAGAATTTTTCGATTTTCAGGTTTTGAATTTACTTCACTAATGGAAGGTAAAGGACCATGAGTTTGTGCATAATCTGGTTTGGGATTAACATGAGACTCAAACTGTTTAATGATAATCCTTGGTGTGTTAGAAGAATCCGTTGGTTCGACGAAAGTGAGAGCCTAAGAATAGTTAAAAGGTTTGTTATAAACAACTTTTTCTAATTTTGATCGACTCTTGTCTTCTGCATCTAATTCCTCTTGACGATGATATTCAACAACACTCATAACAAAATCATCAATTTTATATTCTGCACTGGAAACTTCAGGAGTTGGTTTGAATGTTTTTAGTGAAAGCTTAGGTTTGTAATCAGCTAAATTTGGTCCATATCCTTTTGGATTGGGTTTTAAAGTAAACTTTTCAATAGCTGTTACTGATTCACCATGTTTGTAATCAACAGTTGTAAACTATTTGATTTTGTGTTGTAAGCCAACAATTTCTTCCAGTTGGTCATCTATTAGTTTCGTTGAATTCTTTTTGTATGCAGAGAACTGTTTTTGAAAATTTAACAACTCAGCTTTGGCTTTTTCATTTTCCACATAAGCTTATTAATTTGTTGTTTATGTTCATGTTTCAGGTGTTCTATTTCAGACAACAAAGCATTCTTTGAAGCGGCTAGATCACGCATCTGTCTCTCTAAATATTTTTCGTTTTGATGAGACTTAGTAAAAGCGGCTTCAAAACCTTTTTCACGTTTTTCTTGAGTTTTGAAAAAGTTGAGTTGCATTTGTAAGCATTCAAAGTCCTTGGTTAACAGTGCATTTTTACTTTTTAAGGTCTGATTTAATGCAACACATTCTTCAATTTGGTATTGTTGGTCTTTAAGTAAAAGAACAAGATCTAGATGAGGCAAAGGTTCGGCGTGTTCAACGTGAGTCACAACATGATCATTATTTAGATCCTCAAGTATAACCACGGAGTCAATTCGAAAATCGTCAGAATGAGATGTAGATGACTTATTTTGAACAATCTGAGCCATGCCGGATTCAGATATTGGCGAAGATATTAGTTCAGATATGATGATTGTTTGTTCGGGTACCTGAGACAAGCCATCAGTGTCATACACTGGGCTTGTTTCACTCATGTGTAACTCTTGCATATTAGCCATCAACATAACAGCTGCATTGGCCTGCAAGTCCTCCATATCATCATCTGAGTCTGCATCTGCCATAAAGCTCTGTTCTTTGTCTGTGAGAGATCCACCAGCTTCATCCTTAAGAGCCAAAAGTAAAGTCTCTTTGAAGTAAGCACTGCCCCTAGTCCTCGGCTTTGGGCATGCATTAGCCAGGTGTCCCTTCTCATTTCAGTTGTAGCATCAAATACCATTCAACCCTTTCGGAGCATTTCCCTGTTCTACCACTTGAGCTCTGTTGTTGTTCCTACCCATAGCATTAAACCCTTGACCACCGCCCATCTGACGACCATAACCACGATTCTGAACTTCAACTCGTCCATTGTTCACAACAGCCTGATTCCTTGTGTTAGATGAGGAATGAATACGATTGTTGGATTTGTTGGTATAACGGCCAAAAGCATTAGCAATCATAACAAATCCTTGTTGCAATGCTTCGAACGGATCAGTTTCCTCATTAACTTCACTGACATAAGCTTGATCAATGTTGTTGTTATATGGAACCAATTGAGTTTGTTGAGAGGATTGTTGTGATGGTGTGATATTGGCAGTTGGTAGAGTTGCTTGTGGAGGAGAATAACCATTTTGAGCATACAAGGCAAGTTGTTGATTTTCCGGATGTGACTGTGAAGCAGTTTGTGCACGGAGAATCCTTTTCATTTCAACTTCCTTTTGATGAGGCTTCAAGTAATCGTACAACAATCCGTAAGACGCATGATGCATATCCTTCGCTTGACGGAGGAAAATGACATACTTCTCCCATTCTGGACCAAGACTACTTAGGAACTTTGTATTGACAGCAATACGTGGCATGATGATGTTGTGTTTATCCAAATCATTAATGATGTCTGAAAATCGATGATGATAAGACTCAAGTGTCTCCCCAGGTTCAATCATGAAGTGTTCATAAGCCAGGTATATTTTGGATTCCAAATCCTCCTGATTGAGTACAGTTCCTTCCATGAGTAGATGAATTTGTTCCCACATTTTCTGTGCAGTCTTTTGAGCATCAACACTACGAAGAATTGGGTTAGGTAATCCTAAAAGGATATATTGCATTGCAAGCTCATCAGCTTCATAGTGTAGAAGTTCTTGTGGATTCAGATCTGCAACAGTAGCAATGTTTGTTTGTTCATCTCTTGGTGGAGTAGCAGTAGGATCTCCGGGTATAGTGACAGTAGGCATCTGAAATGGACCTTCCAAGATAACCTTCTTTAAGAATTTGCCATGTGGCTTCTTCAGATCACAAAACCGAAAGAATCTAAGCATCCATTGGTCGTAATTTCCTGGAGTGAGCATTGGAGGTCTATCAAGTGATCCAGCCTCATGAATTGATTGTTGGCTACTTAAAGCTTCACACATTTTGCCAAACCATGTCGGTTCCTTCATAGTGTTCCTGGATGGATGTTGATTGTATGAGTCTGTGTAAGGTAGTACTTGAAGACTTGGTGGTGGTTGAACCATTTGAGGTGGTGGAATTGCACCAAGTTGTGGAGTATGTTGTTGATTAAATTGTTGTTGATAAATTGCTTGTTGTTGATTCCATTGTTGATGTTGTGGAGTTAATTGTTGTTGTTGTTGTTGTTGATTATAAGTATAAGGGAAATAGTTAGAGTATGGTGGCTGTGACATGTTGATAAACTTGTGTTGGTAAAAATGGATCTTTGTAGTCGAATGAACCTTTGTTGAAGAAGTATCCTTAGGCGTAGAAATCACAATAGCCAAGTAGCACTTATGCGTAAAAACACCAAAGTTACGCGTAACAATTAGGAGTTACGCGTAGATTTAGCTTACGCGTAAGTATGGAAAAGACTCTAAAGTTATGCGTAGACAAAATTTAGGCGTAGAAAGTTAGGCGTAGGATTATCTTATGCGTAAGACTAGGCTTAGGCGTAAGATGAATCTTATGCGTAGGATTTCTACGCGTAAGCTTATGCTTATGCGTAATTTTAGGGTTTTGCCCAAATGATCTTTTACACTATCACAGTGCAAAAGATATCCAAAGTCGACATATTTTCAGGCTTATCCAAGCAAGAAAACACGGAGTAAACCACGAAAACGAAGATCAAACCAAGGATAACCTTACGCGTAGTTTTAGGGTTTTGCTACGCGTAGGATTACTCATAAAAATGATAATGCCCAAAGATGTTTCTAAACCAGTTTTTGTGTGATGAAATAGCTTCAATAACACCAAAAGACACAAAAGTGTGAAACTTGATGATCCAAAGCTCTTAACACAGTTATGCGTAGGTTGAAACCCTCGTACAAAAACTAGATGAAAAACAATGATCTACACATAAAGTTCGAAACTTTTTGCCAAAAACAGTAAGTTTAGCACCTTATAACGTTGAAAGGACAAGAATCTTGGATTAAAAAGTGTAAAAAATATGTTTTTGATCAAGCCAAAGTTTCGGATACGCAAGTTAAGCGTTAGACCAAAACTCACTTCAAACAATACGTTCACTCCACTATTAGGTGATTGATACCACTGTTAGGTCACTAGTTTTACAACACAAGCTTATTAGAAAGAAATAGAGAGGCAATTGAACAAGATTCACACACACACACACGATAATAAAGACGGTTTAGGCATAGATGTATGTGAAAGAAATAACTTGAACAAACCAACCTTCAAATGAAGGTTTACATGAGGTATTTATAGGAGGAAAGCTAGGGCAACACTCCTAGTTTCCATCCTTTCCTTAATGGACATGGGCCTAAGCTTATGGGCATTCTACATAAGCTAGACCTTAAACAAACATAAAGGCCATAATTAAGCTAACTATTACATATTAATTACTAACACTTGAATATGGTTTAGGAGTGATTCCAACACCTACACTTGAGTTTTTATTACTCTAACACTAATATGACTCGAATTGAAAAGATCAAAACACTTGGAGTACATTATTATGCAAATAAAGGGAATTTGAATTTAACGTTCCCTTCCCGTCATTTCATAAAGTTTAACTTTTCCCATGAGTCCCAATCATCCCAAAATTGTGTACAAAGGATATGACTCGACTTAGCAACTTATGCAAGCAACTAGATAATTGAACTAAGGGTTTAGTGTGATAACAATAATGCACTAAAAGTGAGTGCATACAAGGTAGGCTAAGGCGATTTGGGTGTACATTTGGGGGTGGATTGTAAACAATGCTCTTCATTGATATTCCGGAAAACCGAAATATCACGAGAACTGCGAAAAGGATAGGCTCTGAGGGGTTAACTAGAGGTATCGTGTACTAAAGATGAGTACAACGCAAAGGTGCAGGGGAATTACTCAACCAATGAGGAAGAAGTAATTATATTACAGGTATCAAACAAGGGTTATCCTAATGCCTCTTATCATTTAGTTATTCCTAGCTACACAAGTGTAGTCTTACTAGCAAACTCGGAATGCATCACAAAACAAGTTCTAGAATCTATTATATTACCGGTTCACATTCTAAGCATTAAAGTTGAATGCTTTAATTCCTACTAATCTAAGGGCGATCCTCACATTTTGGGTGGAATTTAAGTGGTAAAGGGTTTTTGTGCTAGTCGTATAATTTCCTATCCATGAGACGCTTTATTAAGACTAATGGTCCACTCCTATATGTCATGAAAAATTTTAAACTTGATGCCAAAATTTCCCTAACCGGCATTTTCTCATGGTTTATTACACAAATGCAATTGGACAAAGCAAATATTCAAGGATAAGCATAGTTTCAAAGTTCCCATTTTATTTTCCCTCCCTACACTTAAACTGAACATTGTCCCCAATGTTCCCCGAAAGTATCAAAGTTATGATAATGGAAGGTAACAAAAGATGAAAGAAACTAATACTCCCCTGATTAGCTCGGTAGGATCCGTGTAAAGTGGTGGTTACATCTTTCTTCAAAAAGAACGTTTGCGTGAAAAGCTCCTTCTCATCTTATGTATCTTCTTCTTGGTAAATTAAACCTGCACACTTGAAGAAAACAAACGAAACCTTCGCGTAAAATCGGCGGTAATAATATATATAGGACTCTAATAAACTAGGATATAATGCTTGCGGAATAGATGTTTACAGAATTTCTGGAAAATTAAGACCTGGAAAATTCCAAAAAATTTATTAGTAGCTCAGAAAACGAGAAAAAGTAATCAGTTTTTTCTGCTCCTTCCTGACGCCGTCAGGTTGCGATCTTGACGCCGTCAGGTTATCCTGACAAAAACGGGTCTGCGATTTTCTGGAAAAAAATTCTGGAAATTTTACATCTTTAGACTCTGGAAAAATTTCCTGCAAAACATCCATTATGACTCGATACAAGCATTTGACTCGAACAAACACACATGTATATCTTTTAATTAATTGAAATTCTCATGTTTACGTTTCTTTTGAAAACGTGTAATCCTCCCTACACTTATCCCTTATGTAAAATACCTTTATATGTAATTAAGACGAGGTTAAAGACAAAATAAAGCATTTTTACAAATTTAAACATGAGAATAAACAATCAATAAAAGATACACGACACAAACAAGCAAACAATTAAGCATGGGTTGCCTCCCATGAAGCGCTTTTCTTTATTTATGAGTCTTGTAGCTAGACTCGAAGTCGTGCCCCTACGTGGTCTCGTGCACGCTTACGTGCCCATACCTAAGCCATTCCAATATTTTCTCATTCTTCTTGTAATCATCTCCTAACTCTAGGCATTTTTTATAGTACCGCTCATTTTTTCATAAGTATGCCTAATTCCACGTTGTTTATCTCTCTCACTAAGTATCGGAATGGGAGCCATCCTATTGCATGCCTCTATGTCTTTGTGCTTAAACCTAGGGTGTGTACGGGGCATTTGATAGACAAAATCTTCAACTCCATCGGAGAATGTGATTAGACCATCGATCATCCGTTCATTCAACCTAGTCATTCTCTTAAAGTTTGTTCCAAAGATAACTTGGGTAAGACTTCCATCAATGAATTCACCTAAATCCTCTAGGACCATGAATTCAACCACATAGGCAAAGCTTCCAACAAACACATCCAAGTAAGTGACCGCGTCAACAACATTATCCCTTTTATAGGCTAATTCATCCACCTTTATTTTGTTATATAGGTTTCTGGAGATTAAGTTTAAAGGTAAGAATGAGTGCAAGTTAGCATCAAAACTTTCAAATCCTATCTTACAAGGGAATTTCATGTTAAAGGGGCCATCTTTCTCAATTCTACACCTAGGGTCAAAAAATTGGGAGGGGTCTTCTTCCATTTCAAAACTAACTTCATCGATGACCTCCCCGTTGTCAAGTGCTTCACCATGATCAAATTCCTCATCGGAATCTGAGTCATAGAAAGGACTTTGTTGTTACCAATTTATCTCATTATGCCATAGGTGATTTCCAAAGTGGTGAACGGGTGAAGGGTTTTGTGGGATTGCGTTCTTAATTTCGGGATTGGGAAGAGCATTGGGAGTGGGTAGTGTGAAGAATCTTCGGTGGAAGACACGTATCATGGTGAGTGATAGGTTTTACGAACAAAGGTCACGAAGAAGGGGGATAAACTACGAGGAAGCTAAAAATTGGGAAAAAAAAGCTTACTTGATAGGAATCAAGCAAGGAAACCTAAACGAGGTGGACTCCTAACTAGCTATTCTATTCCCCGGCAGCGGCGCCAAAAACTTGATAACGCTACACGCGTCGTTCGGGGTCAAAGGAACTTCCTTTTCGTCGAGCAAGTTTTTCAACACCCTAGGCAGTGAACCTACTCGTTGTAGTGTGGTATTAGGGTAAGCCACGGGAATTGATATCGTTCTCTAGGGGAATAGGAATGCTAGTGAGAAGTTACTACGCTAAGGTTGGGGTTGAGGAAGATTATTTTTCATCCTTTTATGTTTTTTAGGAAATGGAAAGGTACAAATCTCGGGGTTTGGATTTGGGGGGTTGGTATTTCTACCGATTACTTCTACTTATATAATTATCTAAACTAGTAGGTAGTCTATGTCTAATTATTGTGTGCTCGTATGATGATTTAAAGATGTGTTTACTTAGGTTTTATTACTCCTTAATTATCTCCTATTAATGTTTGAATTGTCACGTCCTTATTCTTAATCGCGTTGTGTGTCTAAGGGTTTAGGGTATGCGTTTATCCCTAACTCTTTGAAACTACCAAAGGTTATT
Source organism: Chrysanthemum makinoi (assembly GCA_910596185.1). Classification (NCBI taxonomy): domain Eukaryota; kingdom Viridiplantae; phylum Streptophyta; class Magnoliopsida; order Asterales; family Asteraceae; genus Chrysanthemum; species Chrysanthemum makinoi. The sequence goes on along the minus strand of OU343223.1, from coordinate 76,311,408 downwards.
GCCTACAAAATCTCTAGGATTTATAAACTTAACACTAAGGTACTCTTCGGATGGTTTAGCCTACAATGACTCTAGGTACTATAAGCTAAGGTTCACAAAGATTAATCAAGCATTAACTACACAACGGATGACCTATCGCAATACTAGATCATTAACAATTAAGATAAGAGACAACCAATCAATATTCAATAATTAAGTTTCATATTCCCTAAGCAAACACACAAGTAACTTAGCCGGACATGGGAAACATGCAAGCATACACACAATTAATTGAAGACATACTTGAATTAATGAAGTAAAACACTTATCTTGATGTAAGATAGGGTATGGAACCCTAAAATACTGTACAAGACAGCCTTGGTTCGGTTTAGGTTTTTACTCCAAAAGACTACACACTTAAAACTAAAAAATCAGATTCTATATATAAGATTACAAATGCGACGGCGTCACCCTTTGATTTGTGACGCCGTTGGGTCGCCCTTATTAGGGTTTTGTCTTGGCCACGTTAGTCTTGCGACGACGTCACCTTATGCCTGTGACGCCGTCCCCTTCAGTCTCTGACGACATCTGGATCAAATCTACGCCGTCTGAGTTGCGACGCCTTAATCTTTTAAAACCTGAAGCCGTCACTTGTAAATGAGCAATTTGGCTACTGAGCCATCACAAAAGTTGTCTGACGGCGTCACTAGTTTGTGCCTAACGCCGTCCCCTTTAGTTCCAGCAGCCTGAGTGTCTCGATTCTTGACTTTGGCTATTTTCTTCGTATATTCGCGCATTTTCGTCTGAATAAGTGTCATTCCAGCAATTTGCCTTCAAGATACTTAAAAAGTGAAAAGGAACGATATTAAGTAATAACGGATACAAAAGTGATCAAATAAGCACTACTACACAAAAGGCTATAAACACCCCCAAATAGACACCGGTTATGTAAAACCCTATTCCTATGATAAAAAACTAGTGGGAATGGATGCAACTGAGATAGGTTTTCTTGAAAAAACCAGTTTTCATAATACATAACACATAAAAACTGGGTTTGCGGGTAAAAACCAGTCTTTTTGCACAATCAAAGACACTGATGTGTAGGTAACAACATGTTTCTATGTATTTATATTATAGACAACGTTTTTGAAGAAACAACCGGTGTGAGTATTCTCTATTTTGAACTTCCATCCCTCAACGTCTCTCCACTCAAGTATTTTTTATTGAGGACTTAAAAGACAAGATATGGCACACAGTCCTGCAAAGTAAATGATGTATAGTTGGTGTTGATAATGTTGTAGACGGGAACGAATATAATAAATTTGACGAGCTACCTCTTTTTTCTATTGTTATACAATCTAGGGATGATGTTCTTGACGATACACTTTACTTGAGATCCGACCACCAACAAGGACATGAGGTCTAAAAAACCATGTGCGCCTATGAATAATAAAACAACTAATAAATATTTAATATAAAAATCTCGTGAATGATAATTTATTATATAAATCAGCTAATTATTATCGTGCTTTCATTTTGGTTTATTATTGCAGAAAAAATATGCAAAAATAAATTAAAACAGAGACTTACGAATCTTTGTTTTAGTTTGTATATATATTTTTTGTTTTTTAGGGAGTATTATAGTTGAAATAAAAAAAGTCAAACCTTCTTCCTGGTATCATTACTAGCAATCAAGTTTCATATATTAACCCCAAATAATCCGATCATTCAGCAATCAACAGAGATACTCCCTCCTTTTTTTTCATTCCTCCTCCAAGATCGCTATCAAATCCCGCCAAAAATGATGAATAAAAGGCGACTTGTACCTCGTATCTTAGTCACAAACCCTAAACATCACCACCATCGGACCACCAAACACCTCTCCTGCCAATACCAAACGCATTTCTTGTTAATAGAGTTGAGCAATAAAAATGGTATATCTTTCTCTCTGAGTCAATTGTTTATATTCGTTTCGTATTTTTTGTTTAGGTTTAGTTTTTTTAATTACTTTTTTTAAATTGACAAATATGTGTTTATGTGTTTACTCTCCAAGGTTAATTGAACTTAGTTATTGCCTTTTAAGTGTTTGTTGTATTGCCTGAGTAGAAAAACTTAAATCAAGCTTATGTTTTTTAACAAGTAAAGAGCATTTCAATTGCTTACTGTTTGTGCACCTCATTAGTTTTATCTAAGATTAAAAAAAAGGTATTGTTATCATGAAAGATTTGTTTTATACTACCTTGGCGAGACATTGATCTAGTGAACTCAGTAGGTATATAGATCATATCGAGTTTTAGTTGGTGGCCTAAATTTGAGTTCGACGGCCTTTTATCTTTGGATAACGTCTACTTGAATAGATGATAAACAACATACTAAATGGGAAGTTGTGATTTCTAACTCGTTCGATATTTGCCCCAACGCGTTATGCATATAGTATGGTCCAAAAGAGTTGCTCCCTTTAAAATTTTAAATAAAGTCACGTTTACAAACCCACATGTTAATCTTTCAATCTTTAGTAAGTGGTCATCATAAATGATATAAAATTTGCTTAAAAATATCAACTTTTCGTGCATAAATAACAGCACTTGAGTGAATAGTAAATTAATCTAGTTAAACTTTTGGTCTTGTACATTCTACTCTCAATACCACTGGTTACAAATTATTTCAGATACTATGATACTGCTAAGACATTATATCCACAAGAGCAATCTAGTAAAAGTAACATTAGATCATTTCTTGGTTAGATTGCTCCCAATAAGATTTAAAAGTGTACAACAGTAAGGGTTGCTACAATAAATACAAAATAACCTATATATTCACATTAAGGGTTCCTACATTTACTGATGCAGCAAGGATGCATATAGTAGAATCATTTAAGTTTGCATTGTTTTTTTTAACAACTTGAGCACAATTTTGAAAAAAAATTAACCCACTTAGTTTGCATTGTGTTTTTTAACAACTTGAGTGTCCAAATTGTATTTCTTTATTTCAGAAACTTAGTTATGATTAGGGGTGTCATAAATCTCGACCCGACCTGAACCCGAATAAGGATAATCGGGTCGGGTTACTCGAGTTCAAAATCTAACTCGGGTCAATCGGGGCAACCCGAATACGAACTAGGGTCGGGTATCGGGTTCAAAATTCTCTGGCTATTTGGGTTCGGGTCATCCCTACTGACCCGAGTTAGTTTTTTATTTAGTTATTTCATTTTTATTTTATTTTTTTAAATGTTTCTCGATCTATATTTAATTGAAAGTCTGCAATAAGACTTGTAAGTTGTATTGCTATGTTTGAGTGTATGCAAGTCTGCAATAAGAAAATATGCAAACATACATATACCCTTTTAAAATGCCAAATAACAAAATCTTTTGGATGTTTCGGTTGTGGATTTTAATGTCCTTAAGAAAATTACGGACCCCACAATTATGGTATCTGTTGGGTCTATTATAGATTTGATGATACAAAACAAGAAGAATGAAACATGAAGGACTAAAAGTGACAAGAAGGGAAACTAAGAAAAGATGGAGGATTTACAAGATTCTAGAAGATATGCTTAAAAGAATATTTAGTTTCCTAATTCTATTATGATTCCTCTTATAAACCCTAGATGTCTCTAGTATATAAAGAGACATAGGGTCATTAGTTTTGGAGTACGTACAAGATGTAGACGTCTAAAGTTGTGTGTGTGTGGGAACCTAGGCGTAGGGATTTGGGAAAACGCCTAGGGTTTAGTGGTTTAGTTAGTTAGTGTTAAAGATCAAGTCTTTGATCTTTATTATTGTTTAGTTAGTTTATGATAATAAAAAACTTTGTTCAATAACAAAGAATTGATTAGTTTATTCCGCTGTGCATGTTATTAGTCTTTATTATTGATCCCTAGCTGAGCTTATAAACGATCTTATCAATTGGTATCAGAGCGGGAAGCTCTTGATATAGGGATCTACAAGGTTTTTCGAAGAAAAGATGCAAAATTCGAAGCTGTTACAAATTTTTGTATCTTTCTGCAGGGCTGTTTTCAAACAGCGATAAATTTTTCTTGAACCATTGGATCGAGCTATAATTTTTGCTGGTGCATCTCAGTATATCCGTCTAAGGTTTCACCGAAGGGATTGTCAATTAGAGCTCTCAATCAAAAGTTATAAGTTGTCGAAGTCTGCTGCAGAAACTGAAAAAATTCTGTAAGGTTACTACAACACTGTTTTGTAACGATCATAACTTTTTCGTTAACCGTTGGATCGTAACGAAATTTTGGGTGGATGTTCTCTATATATCAATCTAACTTTCCACCGAAGGGATGTTCGATCTGAGCTATTATGTGAAAGTACTGCTTAAAGTACTGCTGTTATGTCGAAAGTACTGCTTGGCGCAAAGTACTGCTTTTAGATTTGCGACAGTACAGCGACATAAAAAGTGTCACTAATTGCAATAGTGACAGGTTGGTGACGAATTTGTGACAGATTATGTGTCGCTAACAGCAGCTTTGTGACGGCTTTGGGACAGAAAAAGTGTTGCTAATAGGACTGATTTGGAATTAAGGGGAAGTCGACACACATACTTTGACAGATTTGGATTTTTAGTTGTCGGATGACACATACACAGGAGATTGGTCACACACACAAGGATTTTGGTTTTTGGTTATTTGTTCTTAAAGGATTTAAAAGGCTCGTATTTGATTTATTGAAGAATTGATTACGAAGAGGATTATTTATCACTTATTTGAAGGTGAAGTGGAATTACTTGGTTTGTGTTCTTATCATCTAGCTTGATGAATCTAGCAATGTGTGATTTTTCTTATGATGCTCTATGCACACATTGTCTATCACTTAAAGGAGTTACATTGTAGTGATCAGTGTCTCATACTAGTTGAGGATTCTTTTCAAGGGATTGCGGTCTACTTATATTGGTGGTTCGTATAAGTATGGAGTTCCGTGGATAGTCAAAGATTTAAGACACAAGTTTGGGAAATTCTACTTCTTCATCAAATTCGTTATATTTGGTTTTCTTCACAAGTGATCATTACAAGGAGCTTATAGAATTTGAAGAATCAAGAAGATGGTTAACATATGGGTTTCAGGGGAAGCTTATTGTTAAATGTTTAATCATCTACATGCATCACTCAAGAGGAAGTGTTTGATTTTTACTATTGTTGATCATTATTACTACTGCTAGTTGAAGTTTTCTACTGTTTTGGATCCATTTTTCTTAGGGTGCGTAATGGTGGGCGATTTGAAGCATTGGAAGTCTTAGATTGGAAGTATGATATTGGTTCGTGGTGGTCAAGATCATTCTTTGCATATGTTCTCTATTTGGATAATAACAAAAAGGGGAAGAGATGTTTGAGTGGCGTGGCATGGATTAAGGGGAAGACAAAGGAAGACATACTTGTTTCATTTATGGCGAGATTTAATTATCTCAACTTCTGCTACTTCGTCTAGGGAAGTTCGTACAAGAATCGTGTTTGTTTTGTCATCATCAAATAGGGGAAGATTGTTGGGTCTATTATAGATTTGATGATACAAAACAAGAAGAATGAAACATAAAGGACTAAAAGTGACAAGAAGGGAAACTAAGATAAGATGGAGGATTTAGAAGATTCTAGAAGATATGCTTAAAAGAATATTTAGTTTCCTAATTCTATTATGATTCCTCTTGTAAACCCTAGATGTCTCTAGTATATAAAGAGACATAGGGTCATTAGTTTTAGAGTACGTACAAGATGTAGACGTCTAAAGGTGTGTGTGTGTGGGAACCTAGGCGTAGGGATTTGGGAAAACGCCTAGGGTTTAGTGGTTTAGTTAGTTAGTGTTAAAGATCATGTCTTTGATCTTTATTATCGTTTAGTTAGTTTATGATAATGAAAAACCTTGTTCATTATAACGTTAATTCTTATTGAATATTCCGCTTCCGTTATTATGTGTTCCTAGATATAATATTAGACCTCGTCTAAGAGCTTACAACGATCTTCACAGTATCATAATGCCAAATAACAAAATCTTTTGGATGTTTCGGTTGTGGATTTTAATGTCTTTAAGAAAATTACGGCCCCCACAATTTTGGTTCCATGTTAATGTCACATTTTCACTGTGATAAAATGATACATATAGACTATCTGAAGTCATTATAGGATGCAATCCAAAATGGGATAAAAAGTATTGTTTGATGCTATATTTATTTTTCATTTTGGTGTCTCCAAACAACTAGTTGGTGTATATTATTAGCATTAGGCTCAAGATCATATGTATTGTATACATAATGTGGACAAAGAGTGACTAGCGATTTGTTACCTGCATTATTATTATTATTATTTTTTGAACTAGTTTTTTATTTCATTGATACACTTATGACTTATCTCAATAATTAGTTTTCTTTTACAACTAATGCAAAAATAAATTGTGATTTTAACTACTAGTTTTAGAAATCAAATTATGTGATTTTGTAAATGGTGCAGAACCGAACCCAACTTGACCCGACCTGATTTAACTGAACCCGACTAACCCGACCTCAAATAGGGTCGGGTTCATGTATGTTATTTTTATCCTCTACCCGACTTGGACCCGAACCCGACCAACCCAACCCGATTAACACTCGTAGTTATGATTATGAGATGTACACTTTCTATGTAAAAAGGTTTTTAACTGGTGTAATTAAATCAGTTATAGGTTCAATGTCTATGTATGAGATACTTAGTTAGATAGTTGTGAACTTATGATACTTTTCCATGGTGTAGTCTTGAAACTCTTAAATGGCTAATGTATACTTGAATTTTAGGAGCCTCCCGTACCAAGGAGGAGTAGTGGATCAATAGAATCCAAGATCTTCCGGATGGTGAATCTGTTGAATTCAATCAATTTGGTCAAGCCGTAGGCAAGTGGCAAAATCTATATGGAAAATATACGTGTGAATGTTTGTGCAGTAGATTCGTTGTTGTTTATAATATTCATATAAAGTTGTGCTTATTTCAAAATATGGAAATATCATATGAATACCATTATATGTGCAGGCTGAAAAAGAGAAAGCTGAGAATATAAAGAAGTTGATGGATCTTGAACACGATATACAATTGAATAAACCAAAGTCTGTGTTAGATGGCTACAATTGTTGGATGAGTCGGAGTGGATAGTGTGTTGAGCCGTACGCTATTCGTATTGACAAGGAGGTTGTTCGACAAGTTTATGATTCATACTTTGGAATTAATGCAACAGACATAGTTGAACTCTTGACGTATCAAGAACTCGAGTGTGGCATCCTGACCCTTTTTTAGATGTAAGTACATTTTTGTTTTAAATATGTGGCTAAAGGCATTGTTCTTTTTTACATAAATTTATGTTAGTGTATTTTGTATGTTTAAATTAGGTCACTGTATCACCTTAAGGGACACTCCTCACTGAACAGGGTTGGTTTCTCCTCACTGAACAGGGTTGGTTTCTTGGAACCTGGATTAATTATAGCAGATACATGCATGTTTGAAAAGTGGGCTACCCTAGATTACTTAACTCGAGCATTGGAGGGTTACGATTTTTATCTCACACCGTATTAACAAGAGTACCTATGTTTCCATCTTAATTATGATTGCAATATTGTTTACATGGTGATTATTCTTTTACTAAAACATGTACACAATATGCAGTCATAGCTATGTTCTCTTCATAATTTGCCCAAAACATGGAGTGGCATTTATTTTGAATTCTTCTAAGGGTTCAAGCAAGAATGAGGAAATTCATAGGCTCGCTGGACTTATGGAGTCGTAAGAACTATCTTAAATTATTTTAGATTTAACATTTGTTTCTATAAATTTTAACTTATAATCTGTTTGGTCGAGTGGATTTTATGTGATGAAATGGAACGAACCATCTTATGTTTTTAATTCATAATACGTATAGGTGACGACCGTCCGTTAGAGAACAAAGAGCTATCATTGGCATGGTTTTGTGGCGTGATTGATCCTATGGCTAATTTGGTTCTAGTGTTTTTTTAGAATTCTAGTGGTTTTAATTTTGTCATATGTTTTGTTGAATTGAAGTATCATCTTAATGTACTTTATTGATTTCTACATTTTTGGTGTATTTAAATGCTTTATACATATATTTGTTGCATTTATATTTCTTTATTATGGTGAGTAAAATTGAAGATTATGGAATTTCAAAAAATTGGAAAATTTTCAATTTATTTTTTTTAATAAAAAGATTTACAAAAAGACTGGTTTTGATATAAAAAATATCTTTTTACTCTATATAAACACATGTTTGATGGTTCTATAAAGACAGGTTGTGGGAGAACCGGTGCCAATGTCTAATAAAAACATGTGTGGTTTCTCTAATATAGAGACCTATTCTTAAGAGAAAACTGGTTTCGATGCTTCTAACAGAGACTGGTTGTGAAACAGGTTTCTATACCTTTCGTTCATGGAGATACCCCCCTTCAGAGAGTGGTCTCAAAACCACTCTTCATGGGCTATTTTGACCGGTTTCTATGAGATTTTGTGTAGTAGTGAAGGGCTTAAACAACCCCTCAAAAAGGTACATTTTAAAACCTTATCACCTCCCCTGAACCATCCACATACATATCAACTGAAAAATCTTCATTCTTTTCATTACGCCTCCCCTGCTTGGTAGTATCCTCCGCATGATCACCACTTGCTTCTTCCGGAGATGACTCAACTACCTGATGTTTTCGAACCTTCACCAAACGTTTTATTTTTGCGGTACCTGCCTTTTTCTTCTCCAACCGCTTAACCTTCCTATTCAAATATTTTATATCTGCATCTTGTGCTGAAGTTTTCTTTGTTAAATCACGTACCTGTTTACATAGTTGATCACACTTTTCCACCAATTTATTTGATATCAGACAGCAGTCCTGACTTCCAATTGTGTTAACTCCTGACTGAGGTGAATCTTCGAGGTGTGCATACCTCATCTCTTGCCTACCATGAGCAGAAAGATCCCCCATATTTTCCGCCTGGGTGGGTTCATCATCAGAACTTGTTCCACTGGAAATTGATTCAGCTGAATTTCCCTTGGTTTGGGATGTTTAAGCCAAACGTCCGGGTGTGTTTTGGGATTCAGAGGGACTTCCTGATCCTTCCCCCAAATTCTGAGGTAGCAGCACCATGTGTGGGAACAATGGTGTTAGTGTCCCATCAAAATTATTGCCCTGTCTTCTCATGTGACTCAAAAGTTTTTGAGTGTGACAACGGACATGCCAAGTTTTTGAATGTTTGGGTGGTGTCTCAAAACGGTTGTCAAATAGCAGTTGTAAAAACCTTGGATAAATATAATGTTTTGCATGCGTACCCATTAAGTTCTTGACTAAACCATCAAATATCATTTTGGATAAATTGAATTTCTTATTAAGAGCTATACAAATCACAAAAGATGCTATGTTTGTACTAAACTCATTCTAGGAAGTTGTCTTTGGACTTAGACACTACAATATGGTATGGATCAAGAATTTCCATTGTGGGGAGAACAGTGGTTTAATTTTTTTTTAATTTTGGTCCTAATTCACCTCCATACCCCAAAAGTGGTAGTGTTTCAAAAATGGTATCATTATCCAAACACACAACACCATCAGCATTATCTAGAAGAAGATCTCTCCTAATTGATGCCTCAGTAATAATTATCTGCATGCCATGTACCTTAGCATGGATTTGTACTTCCTCACCAATAGTTTTAGTCTTTGGAGTAGACAAAAACTACTTGATACAAGAAACGTAGATAACAGGTTTGGCAGTGAGTGCATACCTAAGTGGGTGTGCATTCAGGAAATTAATAATTTGTTCAAACCCTGTAGCTTCCTTTGGTTTTTCCAAAAACGCAATCATGTTGTGACTTCTAGCAAAAAACTCGGGCGCCATTGTTGTTTATTTCGAAATTGATTGCAACTGAATGTTAGGGGTTTCCGAATTATGCTTTTTGTGGGTCTAAACTATGTTATGACCAAGCAATTGTAACACTTGTAGCAGTTGTTACAATTTCTGGTCGTATTTATCTCCAATTGTGCTATTCTAATTATCGTTCTCTTTTTTTTAATGATATAATAAAGATTATTATTTTAATACAAAAATAAGCATACAACTCAACATGTCATCGTCTTTCTATTATCGAAACACAAAATTTCTGACTAACACATTATTAGAAGAGTTGTCTCTCTTTCCATGCATCGACAAGTTGGTAAGAAGCCAAAACAAGTACACACCCACATTATGACTTTTTTTTATCTAAATACTTGTTTTTTGGGTACATGTAAATCGGTCAATAATTTAGTAGTAAGTTTGTTTTTTTTTTTGTTTTTTTTTGTTTTTTTTTTTTGTAACGTGACTTACTATATCGCACACAATTGAACAACTACGCAAAAGAATACATACTAGTAACATTCCACAAATATATACAACTAACATAAAAGGGATCAAATCCATAGGTTAACATAACATAGACAGAGTATACAAGATGAGATAAGTGACTCAAAAATATAACAACAATCCCCTAACAAACAAAAGCCACCAGCTCCAATCTAAGCAATACATAGCACATCAAATCTCCATTGACTCCAACTTTTCGATCAAACCATTTGGGTCTTTAACACAATCATGTTTCTTAAACGAAGAAAGAAGTAGTTTGGAACTCTCAGCCAGATCCTCATTTTGCATCCTTAGGAGATGATTAATAGTTGCCAACGAACAATCCAAACCGCATAGAAGCTCGACTTCCGCTATCATTAGCTGTCTACGGTTGCCACGAGCCCTAATTTCAATAGCTTTCCTCCTATGATCTGCTTCTTCACGTAAAGCAACATCCAATTCATCCCTATAGTACGCGATCGTAATATCTTTTAACAGCTTTGAACCTCAAACAATTAGTAATTCATCACATATAACCATGCCAGTAGACATTGTTAGATTAAAAATTTTTGGGACACTTTTTATGTTTGTTTTTCTAAGAGTCTCACTAATAGAGATAAAAAAAGTCTTTTAGTTACATATATAATCAGCAAAAGCAACCGTTAGCGTCATACATTATCGAGACACAAAAAATGTTGACAAACAAGTTATGACATTTGTCTGTTTCCCATGGACAAGTGGATTGATAAGGTTTTAAAAGGTACCATTTTGAGGGGTCGTTTAAGTCCTTATTTGATCACTTTTGTATTCGTTATTGCTTAATATCGTTCCTTTTCACTTTTTAGGTCCCTTGAAGGCAAAATGCTGTAATGGCACTTATTTGGACGAAAAGGCGCGAATATATGAAGAAAATGGCCAAAGTCAAAATCGAGGCACTCAAAGCTGCTGAAAATAGAAGGCGACGGCGTCAGGTGTTAATTGCGACACCGTCCGAGGATTTTTGTGACGGGTCAGAACTCAAAACTCTTATTTTCAAGTGACGACGTCCAGTTGTAAAAGAGTAGGTCGTCGCTACTCAGACGGCCTAGATGCAATCCAGACGGACGTCGAAGCTGAAGAGGACGGCGTCACGGACATAAGGTGACGCCGTCGTAAGGTTAACGTGGCCAAGACGAAACCCTAATGACGGCGACACGACGGCGTCACGAAACATAAGGTGACGCCGTCGCATATGTAATCTTATATATAGAATCCGAATTTTTCAGTTTTGGAGAGAGTCTTTTGGAGTGAAAACCTAAAACCGAACCTAAGGTGTCTTGTACAGTATTTTAGGGTTTTAAACCCTATCTTACATCAAGATAAGTATTTACTTCATTAATTCACTTATGTCTTTGATTATTTGTGTGTATGCTTGCATGTTCTCCATGTCCGGCTAATTTATTTGTGTGTTTGCTTAGGAAGTATGAAACTTAATTATTGAATATTGATTGGTTGTTTCTTATCTTAGTTGATCAATGATCTAGTAATGCGATAGGTCATTCGTTGTGTACTTAATGCTTGATTCATCTTTGTGAACCTTAGAATATGATTACCTGAGTAGTTGTAGGCTAAATTATCCAAAGAGTGCCTTAGAGTAAGAGTTTATCATCCCTAGTGGGTTTGTAGACGAGACCCTTTGGTAAGTTCAAAGAGTTAGGGAGAAACGCATACCCTACAACTTTAGACACACAACGCAACTAAGAATAAGGACGTGACAACTCAACCATCAATAGGAGATAATTAAAGAGTAGTACAACCTAAGTAAACACATCTTTAAACTATCATACGAGTACACGTTAATTAGACATAGACTCCCACAACCTTAGTTTAGATAATTAGATAATAGTAGAGTAATCGGTAGAAATACCAAAACCTCCCAAATCCAATACCCGAGATTCGTACCTTTCCATTTTATAAAATATAAAAATACAAAAAAATAATCTTCCTCAACCTTAACCTTAGCGTAGTAACTTCTTACTAGCATTCCTATTCCCCTAGAGAACGATATCAATAACCGTGGCTTACCCTAATTACTACACTACAACGATTAGGTTCACTGCCTAGGGTGTTATAAAACTTGCTCGAAGAAAAGGAAGTTTCCTTGACCCGAACGACGCGTGTAGCGTTATCAAGTTTTGCGCCGGGAATAGAATAGCTAGTTAGTAGTCCACCTCGTTTAGGTTCTTTGCTTGGTTCCTATCAAGTAAATTTTTCTCATTTTTTTAGCTTTCTCTTAGTCTATCCCCCTTCTTCGTGACCTTTGTTCGTAATCCCATCACTTTTCATCATGGAAGGTGATAACCAATCACCACTCATCAACCCACCACCAAATGACCCGCCAAGAGCCCGTACTCTTGGTGAATACTCGAGACCAAGCCACCTAGGCTATAGGAACACCATTGAGATTCCCGACCAAGCCCAAACTTCGGCCCTGCGATCCGACACCATCCGGTTGGTGCAAAACGGATGTGCATTCCATGGACTTCGTTCCGAAGATCCAAATCAGCATCTGAGGGATTTCCTCAAAATTGTCGATTCCATCGACCTTGATGCTACTACTCGGGAGACCATGCTCTTGCGTCTCTTCCAATTCTCTCTACGGGACCAAGCTAGTAATTGGCTTGAGCGACTTCCCACCGGCTCCATCTCAAGTTGGGATGATCTTACCTCTCGCTTCCTTGCTCAATTTTTCCCACCGGGGAGAACCACTAAGCTTAGGAATGACATCTTGATGTTCCAACAACGTCAAGGTGAATCTCTCTACGAAGCATGGACTCGATTCAAGGACTTACTTCATAAAGTCCCTCATCATGGCATTGATCTTTGGCTCCAAGTCCAAATCTTTTATGATCATGTCAACTTCCCCACTAAGCGATCCATTGACCAAGCGGCCGGTGGAAAACTTAGTGATCTCACTGCGGAAAAATCATGGGGAATAATAGAGGACCTCGCCCTCTATGACAACGAAAGTTGGGATGACCCCCGTGAGCTGCCCAAAACAGTTAAGGCAATCTCCTTGCCTCCTTCCGACCGTAGGATGATCGAACTTGAAGATCAAGTTAGATTCCTCATGAGCTCCTACGAAAATCCTAAATCTTCACACCATGTGAACAAAGTTTCTTCCTCGTGTGAGCCGTTTTGTGATCCTCATAACACGCGCACTAGCACTCGATCCCCTGAACATGCTTCCGTTGACTACGCATCCTCACGTATTAATGGAACAGGAGGAAGATTCCCTACAATACAGGACCTAGGAATTTCAATGAAACCCGAGAGGCATGGAAAGGCAAGCGACTCTCTTGGGGACAAACCAAAGAATTCACCTCCAATGATTTCTCATGGCCCCCACCTAACGGTCCTAACCAACAAAACGTCGAAGGGATGTTGCAAAACCTAGTTGCATCCCAAGAAACCCAAATGGCTAAGCTCTCGGACCGCTTTAACCATCAACAAGCCGAGATGGATAGGAAAATAGACAACCTTTTGAAAGCCATAACTAATAGTGATAAGAAGGTTAGTGCTATCTCAACTCCCAAGCCTTCAGGTATAGAGATTAAGGATCCAAGCAAGCTAACTAAGCATGTCCAATTTGTCAATACCATCGCCTTAGTTGAACCTAATGAAACAAATGATGAAGAGGACTATACACTTGTGGATGATGAAACACCCGAGGAAGTAGATGAAGTAGACATTGACTATTTCAACAAATTTCCTATGGAAGAAGAACTATCTCACCACCCTCACTTAGTGCGTGACCTTCGTCACATGTATGTTAGGAAAAGTCCTCGAATCAAGTTTGGGAACCCTTGGAATCTTAACATACCATGTTTCATAGGACACCTTTTTGTGGCAAAAGCCTACATTGATCGCAAGTCCCCAATCAACATAATGACTAGCACCTATTACAATTGGATATTGAAGAATCCTATTCCAACTAGGCAAGACCCCAATGATCCTAATGTTAGTTGCAATTTTCTCGGAAGAATTAAGGGATTGCCCGTTTATGTAGGTAGTTTCACGTTTCCTACGGACTTCATAATTGTGGATGATATTAGCACGGCCATAGACCCTAGCTTATCCCATGTTATTCTAGGAAAACCTTTCATAGAAAGCACCGGAATGACCTATAATCCCTCGTTAGGAGTAGTGCGATTCAAGAATGAGACCGATGACATAGCTTACCAAATGCCGTTTAAGATTGAGAAGTTTTCATCACTCTCTAATGATGAAAAGGAACTTAAACTGTCGGTCTATTATAGGAATGATGAGGATAGGGAAAAAGGTGTTGATTATGTTATGGCTAAGATTTTCGGATTCTATAAGGATTGCTTGAGCCTAAGACCGGAATATAGAACCGATTGGGGAAAGGATGAACTCTTAGAGAAGTGCATTTTAGGGCACTTCTCCAACATGGAATCCCCCATTAGAGACCATCAGGAGGGCGGTGGTGAGGAAACATAGGAGCACGACTATGAGTCTAGCTACAAGACTCTTAAATAAAGAAAAGCGCTTCGTGGGAGGCAACCCATGCTTAATTGTTTGCTTGTTAGTGTCATATATCTTTTATTAATTGTTTATCCTCATGTTTAAATTTGTAAAATGCTTTATTTTGTTTTTAACTTCTTCTTAATTGCATATAAAGGTATTTTACATAAAGGATAAGTGTAGGGAGGATTACACACGTTTTCAAAAGAAACGTAAACATGAGAATAACAATTAACTAAAAGATATTTATGTTTGTTTGTTCGAGTCAAATGCTTGTATCGAGTCATAATGGATGTTTTGCATAAATTTTTCCAGATTCTAAAGATGTAAATTTTCCAGAATTTTTTCAGAAAATCGCAGACCAGTTTTGTCGGGATAACTGACGGCGTCGGGATTGCAACCTGACGGCGTCAGGAAGGAGTAAAAACATCAGACTACTTTTTTCTCGTTTTCTGAGCTACTTATAAATTTTTGGAATTTTCCAGATCTTAATTTTCTTAGAAATTCTATAAACATCCATTCCACAAGCATTATATCTTAGTTTAAATCGAGTCTTATATATATTATTACCGCCGATTTTACGCGAAGGTTTCATTTGTTTTCTTCAAGTGTGCAGGTTTAGTTTGTCAAGAAGAAGTTACATAAGATTGGAAGGAGCTTTTCACGCAATAATTCTTCTTGAAAGGGATTTAACCACCACTTTACACGGATCCTACCGAGCTAATCAGGGGAGTACTAGTTTCTTTCGTTTTTAATTGCCTTCTTTTATCATAACTTTGATACTTTCGGGGAACATTGGGGACAATGTTCAGTTTAAGTGTAGGGAGGGAAAATAAAACGGGAACTTTGAAACTATGCTTATCCTTGATTATTTGCTTTGTCAAATTGCATTTGCGTAATAAACCATGAGAAAATGTCGGTTAGGGTAATTTTGGCACCAAATTTAAAATTTTTCATGACATATAGGAGTGGGCCATTAGTCTTAACAAAAGCGTCTCATGGATAGGAAGTTGCATGACTAGCACAAAAACCCTTTACCACCCAAATTCCACCAAAATGTGAGGATCGCCCTTAGATTAGTAGGAATTAAAAGCATTCATCTTCAATGCTTAGAGTCTGAACCGGTAGTATATTAGATTCTAGAACTTGTTTTGTGATGCATTCCGAGATCGCAAGTGAGACTACACTTGTGTAGTTAGGAATAACTAAATGATAAGAGGCATTAGGATAACCCTTGTTTGATTACCGTAATATAATTACTTCTTCCATGTCGGTTGAGTAATTCCCCCACACCCTTTGCGTTGTACTCATCTTTTGTACACGATACCCCTAGTTAACCCCTCAGAGCCTATCATTTTCGCGGTTCTCGTGATGTTTCGGTTTTCCGGAATATCAATGAAGAGCATTGTTTACACCCCACCCCCAAATATACACCCAAATCGCCTTAGCCTACCCCTTATGCACTCACTTTTAGTGCAAATGTTTGTTATCACCCTAAACCCTTAGTTCAATTATCTAGTTGCTTGCATAAGTTGCTAAGTCGAGTCATATCCTTTGTACACAGTTTTGGGACGATTGGGATTCATGGGAAAAGTTAAAGTTTATGACATGACGGGAAGGGAACGTTAAATTCAAATTCCCTTTGTTTGCATAATAATGTACCCCAAGTGTTTTGATCTTTTCAAATCGGGTCAAATTAGTGTTAAAGTAATAAAAACTCAAGTGTAGGGATATGCCTTTAAATCCCTAGTATTTTGATGTTATCGTAGAGGATGGTAGAGTAAAAGTGTAAAAAAAAAAAAAAAAAATCGAAAAAAAAATAGAAAAAGAGAAAAAGAAAAAAAAAAAAAAAACATACGGGCTACCATCCTACATCTATCCTTTAAAGTTATGTTTGTTTATTTCCGTTACCTAGAGTTTTAGAGTGTCGAGTCTTGGCTTAGCAAGGCCATTCTTCATATGCATTTAACATAGAGATTTTTGACTTGCCACCACTAAATAGCCTATCCCACCAAATCCTTGTTTCCCTATCGTAAGCCTAACATTACAACCCTTTAAAAGACCTCTTTGATAGTCTTTCCTAGGTGCTTACGCCAAAGCGATGGAGGTTTGATCTATTCTCAAGCCTATGGTAATCTATGTACTAGGACCGGTTAATGAGTGTTTATCTTCCATTTCCTATTTGTTATATTTCATATATACACCCGAGAGAGATGTGAGTATCCAAACACCCCATGTGAGGTGCTAGTATGTAATTTCCGTGCTTGTTATGACTTTTGCGGGGCTTATATGTGTTGTGGACCGTTTTGAATTAATGCTTCATGACCCCTAACTTATAAATTAATTGGCTAAAAGCGCATTTGCTTGAGGACAAGCAAATAACAAGTGTAGGGATATTTGATAAGGTTTTAAAAGGTACCATTTTGAGGGGTCGTTTAAGTCCTTATTTGATCACTTTTGTATCCGTTATTGCTTAATATCGTTCCTTTTCATTTTTTAGGTCTCTTGAAGGCAAAATGATGGAATGGCACTTATTTGGACGAAAAGGCGTGAATATATGAAGAAAATGGCCAAAGTCAAAATCGAGGCACTCAAAGCTGCTGAAAATAGAAGGCGACGGCGTCAGGTGTTAATTGCGACGCCGTCCAAGGATTTTTGTGACGGGTCAGAACCCAAAACTCTTATTTTCAAGTGACGACGTCCAGTTGTAAAAGAGTAGGCCGTCGCTACTCAGACGGCCTAGATGCAATCCAGACGACGTCAGAAGCTGAAGAGGACGGCGTCACGGACATAAGGTGACGCCGTCGCAAGGTTAACGTGGCCAAGACGAAACCCTAATGACGGCGACACGACGGCGTCACTAAACATAAGGTGACGCCGTCGCATATGTAATCTTATATATAGAATCCGAATTTTTCAGTTTTTGAGAGAGTCTTTTGGAGTGAAAACCTAAAACCGAACCTAAGGTGTCTTGTACAGTATTTTAGGGTTTTAAACCCTATCTTACATCAAGATAAGTATTTACTTCATTAATTCAATTATGTCTTTGATTATTTGTGTGTATGCTTGCATGTTCTCCATGTCCGGCTAATTTATTTGTGTGTTTGCTTAGGAAGTATGAAACTTAATTATTGAATATTGATTGGTTGTTTCTTATCTTAGTTGATCAATGATCTAGTAATGCGATAGGTCATTCGTTGTGTACTTAATGCTTGATTCATCTTTGTGAACCTTAGAATATGATTACCTGAGTAGTTGTAGGCTAAATTATCCAAAGAGTGCCTTAGAGTAAGAGTTTATCATCCCTAGTGGGTTTGTAGACGAGACCCTTTGGTAAGTTCAAAGAGTTAGGGAGAAACGCATACCCTACAACTTTAGACACACAATGCAACTAAGAATAAGGACGTGACAACTCAACCATCAATAGGAGATAATTAAAGAGTAGTACAACCTAAGTAAACACATCTTTAAACTATCATACGAGCACACATTAATTAGACATAGACTCCCACAACCTTAGTTTAGATAATTAGATAATAGTAGAGTAATCGGTAGAAATACCAAAACCCCCCAAATCCAATACCCAAGATTCGTACCTTTCCATTTTATAAAATATAAAAATACAAAAAAATAATCTTCCTCAACCTTAACCTTAGCGTAGTAGCTTCTTACTAGCATTCCTATTCCCCTAGAGAACGATATCAATACCCGTGGCTTACCCTAATTACTACACTACAACGATTAGGTTCACTGCCTAGGGTGTTATAAAACTTGCTCGAAGAAAAGGAAGTTTCCTTGACCCCGAACGACGCGTATAGCGTTATCATGGATCACAACCCCAAATAGGTACCCACCCACAATATGTTTTTCACAGTACCTTCGTTTTTTTTAAACTATTTTTATGACGAGTTTGCTATCTCATAGCTAGAAAATGGTACTTTGGCCAACTAAATAGTGTACACATGGCAACTGCTACAGTACTTGTAGTCAAGCGGTGATGTATGCAAAATGGGGTGGTGGTTGAATGTTTTTAATTTGCATTCAGTCCAATTTTATTAGTAATACGTGTACTCAAGTGGTAACTAGTTGAATTTATTAAAGATTGAGTTAATGAGGTTTGTCTCACAATCAAACAGTATTTTTAGACAACTAGTTACAGTTTTTTTGTGCAACTAGTTACAAACGTTGGGCAAATATTTTAGTTAGCTGGCCAACTATTTATGGCACACAGGCCAACTAATATTTTACATTCGACATTTACAATTCTTTCTACATTGGCCAACTGTAATAGTGTAGTGCACTTAATGTCTGTACCCTGTGCATATGTAAGTGTTTATTTTAATTATTTTAACCACGTAAATCTTCAAACTAAATGCTGCCTTGGTTAATAAAACGATAAATTCAAATTGTTTATAATTGAGTCAATATAATTGCGTAGTTGTTATTACCTTCGACTACATTTATTCTATGACGGAAAAAAACTATTTTATAGACCATCACTTATTCTAAAATCATCAACATGTTGACTTTGACGTAAAAACATAACGGCTTCAGGTTATCAGATGTGTAGAGTTACATTGATTTGAGTTGATTATTTCGAACTTTATGTGACATTCCTAAACGTAAAACAAATACGCCACTACTTTTATGCTCGATTACTTAAATCAAATATCTGAAATTATAAAATGAATTGGTTGTATACATACAACTGCTAGTTATTTTTACTACCGCTAGTTATTTTTAATACTACTAAAACTGAGTTGGTTGTATACTTACAACTGCTGGTTATATTAACTACTGCTAGTGATAGAAGACATGAACGAAATGATGACACGTTTTAAGAGTAAATTTTCTACTTTACACCAACTTTTGTACTTTACTACAACTGCTAGTAGGTCATGCTTATTGTGTTGTACGTTAATCCAACTTATTTAATGTGTAATAGTAAATTTTGTAGTGGGATGAATCATTATTTGTTAAGGTAGAGCAACTTTTTTAGTTAATTGGCCATTCTGTTTCGTTCCGCAGGCAACCTTTTTATGTTGTAATAATATACTCGGATTCGAGTTGCTTAGCATTCTAGGATGTAATTGGGCAGTTTCTTTTGGACTTTAAGGCCACCCTCTAATTTGCAATATGGGCATCTAAATGCCATATTTGGGCAATACGTCATGTACTATCAGGCAATCATAATTCTTAACCATTTCAACATAAATGCTAGACTTAACAACATAAATCTAACAGCACTAAGTTACGCTTAGAAGCACTATCTCATGGTTGGCACCAGAAACTCAATTGCCACTGCTAGTTTTTCATTCATATTTTTTTAAAGGCAACAAACATTCATAACAGTGCAACCATACATCTAATTATCCGACCTAAAAATAAAAGATGAAAAAAATAGAAAAGAAGTAAAACAACGAAAAACCCAAAAAAAAAACACACGAAAAACAAACCATCATCATCGTAAACTGCTCCACCCACCCCATTTCAAACCAAGTTGTTAGAACCACAACTCTCTTCCCTACTTTCTGCCAGATCATTCATTCCATAAACCTCATCCCAGTAAAAGTCTTTTGTATGGAGCCAGTTCAAAATAATTTTCCTCATCCTCGTATCTACCTCCCTATAGGCGCCAAATTCTAAAATGGGTTCCTCCTCGAAAGCATCAATAACCGCGTTAAACGACAAATAGTTGTTTAACATAAACGCGTACTCTTCCACATCATTTTGAAAGTAACCATTTGCAGCCATTGATGTGGTCATTTTTGTAAGGGAATACGTGTTATGTGTGTCCGGTTTTTTTGTATACAATCGATAGCTATAAAGAGGTTGTAGATGTAAATGGACGGTTTATTTTATTTTATTTTTTGGGTTAAGGGTTACCCAAGTATTGTAGGTAGATGGACGGTTTCCAAGAATTTGGGCGGGAAAAGGGACCAAAGGCGCCAAAAAAAAAAAGACAGAAATAAAGCTTCATTCAAAAGCTTGCAAATACTTGATGAAAGAACTAGTTGTATGCATGATTTGTGGCCAAAATAAACTGAGAAAGTAAACATTATTATTGGATTGGTGATTATGGTTTGAATTGATAATAAACTGAACACGAGGGTAAACAATCGGGTTCATTAATTTTGAGTCGAGGGATTAATTGTTTGCCCGTTGCTCGATAATAAATAGTACCTCTTTTGTTGCGACTAGATATTCACTCGACTTGGAGCAACTTAAAGTTTAAAAAAAGTATAACCATTATTGAATTACTACTTGTAAAAACAATTCTTGTTAGATTTTGTTAATAACGAAATAAGTAATTTATAAGTGTTCGTGCCACAATTTTTGGATAAAAAAAGGAACAAGCGAGGCCTATTGGACTATTCGACACATGGCACCGATAATTCGTTTTGGTTTATCGTCAGTCCACACTTTTAGATGTAATCTGGGCAACTAATTTTGTATTTGGGCTACCAAATTAGTACTTTAGGCAACCTTTACACATTTAAAGAATATATTGTACAATGGGTCCTTAGCATTTATTGGTACTTTGGCCCACACTTTTAGATGTACTCTGGGCAACAACTTCTAGTGTCATGTGGGAACTTAATTTGTACCGCATGCCAACCTTCTAGACGCAATCTGGGCAACTATAGGACATACTTGGTCAATATTTCTTGTACGTTGGGCAACCTTAATTCATATGCATATCATCATATATTTACCTTGCGACACACTATTAATGTTTATAGCTTTTCACCAAATATAACCACACCCTAGTTTCTATATGCTTATTTACTTCACTCAACACATAACAGCAAAAAAAGTTAATCAAAACAAAATAACATCATAAAAAAAATGAACTCTGTTGCGAAATGCAAGGTGTTTATGCGGTATGAAGATCTTGTGTGTGGTGTTTTACTCCCAGTTGACATTAAATTTTCGAGTCTTGTGCGGTACATCAAGAAAAAGTTCAAAGTTAATGATGTAAACGTGATTAGTATAACATACAACATCGCCTCAACCACAATGAACATACTTGATGACGATGACTTGGATTTTTTCAAAAGTATAGTTGATGGGTCGCAGTCAGGGGTGCAAACTATATGCATCAATCAAGTTAAAGAACCCGTTGTGGTAACCCAGTCTTCTTGTTGATACGTTGTTACCTGAGCAAGAAGCGAATATATGGCAACGAAACAACTTTACTCATATACCGCCCACACCCCAACCACCACCTATTGATAGCAGACTTGAAAGTAAAGATATAGGTGTTATGAAAGTGAATGATAGATTTGATGATAAGGCAGAGTGCATATATGAGGTAACTTTGAAATGCCTAAAAGAAGGGTATGAATTTTATGTTCATAAATTGTGTACTATTAGGTACGCAGTAAAATGCGTGCAACCAAAATGTGATTGGCACATAAACTGTCGTAGCATTCCAAACTGTATCTAGTTTAGAATCACTGCAATTAATGACTGTCATACATGTTCCAAAATCTAGTTCAATCCAAATCATCGAAATGCTACAGCAAAAACCCTGTCTAAATTACTACTTCCCAAAATCACAGATGTTACACGCGTTTATAAGCCAAGGGACATTATCCATGATCTGAATATGGAGTTGAATATAGATGTTTCATACAGAAAATCTTGGAGGGGGAAACAATTGGCAGTGGAATCAACCCAGGGCCGTCCAAAGGCATCATTTGCGCAGTTACCCTACTACTGTCATAACCTAAAGCTCGCAAACGAGGGGACTGTTACACACATTGAGACAGACGATCAAAGACGTTTTAAGAACCTTTTTATATCTTTCGGTGCTGCGGTAAGCCAATTGCTTTGAATGTTTTTAAATAAATCTTGTCTAATATATGATATGTTTTTCATACAAGTGTGTTGGTGAATAGGCATGGTTTTTAGTTTAGCATGCGGCTGTTGAGTAGTATATTTGTATACAACACAAAAATGAATATAAAAAACTATACATACATAAAACCAGAAAATAGTTACATACAACTAGTTTTTACTTGTCTTATAAAAGTTAAGCATCCTAGCAAAGTATCTAACAGTTTATGTCAGATAAGCACAAAAACATTCGTAATTGGATCTACGCATGGTGATACTATTGTTTGTTTCACAGCGCACCTGTCAGTAGTAACATAAAACAAATTATTTGTTATTAATTTACTTAGCAATGCATTAGAATAGTATACAAAGTTCACTTAAATACATGGTTTATGATGATTTTACCTTGATATACAATGTGTTGTTATCCAGTATGTAATAGCATTTATATTTTACAGATTAAGAGTTTCCTATGCTATATGCGACCCCTGATCATAATCGACGCGACACATCTTAAAGGGCTCTACGTAGGGACAAACCCGGTAGTCGTGGGAATGGACGGAAACAATCAAATTATACCGATTGCCACTGGTTTTTCGCAAGGTGAGAGTGGTGAATCATGGACATGGTTTTTGACAAACCTGAAAGAATCCATAGGGGAAGTTGCTAATTTGGCAATTATATCTGACAGACATCATGCAATAGCCCTAGCATGTAAAAATGTTTTTCCAAATGCCTTTCACGGGTATTGTTGTCGCCATTTGATGTTGAATACACGTATGCAAAGCGATAGCACAAAGTGTTTATACTGGAAGACGTGCAAAGGTTACACAAGGGAGGAATTTGCACACCTAATGTCTGAGATTCCTGCAGCACGACCGATAGCTCACAGAAAACTAGTTGCAGCAGGTATTGAAAAATGGTCGAGGGCACATTGCCCTGCAAACAGGTAAAACTACCTGACCTCAATCAATGTGGAATCGATCAATCCTTTAACAAAGGATGTGCGCAAGATCCCAATAACGATGTTGATGGAATGGTTTAGAGGTATTCTTCAAAAATGGTATTACGAACGGCGAGCAAAACATGCATGTAGAGCATATTCTGTTATTATTAGATAGTTTATTGAGCAATAATTAAGTAGTCGTATTCAGTAATGTGTCAATATGTGTAAATGTTAGATGCACCGGATGACGAACTTACTGACTGGGCGACCACCAAAGTGATAGACATAATGGAAAAAAGTGCAAACTGGAAGGTTTTGGGAATACTTAAGGACAAAGTGTATGAAGTACACGACACAAAAACACATCATGTTGTTGATTCGGTAAACGGTGAATGCAGTTGTCGCAAATGGCAGCTTTCAGGCTTGCCTTGCGGACATGTTTGTGCTGTAGGTAGATTTGCAGGCCTGACCAGTTTTATAATACAACTATTAAAGCGACGTACCAAGACATCATTTACCCATTAAAAGATATGACGCTGTGGGACACTGAAGTAAACTTAGAGGTTGTGTTGCCCCCTGTTATCGGTAAGCGTAATTCAGGCAGGCATAAAGATAAAGAGCGAATACCATCTCAAGGTGAGGCGCCTATGAGCAACTATTGTGGAAGGTGTGGCACAAAAGGCCACAACCGCCTAACATGTAGAGTACCTTTGGTGAAAAGAAAAGTAAGTATTTGTTCAGCTTTACAAAAACTTTAAGGTTATGTTGTTAACTGGAAACTAACCTGTATTGGCACACTTGTACAGAGACTGGTTGGTTACAAACAAAAGGCTAAGCCATGTACATCAGGTGCAAAAAAAAGGCTCGTAAGATAGGGGAATCATCTCAGTTAACTAGAAACAGCCAAAGCGAGGAAAACGGAGACCCTAATCATGGGGTGATTAATGCGGCGAATCACATCAACTCAAGTCAAACCATTGAACAACCAAGCTCGTCCACTCCACACATCAGTCTTCTATCTGATTTCCCTACTCCACACAGCTTTTTAAAGTAAGCGGGAACATGGTTTTTAATAATGCATTCACTGCCTAAGTCCTACTATAGTGTGTTTTGTGTAAGGTAAATGTTTGTGTGTATTTGGCTTTGTAATAATGGATGGATCTTAAACTATTACTTATTTGTGTCATGCGGTTGCTAGCTAATAGGGGTCGTGCATCTGTGTGGTATGAACATGTTCATTGAATATAAAAACACAGTCTATAAACGTACCAAACCATCATTCAGGCATCCAGGACCTCCATCATAATCGCTTTCCCGTTCTGTATGGCCCGCCTATAAGTGGTTATAGAAACCCTTTTTCCACTTCTTGACACACCGTCTTGCTCAACAACTGGTTCTTTTCCCTTGGCAGTCCCATGACCTGGCTTGCTTTCATGTACATCCTCATAAAAGAGTATCTCTTTTCCCTTCTCGGCGGCATTTCCAGTTCGGAGTTCCACACCCTCCTCTTGTAACTATTTTTTAGTTCGTTGTGCACTACCCCCTTTTTCTCTGATCTCGAACCCTCTATCAGTTTTTTTTATAGACACACGGGTTGTTAGCTTCCTTCTTTTGAACGGTGTTGCAATACCGCAACGCATGCCAGCATCCTCTTCTTGCCAAACCATGTTTTTTAAATAAAATTGTGCCAAAGGCTATTGCTTGTACAGAACGTAAACGTCCATTGTTCCAATCTCATCCGCAATGTCATACATTCGCCAAAAGTCATTGTTTGTGTGCAACAAAGTTAAACCATCTTCGAGTGACTTGTTTGGTGCAACATAAAATAAAGCCCTTTTCCCCTCCAATATTATTGAAAACATGATCAAGCACCGTTGTAAATCCACCCCTGCTGGAGCTAAAACACCATGTGGAAAACTAGAAGGGGGGTTGAATAGTTTTGCCGATTTTAAATTAGTTTCAAAAACTTTAGATTCGATATTATGTGAAATCGTATGGATGTTGAGAAAGTATAAATCTAATGATAGAGCAAGTATATAAAGTAAAGCAAGGGATAGAAATGACACAACCGATTTATAGTGGTTCGGCTACAAGGACACCTTCCTTGCCCTACTCCATTCCCCGAGTCACCTACTTGAGAGTTCAAGCACTATGTCAACAAACTCCTTCAACTTGGCGGAGAAGCCTTCACAACGTTGCTTACACCTTTTTCCGGTACAAAGCTAAATACCGAGTCCGTAACACGGTGGACCAAACCGACACGGCTATTACACAAAAACTATATGAAATATCAAATACAAGATCTTTGCTACAGAAATCTTATGGAGGAACAAATCAATCAAGGACCCCTTGATTGGATGACTTGTAGAATGCTCGTGATCTCGCCTTAGAGAAGGACCTATTTGAGAATCACTAAAGAAAGAAAGAAGAACAACTCTCTAGATCAAGTGATCTTTTGTTAGAAGAGAATGAGAGTATATGAGAGAATTAGTAAGAAGAGGGGTGAGTTAGAATGAAGAAATGGCTCTCTATTTATAGGCAAAATTTTCCACTGTTCCCCGGATCCCTCCCTTAAGGGATCCATCTAGCGTAAAGCTAGGGATCCGTGGGACGCTCCTCTTTGCCCATGGGTTTTTTGGTTATGAGTCATGGGTCATGGGTTAAAGGTTGGTCCGTGGGTATATCTTTAGATACAATGTATCTAATGAGTATAATGTATCTTGTCAAGTGGGTATGGGTCAATACCGTGGGTTATGGATATGATCCATGGGTTGTGATTTTTACCCATCCTAACAAACTATTACAACAAATGATTTATTACAACAATTTGTATTAAGTGACTATATGTAAATGCTTTACAAAAATAACATGTACCCTTAAAATTTTACTTATGATAACATTATATTTGTTATCAACAAAACACAAAGAGATCGCAAAATATTAATAAACGTTTTTACGGTTTATTTGTATTAACAATCTCCCCCTTTTTGTTGATGACAAAACATAATGCTATGATGAGTAAAACTTAAGAATAGATGTATGTTTTGAAAGCCCCTAAGTTTTACTTCTTCTCCCCTTTTTTTCGAAACAAAAAGTTAACCCATCGAAGAAATGAAATGTGGAAAAATAGTCCACGTATCGCTTACTCCCCCTTGACGGTAGCTCCCCCTAGTTTGGGGCGGCAAGTGAAGAAAATAAAAAAAAATATCCTACAAAAAAAGGTTATTAGTAGGATGCATAAGTAATCTTGTGATTTACGAGAATCAATATTGAGAGCCAAGGTATGTAAACAAGGCGTTGTAATAAAACAACAAAATGTAGTGGTATTTATGCCACATACAAGCATGTAAAAGTAAGAACAAGACTTGTTCTTGAAAATGACTCAAAAGAAAAATACTAAAAATGGAAAATAGTAATAATGATTCCTTCCATGCTTGCATAAGGTTATGGATGGAGGTTTTGATGAGTAATGGTATTGATGCGATCAAGAATGAGGTTGAGTATGAATCGCATTTCTTCCCTAACTTCTATTGCAATATCCCTAGTGGATTGGCAATGTTCACAATGTAAGTGATGTGGGTAATGAGTGCGGAAGCTTTCCGGGTTGTTTTCATTTGTGAGTTGCGAACGTTGTGGTGGAAAAATAGAAAAATATGGATCAAAGTCCGGAATGTTTGGAAGTGGTGGTGGAAAAGAACCTAGATGTTCTTGTAACTCAATGGGAGCTAAGGGTGGTGAGGTTTCAAGGTCTTTGAAAATTGTGTTTGGAGAAGTGGGAGGTGTCAAAAAGGCTATTTCTTGTTGTTTTGGTTGTTGAGATTTTGTTGGAGTCTTATGGAGTTCCAAAAGAGTGACTTTAGGTGGTGAGTTTATGGATGATGAAGTTGGTGTACTTTTTGGTGACGAAGGAGGTGCTATAATGGAAGCATCTTGTGGTGAGTTATTTGTTGGTGATGAGCCATTCGATGATGGTTTTGCTAAGCAACAAGGCCGGATGCTTATCCGTGCGGAAATCCTAGATTTTGATTGTGGTATTTTGGAAGGTGGGAGTACAAAAGTTTGGATTTCATGAAGAGGATTGTTTGTACTAGGTGATTCATCTAAGTTGTAAGATCTTTTGGATGACATGGTGTTGTTTGTTTGTGAAGATGAGGTGAATATGCAAGCATTTTGGGAGTCCTATATATAGAAAAACAATGCATTGTAATGAATGCTTGACCGAAAATGTGGATTAAAATCTAATGATTAGATATGAATTTAAGGCATGTGATCATGAGAACACAAGCATTAAAGAACTTACTCCAAAAAAAGTGAAAAGATATTGGAGTTTTTATCCAAAGTGAGAAAATAGAAGATAAAACTAGCTTCTGTCTCACGGATACCACGGATCCTTCCCTTGAGGGATCCGTCCAACATTAAGGCTGGGATCCGTGGGACTGGTGATTCAAGCAGCGCAAAATTTTCCTTTTGGAAACATTTTTGTCTAGTGTGTTCCTATATGCAAACTATTTGGAGTTGTTGTTATCTCGACTCCTAAAAAGGAAAAGAAAAATAAACTAGAAGTGAAAAAGCATACTATTATGTGAGATAACCCGAGTGCTCCTAATTCATTGTTGCTTAAATGAACGTACCCGAAAACACATATTAGTTATGTGTCCTCTTTAGCATTTAAAAGACATGAGATGCAATGAAAATGGGTTTTTACTTTGTATTAATAACGAAAAAGCGATTTGTCCTAGACGTGAGAAATTGCTTTTGTGAAATTGATACGGGAAGACGTATCCTTTTTAGAAAACGTTTCAAAAAGAGGTTTCTATGTGCTAATAAAAATTAAACCATAATAACAAATTCAATAAATTTGAATTAAATAATAATTTAATAATAGAATATAAAATATAAAGCTGCACAGTTATTTATATTCATATATAAATATATCAACGGATATCAACGAATAAGGTAACAAAGTACATACGGGATAGTACAACAAACCTGGACTTTTTCCTAAAAAAAGATGAAAAGGACACCGATTATTTTTTGTAATCTTCAATGAAAGTGACCTAGGGTATAAAGCAGGAATGTTGGGATGTTGATGGTCGGGACCATAAGGATAAGTGATGTGTGGGGTAAAAAAGTTTAAGTGTTTGTCATGCTAGGTCCCTCTACTTTTTACAACAAAAATAAGCTGTATGTATGTCTATATAAAGTTTTGTTTGGGCCAAAAACGATATAGTTATAAAAGCCTAAAAGGTACCTTTTTGCAACTTTTATAAACTCCCCACCACCCAATTTGTCGGTCAACATTTTCCTACATTTCCACAAACTTGTTAATTAAAAACCTGTTTATCATGACTTCCAGAACTTCAGCTACTACCCGACTAATTGGTGGCAAAGTTGAATACTTTTGCAGATGCAGTCTTCGTCTATCAGTCAAGACGTCAACAACAAGGGCAAACCCTGGGAAGCGTTTCGTAAAATGCTCTATTTGTGATGTATATCAGTTTTTGGATGATGATTTGCCAAGTGAATACTATAATGATCTGGTGTATGGGTTCTTTGAAAAGGAGAAAAGATCGAAGAAGTCAGTGGATATTGAACACTTGGTTGATACTCTTGCTTTGGACAAGTCAATCTTGGACAAAGAGTTGACTGATGCAAAGTCAAAGTTGAAGCTGTATGATAGGTTGTTTTTCATTATGTTAGGATCTTTGTCGGTTACTTATGTTGGGCTTGGTATGTTAATAGCCAAGTAATGTAATGGAATAGATAAAATGTTTAATTATATATGTAATTCACTTTTGAGAAGTTGCAAGTTTTTATGTTCAGTGTTAAATTGTAAAGCGCACCGGAACAACAAAATATATACGGTAAAAATTACCTTTACATAATGTAAGCAACAACATAGATCACATAAACTGGATACCCCTAGAGTAACAGATTCAGGTTTAGATCTTTTGAATACATAATCAACATTATACAGTGTTGCATTTCATAAAGTAGAAACAATTTTAAACTAGTTTCCTGAATTTTGTGACGTGTTATAGTTTTTTCTATCAGTATACAAAGGGTTTCATTGAATATGATAACGACTGTTGCGAATAGGACAAATTCATGATAATGTTGTAACTGCTGCTCTCGTTGGTTGCTGCTGCTATTTCTAAAGGTAGTCATGGTGATGCAATATAATGCAAAACATATGACACGTATATTAGGCCGTGAGAATGAATACTTAAAACTGCTATTGCACGTTAGTACTGCTAGTGCTGAAGACCAAGTAACATAAACATGTTGTTAGTAAATAGTGGGTAAATGCACACACTTGATAAAAAATATGCAAAAAATGTATAATCAAGCTGTAAAACTGTCAAATGCATTTTTTGGGTGCCTTTCTTTAAAGTCAAAGTGGGTAAACACAAACAAGTCTGGATAGAGCACTATACCGGGAAGAGATAGTTACCATGCACGTGGCCAATGCATAGACATTGCCTAACAAAAAAGCCAAGACTAGACTATCTTTTTTGACTTTAAAGTAATGTTAACACAAGTGCCTCTAAACGTTAAAAACACCATTAGCATGCTGCATAACAATACCTACACTCCAACATTCCGTTCCTTAAATACCGAGTTGGTTTTAATCCCGAACCTCCTCGACGTCGATCTCTTGTTAGAGCCTTGAAATGTCTTAACATCTTGAACATCCGTAAACCCACTCTTGGTGTTTCAAAGCATAGCCTCCTTGCATACGGTTTCCTCGAAACCTTATAGCCATACCTGTCCTTGACACAAGTCCCTACTTGATGTGCAACGGAAGACGATCCTGCATCCAAAAAAACCTGATTTGGAAGACAATTTGTCAGTACATTCGTTAAAGTGGCATCATCGTATTCGATAACCCGTTGAACCCGTTTATATGGTGGGGAAGTAGACCACCCAACATTCATTGCTACACAACCCACAAATCCCCCATAGTACCATTCATCGTCACTGAACTCAATGGCATCATCAACACTTTCACTATGCAAAAAATCCATGAAAAGATTATTTCCTTGGAATTCAGTTCCTTTACGTCTAGGTTGGGAAGGAGGGGTTCTTAGGGGAGGTGAGCGCCCTTCTTCCTCCTCCCATGCAAGAATATCAGAGTAATATTTAGATGTAGTAATTTGCACAAGTTTATCATGTATCGCAAGCTATGCATGCGTTTCCTTATCAAGAAGATTAAAAGTTAGGTTAGGATAATATAAACATGATAAGTTTGCAGGTTTATGTGCAACGTACAAGCCGATTAATCCATATTCCTCGGCAAGTTCATACATCCTTTTAATATCATTATCACATTCAACAATTGTCAAACCAGTTGAAAGAACAAATCTTGGTCTGTAAAAATACAAAGCCCGTATATCACACTAAAGCTTGTAGGCCAACAAGTCAAGCATTTGATTAAAGTTCATCCTTGTGGAGTTACTAAACCTTAGCACAAGGGTTCGGCCAAACTCATAACTTAAATTGGGCAACCGAATGAAGGTACCATCGTAGTGAATCTCAAATACAGGATACGCAGCTACAGACCCTGGCGTCCTGTAATAAAGGTATATAAATGTACACAAATAAGAATAGCAAGTAAGTAAAAAATATAGTCAAGGCAAGTGAGAACCACGCAGTAACATATAAACATTTTTAGGAAGGGTAATGGCATGCATACCTTAGTTTGAGATCAAATAAGGCAACTGAAGGCTTAGAAGCATTTTTTGATGAAAGAGATTGTTTGGAGATAGGCATCCTAACTTGTGTACAAATGTGATCTTGATGAACATTTGCTATATATTAGCAAAGGTGGTATTATTTTACTATTAACAATGTACTTATATATTATATGAGACTTATGATCCATTGATTTTGATATGGAAATAATAATGGGGTAAATGTTACTTTATTTTGTTTAACGTTTTTATGTGTAGTGTGTATGGGTAATAATATGGGCGTTAATGTGTGAATGAATATATCAATGGATGAGGCATGGTATATGTTTGATTG
The DNA here is from genome assembly GCA_910596185.1 of Chrysanthemum makinoi. Classification (NCBI taxonomy): domain Eukaryota; kingdom Viridiplantae; phylum Streptophyta; class Magnoliopsida; order Asterales; family Asteraceae; genus Chrysanthemum; species Chrysanthemum makinoi. The sequence continues at coordinate 76,279,753 of OU343223.1, read as the reverse complement.
TAAAATGTATTTGATACAATATCGTATATTGAAAACCGATAGTGCATGATAAAACAACGAAAGTTTTGTTGGAGATAAGTTAAAAACTGTTGATACAAAGGATAAAATATAACTCTATAAAAAAACCGAATCATCTTCTCGCGATAAGCTAGCGCGACGTCAGCAGGATCATCAACTTGCAACCATTGACCATGTGCCAATCGATATAAAAATATACAAACCCACACACCACAATCACCAAAAATCCCCCTTGCTTAAGAACGATTTCAGATTGCCTACATGTAATCTTATAGTTGTTCGGACGTATTCCAGTCTTATCAAAAAATGTTTGCTTGCTCTAGAACAACTGGTATTTTGGCCTGTACAATAACTGAGATTGTTAAAATACATACAGGGGTGATCTTATTGGAGGGTTGTCAAAAATGTTACTATTGTATACTCGAAATAACCAAGTTATACAGAAATTACAGTTGTTTGTTCAAGAAGGATTATAAATAATACATAGTATAGTGTTGTTAATTCAAGATTTGTCCAAAAGTATTATATGTTTGTTATGCGTGATTCGTAAAAATTCGACCATTTGCCAATTGCTTTGGAATTTAATTTTTATAATAGATTTCATTTCATTACATTAAGAGATAACAAAAGAGAGTAACGAAGCAACAACATTGATGATGACTTCAAAACAAAAAAAGATGACAATGACAGAACTTGAGAGAGAGAACATAACAGGCTAGGAGTAGATGTTTATTTTTTTTGCGCATCATGGCCAGAAAGGAGCTTTTCTTGAGAACTTGCAGCTGCGTCTCAATGATGAGCCTCATCAGCGTCCTGTTTTTCTCTAGCTCCTCATCCTGAATTTCCCACATGATTTCCATACAAGCACTGGAAAAAGTGGACCCAAGCACACACTCCAACTGCTTGATCTGCTCACCCCGCACACTGCATCGACGAGTTAGATCCATCACCTTTGCATGCATGTCACTTATGAACTTTAAGTCACGTCCATTGTCATGCACAAACACAGTGTTAGCCTTGTCGTAAATATCGTTATCCATTTATGTTGTAGTAAATGCTGTTGTGGGTAGTGTGTCACTTCACAAAAGTAGTTTGAAAATAAATTAGATGGTGTCCGTTGATATAACCAAAATAAGGTGTGTGGGGTGACATGAAATTTATTTTCAATTAAAGTCAATATAAGTAAATGTGGATAGTCAAGTGGTCAATAGTTGTGTCTTGTTAAGTAATTAAAAATGCACATTAGGCCAAATGCAATTAATGAAGCTTCTCTAGTACCCATACGCTTCATGGCCCAAAGATAACAATTTTTGGGCAACTAAACCATTTGGGGGCAACTAAACCAGTTAGCCTGTTGTTTACTTGCAATTCAAACAAATGTTTTAGTCAGATATGCCACGTGGTCCATAACATTATTATGTTTATGGCTTAGGAAAAATATTATTTACCTTTGTTGTTAACATACAAATGGTATTATTAGGTGTACATTTACTTTATATTTTTTTGTAACAATATACAACTATAATATAACTAACAATTTATGTCATAAACTCCGAGTATGTGTGCAGTTGCCTGTGGTTTCTTCAGTATTGCATGGATATTTTGAAATAACCCAAATCGGGGATGCACAAAAGTAGGACAAACTTTAATAATGAGGAAAAGACGTACTGAAATGATGGTGCTGCCTAGTGTCATGTACTTGAACTGTTTATGTCCATTAATTTTAAAGTTTACGTATTCCCATAAAAGGTGGAATGAAACATGTGTCTAACAAGTTACTAGAACGAGTAATATTTTTGGGCAACCACATAGATACGGTGGGAAACTGGGAGAGACCGAATGTAAATTAAAATCATGAAAAAAATTTGTTTAAATAAGGAAGCAAGGAGATTTATGTTGTTTATTTTGGAGTACTTCTAGTTAACCAACACAGTTTATTCTTAGGTGCACGCTATGTATTCCTTTATGTGGTAAACAAAAAATGGGGTTTAAAAAAAGTAGGAAGGTTTATTAATGGTGAATAGTTGTAAAGAAAATGAAGGTCCTAAATAGTGTCATGTACTTGAAGGGAAGTAGTGTCTTCAAAACTCAAAGTCAAATTGCTACAACACAACACCCAAGAAACTTTGTCCAACAATAAATTTGTTATCGAGCAACTTGACACAAATAATGGGCAACTAGTCACAAGCATGGTGTATGGTCACAAAGTATAAGAAATTATAAGTTTATTTATGTATGTGTTGTCCATAATTGTAATCATATGTATTGGAGAGGAAGAAGGGAAAATTTTAGATCCATTTCTACATACGATAGTAAACTTGTTAATGTTGTCCATAACTATATAATATCTGTTTGGTTATAATAATGCAAATTAAACCACCCCCCCCCCAAAAAAAAGAAAATTAAGAAAAACACATAACATAATGATTGTGTTATAATAACAACATACCTGTAAGCACTCCCTAACACGAACAACTGCATGTGTTAGCGAAAATGCTGCTAGTGTATTAATTATACTGGTCGGTGGTGCCATAAATAATCAATTGAAATCGGCGGACTATAAAGTTTCTCTAGAAGACATCAATCTTAAGTTAATTGCAAGCTTGTCACCTAAATGGGCTATGCACACTGTTATCTCGAGAAACAAAGATGACTTTGAAAAGATGACGTTGGATAATCTCTACAACAACTTGAAGGTCTATGAGTCTGAAAAGAACATTGCAGGATCATCATCATCTACACAGAACAATGCTTTAGTGTAAGTTTCTAATCCTTCAAATCTATGCATGATCACATTCTGTTTACAACGACTTTGCAGCCGTAGCCTTGGTCAAAGGATGGGAGTGTCAGTGATGTTTCCACTGCTGGTTTGCTCTATCCACTGCCAGTTATGGTAAATACACTGCTAGTGCAGTTTTGCTGAATATGGAAACAACAGGGGCTTTTGTGAAACATTTTGCTGGTACCGTACTTATTCCCCAATTCACTGTCGATCAATTAATTGATCTTTTAAACACTCCCAATTGGCACTGAACACAAAACCTAACCACTCCCAACTATAATTTTCACAAATCCTACATCGCATTCACTTTCAACATACAATGGCAACTGAATATTCCACAACCCACAACTTAGTCGCATACCTAGTCAAGAACAACCATTCTGAAGGTTTTCATGAGATGATTGATTTCATCAAACATAGTCCCATACACTATGCATTAACTGTAGAACCCAACATTGTTAAAGCTTATATACATCAGTTTTGGAGGACTGCTGAAATTCAAGAAAGAGGTGGAGAAGAGGTTATTAGGGCGGTTGTTGATGAAACGGAGATTCTGATAATAGAGGAGGTGATTAGAGGTGTTTTGAAGCTTCAGGATACTGAAGGAGTTGTTAATCTGTCTGATGCTGAAATATTTGAAGGTTTAGAAAGAATGGGTTATGAGAGAAAAGGGGATTGTATAAAGTTTCACAAAGGTATGTTTTCTCCGCAATTGAAGTTTTTAATCCATACCTTGCTCAGGTGTGTAAGCAATAAAACAACTGGATTTGATGAGTTTCCTTCAAAGATTGCAACTGCTGTCATCTGTTTGTCTCAAGAAAGGGTTTTTAACTGGTCTTGAATGATTTTTGAGGGTTTTCAAAAGAACATTAAAGAAAAGGGCAAATATTACCTCTATCCTAGGTTTGTTCAATTGATAGCAGAAAGTCAAATAACAGAACCCATTCCCCATAAGAGAAAGTATGAGGTTTTACATATGGTTCCTAAGGTGTTTGCCCATATGAAGAAAAAGAGTCCAAATTTTTCAGGAACCATAACATCTTTGTTTCCTCACATGCTAAATCTGCCAGAACTTATAGAGGAGGCAAATCCACAACCTAATCTATCCACTGATAAACCCCCTGCTACCATTTCCCAACCCACAGCCGAACCCTTACCTTCAATATATGAACCCCAACGTATTTTAGTTACTAGAAGGAGGAAGAAGGGCACTCAGCTACCTGAGGCTGGTATAGTGGTGAAGCACATGAGGGTATCACATGTGTGGGAGGTGACATGAGTGGAAGGGGTTTCACTACTGCTTCAGGCGTAGACGCTGGCCAAGTAAGTGAAAACCTAAGTAAGACCCAACCACTGGCAACTCCTAATGTGGAGAGTTCGCTCGAGCTCAACACAGGTGGAGGAATCCCTAGCCAACTGACTAACTTGGGGTCCTTGGATGCTGAGGCTCGGTCGGATGCCATGGTACTCACATCCTATGATTCACCTCTCGGAGCAGGTCACACAGCTCGGAGTGATGAGGATAGACTTGAATCTGAACATGAATTGACGGGTAATGATACTTTTATGCCTAATGATAATTCCTAGTATACACCAATCAGACCAGTTAACACAGGTCTAAGTGGTGAGGATATAATGGAACTTTTAAAGGAATTGACGGATAAATGTGCCAACATGGAGTCTAAAATATCTGGTCTTCAGGAAGTGACAGCCTCTCAAGCTGGAACTATTAAACGGTTGATGCACAGGCTGAATGTTTTGGAGCGAATGAGGAGACCAGGGATTGCTGCATATAGAAGAGTCAAAAGGATGGGAAAGAAGGCTAGCTCCTCAAAGGATCAGAGTTTGGAGGATGCATCCAAAAAGGGGAGGAGTAAAAGCATAGAGATTCAGGGGAGGATGTGAATTTGGATGTGGTTTTGGACTTGGATAGTCGTGCTAATCGGGATGGTTATCTGGTGACTGACATAGAAGGAAAAGTTTCAGCGATAAATGATACTTTGAAAGCTATTGTGTAGAAAAAGATAAGGAAGTGGTGTAGGCAACAACCACTGCCTATGTTGCTGCATCCACTGCTTATAAAGAAGAAGCTACTAATGGAACCACCTCTAAGGTAATTATAACAACTTTTACTTTAGATATTCCCATTGCTATCACAACCACTGCTACTACAATCACAACCACTGTTACATCACCACGAAAGTCAAGAGAAGCTGAAAAGGAGGTTTCCATTCAACTGCTAAATCTAAAGCAATCTTTACCAATCCCTGAACCTATCATTGCACCCATTCCTGCTACAATTAAACCTTCTGCACCTAAACCTTTGGGAAGTTTGAAGATTGGTGAGCCTGTGAAGTCAGTTGTTGGTCAATGATGTGAGTTGTAGGTTTAGGGTGGTGTTTATGGAGAAAATATACAATATCAATAGCAAAAATAACCACAAGGAATGATTTAAAAACCTATTAGGAAAAAGTTTAGTGAATCAAATCCCGTGAGTGATAAGTGATACCGGATTAGGAAATCCGGGTCGTGTCCCAACAAGGTGTGAATGGACAACTTCGATTAAGGTTTGTTATTAAAATGATCGATGTTTTAGATTTTGATTTTGATTTTATCTAAACTACAGGAAATGGGAAGCATAAAAGGGAATTAAATGTACGGGAGACCTAATTATGCAAATTAAAACTAATATGATTAAAATGAAACGCGAATAAAATGCAATCTACTCTAAACTAAGTCCTAAATGTGATCTAAAATTACTCAAAAGTGGAAAATGCAATTTAAAAGTTAACTAAGATTTAAAACTAATTTTTTTGATTTTTCTTTAATTTATTTGGATTAAAATCTAATTTCTAATTTTAAAAATAGAACTAAATACCTAAAAAATTATGAAACTATTTTTAAAAAATCTAAAATAACTTAAAAGAATTTTCAAAATTGAATTTGTATTTTTCAGAACTTTTTTATAATTTCTATGATTTAAAAATTAATTTAATTTAATTAAATGTCTAAAAATTACTATTTAACTCAGAAAATTATGGAAAAATATTTTTTTTGGATTTTTATATTTTTATTAATCTAGGAAAGTTGAAAACATATTTTTTTGAGCTTTTCTGATTGATTTGTATTAAAACTAATTAAAAAGTATTAAAATATACTTTTAAATGGGAAAAATAGCAAACAGTTATGAAAAATTATGAATTTTTCAGGAAGATTCTAAAATATTATTATAAATTTAGGAAAAATGAAAAAAACTATGCTAGTGTGCAAGAAATGAGGGCTGCTATGTAACTGCTTATTAATAAGCTCTCTAAAATAAGAAAAAGGCAAAGATAGTGTACCTAAAGCTACCAAGATCTAATTTATGCTTTATCTACTCAAAATCAACCTAGATTAACTACTATACACTACTGAATTGCAAACTACAATGATTTGGTTACAATTTCATTTAAGTAACCAAACAACCTAACCCCTTTAAGCTTATGCACAAGCTTCTTCAAAAAGCCAAAGTGTAGAATAGAACTTGGATCCTATAGACCACTAACCAGAGATTATATAGACCAATTTCCAACCAAAAAAAAGCTATATTGAATCTTGTAGAGCTTCTGCAATAACCCTGTACACACTCAGTGAATGCTGAGATTGTGCACAGGGGATTTTTGACCTCAAAGACAAAATAGTTTATGTGACAAATTGATTTCTAAAAATTCAAAAAAAATAGTGTTTACAAACTCAACCAACTGAAGTTCAATTTCCCAAAATTTCTATGAATTTAGATCAGAAATGAACTATTTAAAAATCTAGAGAGAACTGCTCAAAATCAATTTGAATCACTTTTGACTTTAATGACAGATTTGTAAAGTTGACTAATATGAGATTAGAGCTTATGATTCTTAATAAAAATGATGTTTAATGATGAAATAAACCTAATGTAAGCTATTTTAACTACTATTACACCTATATGCAAGATATGAACTTCTGAATCAAACAGATTTGTAACTTAAAACTGATTAATGCAATGATGACTTATATAGAACACATATGCAATATAAGGACCAAACTGAGTTCTATAAGACTAAATAAGACTATCCTTAACAACTCTAACCACTGATAGGGTCTAGAACTCCAAATGAAAACTTATTCCAAACACTAGTTTATAACACTGATTTGATACTTTCAACTCTAATTCATTAATCCAATCCACAACACTGTTTTATCTAGATTCTATATGCAATAATACTACTGAATGAGCTATTCTAAACAACTAAAACTATATTAATCTAAGCGTTGCAAATTTTAGACTTAATGCAGATAATACAATATTATGACAATAATGAAATTAACAATAAATACTACTGAAATTAAGCTATATTATACTAACTATGATACTATCTAAGCTAATCCAACAATTTATATAAGCTATAACAGATTTGAAAAGGAATTCAGTACTCACATTAGTCCAGCCACAATGGCTTGCCAAAAAATCAAATAACCACAACTTAGAACTTATTATCAACCCAAATCTAACTCAATATCAACCCAATTCCATTATTAAACCAGCAATTCAGATCCAATAGAAGTTATTGACTGCAGTTTGACTTGTGTTGACCAAGTGTGAATGATTTAAGATTCTGAGTAAGATACTTAACAAGTGCTCAATAAGCTATAACAAAGCTTATAAGAACTTGTGAAAACATCTCTAACTACTGTAGTCAAACTTTAACTTTAAAACAGATTCAATATTTTTTATATTTTCAAGGATTCTTCTCTTTGTTTTTTAGATTTTTGTTTAGGAACAACTTATAAGCTGAATTAAACTTGTAAATGAGCTGAATAATAACTTGAGATGAGATTAAAAGTAAGGATTAATAACATAAATCAGAACAGAAATTATGCGTAACTAAAAATTACTTTTATTAAGAGATTGAGTACAAATGAAAATTATAAATGCTAGAATTTAACTAAGATTAAAACACTTTAAAAACTAATTATCCTACTCAGAAAATTACATGATAACAACTGTGAAAGTGAGGGCTATTTATAGCGAAACTTAGGAGCTTGAGAAGAGTCTTGAATTCATCAGGTGTGCTCTCTCTTGTGATCTTTCAACCCTTGGATCAATCATCCACGTCCATCAACCACTTAGCACCCTTGGACCATAAAAGCCACATACCACTAACCAATCAGAGATGAGGGATTGAAAGGAATGACACACGGATTGCCACGCTGGCATTCCGTGTGTCAGTTGGGTGTTAGAAAGTACTATGTTACCCTTTAATTAAAGTGATTGTGCTAATTTAGTGGAGGGGAAAATTAGGGTTCTTAGTTAGCTGGGTTTGGGTAATTGGGGGTAAACATTTTGGGCGGTAAAGAGTTAATATTTTTTAATCATATTTGACCAATTTGACCAGGGATAAGTGGGACAGTTTATTTGAGAGGGTATGGATCCGGATAAAAGAGATGGGTTGACCAGGCTTATAGATCTGGCTTGTGGTGGGCTAATGGATGTAGTAAGAGTTGGACTTGGACTTTTCATGTGATCCGTGTAACATATAGGGACTAAACTTGACAAAACCGATTTTAAAGGGACCAATCATGTAATCTATGAAAATGTTTTTCAAGGGTCTTTCTTGTCAATCTCAAATAATCCAAGGGCCATTTTTACCAATTCTGAATCTCAAGGGTATTTTCTGCCAAATGCTAAAACTTGGGGGACTGATTTTGCCAATTCTTTAAACTTGATCAAATCTTTCATGAATCATCCTCTCAGTATGAAAATCTTCACAGATGCTTAATTCTGACCTTCCGGCTCAGCTTTAGCACTCTTTATCTCTCGTGCTCGGGTTTTCGTCTGATTTGGCTATCTTTTGCTTGTTTAATCATATCTGTACCTGCACATGCATAAACTCAAGAAACCAATAGATATTAGCAATAAACGGCTCTTTTCTGGTTATTTTGGGTTTATTTTGACAAAGAAATGGTATGTGTTTTCGCACATACCAAAATACCCCAGACTAAACGATTGTCGTGTCCCCACGCAATGCAATCAACTCACGCTTCTAAAACCAAAGATTTCAATCTCTTTCTACTAAACCTATGGAAAGTAGCAAAGGTTCCTCAAAAGAGATTAAGAAACCCTTAATTCTAAAAATGCCCCGTTTACCTTTTAATTCACATGTAGATATTACGATTAAGTGCATTCCGATTATGAGTGACGGTTTGTTGAACTTTCATGTCGATCAATAACTCCAATATTTTTCAAACGACATTTTAGGATCACCGAGTAAGAAACACAACCCAACGTGAAGTGACCATACGGATAGAGTACATCGTCCCTGGTTTTTCACAAGTCCCCAAACTAAGCGTAAAATCGAAATCATTGTTAAATATGACTTTTGATGCTAACACTCCCCATGGAAGTTACTTGTGTAATTACCGTTTGCTCCCATTTCCCTATTTTCCTCTATTTATTTTATTTTTGGTGAGAAATGAATTTCTTCAAATTTCTCGCTTCGATAATTTTTATTCCGATTAAAATATGAAGCTAAGTCAATAATTAGTTATTCATCTTCCCTTGAAAACCGTTGCACACAAGAATGAGGTCCACATCCCTAATTTAATGCGATTTAGGAAGATATCCTTTTTATGGCGACCGAAACAACTCATCTACAGGTCCAGAGACAAAAGCTTTATTTAGATATCTCCCAGATTCAAAGTTTGGCTTAACACTATTTCAGCACATTTGCATTTTTGCAATTTGGGCCCTTGGTCTTTTCAACTACTAATTCAACAAGATTATCGTTTTATCAGAAGTCTTATTATGACTTTGGAATTTTCCTCCACCTTTTTGAAGTCCATGACAACGGGGCTACCGTCAGACATAGAAAACTTTTATGGCTTTGAAATTTTACTTTAATACATTTGGGCTTTAGTTCATGTTAATTTTTTCCAAACTCCGAATCTCACGGCTTTTATAACAATAGAAACAATAGCAGGAAACTATCAAAAATCAGTTGTCTATTACACCGCAACACTAACAGTACCTTGATGTGTACCCAACTCTCATAAGCAAGGATTCTATAAAGAAAATAAAGAACTAACTATCATAAAAAACTCAACATCTTTAATTATTTATTCACAAATATGGGGTGAAACAATTTTGTGGGAGCAAAAAGCCACAAGTACCTTCGATGAGCTATAAAGAGTAACTACTCCATGCTTAGCATAACTCTATCATTCCACGATCTCCGCAAATTTAAAATCCCAAATAATAAGATCCGCGGATGCTTAGCCGATAATTAAATTATCTATGGTTAAGGGAACAAGCTAGGGTTCAACACGCCCGTTCAAGTCAGAGTTCTATTCCTACTCTCACTAGCGGAAAGTCAACAAGGTGTCAAAACATATATTAACTTAGCAAATGCTTCGTAAAATAATCTCAAGTCTCGCATTTTTAAAGTCACGTATTAGAAACTAACAAATTCTTGTTTAAGCTTCGCATATTTAAAATTACTTAGGGAGACTTGCAAATTCTTGGCCTTTTGAGCTAGAATCGCATTTTATAGCCTCTTGTCTAAGCAATTAGCAAAGGATTTTTCAAGAAAACGCATATTTAAAGTAACTTCTAAGAAACTAGCAAAGACTTTTCAATCATAAAACTAGCAAAAGCTTATAATTTTTTTTAAATTTTCTCATTTTTGCACAATTTTTCATTTTCCAAGGAAAAACGGGGTTGCGAGAGTACACAACAAAAAATAAGCAAGTGCGGTTAAATCAAATCGAAGATTACCCACCCCTGACTAAAACAAACATTTTCCTCAATGTTTAAAGGGAAGGGAATCAACGAAAATCTAAAAGCCGTTTATTAAGTATGCTAGAAGATAAACGTTAGTCGATAAGATTTTGGATTTCCATCAGCATCGATCATGAAACTCGAGAGGAGAAAAGACAAACTTCGAGCACGAGAGTCTTCATATCAGGAAAATCCTAAACATAACATCACAAACAACCACACAAGAGAAATCGAAGAGGCTAACCCCTTCACGTCACTTATTAGAAAATAGAAAGAAGATAGAGATAAGCATGGGGTGCCTCCCACGAAGCGCTACTGTTTTTGATCACCGAGTCGCTAGCCTGAATCGTCCCCGAATTCATTTGTCCTTTGGGAAACAAGTGGGAAGGATACCCGGATCAAAGATAGTATCCTCACTTCGGAAGGAAAGAGAATGGGTAGGTTGGGAGGGAAAGAAAATGTCGGGCTCAAGCACATAAGGAATAACTCCTCCCAAACTCACAAAAGGTATATCAAGAAAGAATGATCCATCATCCGGCGGTTTTGCAGGCGGACGAAGGAATGACGGATCACAATGAGAAAACTCCAAAGAAGAAGGGAGTCCATGGTACAGAGAAATGTGTTTTGAAGGCTCAACAATGAAGGCATCCAAGATAGAATCCTTTTTTGGATAAATTTGGTTTCATAAATGTCCTCTTCGATGAGTATCCCAGGGTAAAAAATCTTGTCCTCGGAGAGGAAGGAAATTAAAGTATCATCTACATGAAAATCCTCACGAGAAGAGGAATCACTCTCGGATAAAAAATATTGTGGGACCTCTGAATCAACAAGCTCATCAGTAGAAACTTTTACTTTCTTTTCTTTCTTAGCGTAAAATGGATCATCATATTCTTTTTCTTCCAAAAGATCATTCTCTGAAGGAATCGAGTCCATGGGAGCGAGTTCATCGGTGAACACCTCAAAAAGTAAATTGATATAAAAATCCTTAAGCTCGGGCTCTGGAGGATTTTCATCAGACATTTGTACTTCTTTGATTTCTTCAATCGTGATCTCTTTCGGAGGGAGTGACGGTGATGGATCTTCATTCAACAATTGTTCAAGATAAAGGATATCTCCTTCCGAATCATAAACACTATTCGTAATTATATTTAAAGTTGATAAGACAAAATACATGAAAGATGAAGGACTATTGAAGAAAAAGAAAGACAAAGGACCTACTTGTCAAAGAAGTATTTATTATCTAGTCCCTTATAGTCATTTGTAACCCTAGTATCTCTATTATATAAAGAGATATAGGGAATTAGGTTTTTTGTGGGTTAAACAATGTAAACATCAGACAAAGGTGTGTGTGTGTAGGTCTAGGGCGTGAGTATGTAAACGACTAGACTAGGTGTTAGTCGACTTGTAGTGTTTAGCCCCAAGGATCATTGATCCATGTTATGTAACCATCTTAGAGTTGATCATCTAGGATTGGGGCTGTGAATGTGTTTGTAGAACACATGATGATGACGAAGAAACCTTAATAATAACAATGAAAGTTCTTTATACCGCTGTGCATACATATTATTTATTCATTGTTATTTGTGCTTATTAAAAATCCTAGATAAGGTCTAAAAAACCTCGAGCATCGATTCTAACATGTGGTATCAGAGCGGGAATCGGATTGTATCCCATGCGTATCATATGAGATCAGAATAAGAGTGACCCCACCGTTATGTATTGACGCATGAATACAAAGATACATATCAATTTAAGATGAGACCCCACCGACACATGCTAACCAATCAGATCCAAAATATTTGCTTGACATCATATATAAATTGGGGACCAATAATTATACCTGATGCGCATGTGATGTCAAAAGAGAACTAAAACCATCAAATTGAATCTGATCTTCATCAAAATGCTTCGAATCACATGCTGCCTCTTTTCTTTTCACAACTGCTGAATAAACCCTAATTACATGAAACTTTATAAAACCTAGATCGAGAGCCACGAGGCTCTGATACCACTTGATGGATCTAAACACACACCTTGTGTTAGTGATATTTTGAGTTATATTACTAAGCACGCGGAATATACTTAGTAATACTTAGAAGACAGATTATATGTTGTAATGTAATACGAGTGATCTTGCTTATCACTAAGGTTACACCTTGAAGCTAATATGAATAATACTGTTGGAATCACTCCTAAACCATAATCAAGTGTTAGTAATTAATATGTAATAGTTAGCTTTATTATGGCCTTTATGTTTGTTATTAGCCTTAAGCTTATGTAGAAGGCCCATGAGCTTAGGCCCAAGCCCATTTAAGAAAGGATGGAAACTAGGAGTGTTGCCCTAGCTTTCCTCCTATAAATACTCTTGTAAACCCTCATTTGAGGGTTGGTTGTTCAAGTTATTCTCTCTTTCACATACCTACGCCTAAACCGTCTTTTATATCGTGTATGTGTGTGGTTTGCTTGTTCAATCGCCTTATCTCTTTCTATATTACTTGTGTTTGTAAAACTAGTGACCTAACAGTGGTATCAATCGCCTAATAGTTGAGTGAACGTATTGTTTGAAGTGAGTTTTGGTCTCACGCCTAACGTGCGTATCCTTATCTTTGGCTTGATCAAAAACGTATTTTTTACACTTTTGAATCCAAGATTCTTGTACTTTCAACGTTTTAGGGTGTTAAAATACTTGTTTTTGGCAAAAAGTTTCAAACTTTATGCGTGGATAGTTGTTTTTCATCTAGTTTTTGAACGTGGGTGTAGTTCTACGCGTAACTGTTTTAGAGGCTTTGGTTCATCAAGTTTCACACTTTTGTGTATTTTGGTGTTATAGAAGCTAATTTATCACACAAAAACTGGTTTAGAAACACTTTTGGACAGAATCAAAGTTTTGAGCATTTCTACGCGTAGTAAAACCCTAAAACTACGCGTAAGTGCTTCCTTGGTTTGATCTTCATTTTCGTGGTTTATTCCGTGTTTTCTTACTTGGATAAGTCTGAAAATACGTCGACTTTGGATATCTTTTGCACTGTGATAGTGTAAAAGATCATTTGCGCAAAAACCCTAAAATTACGCATAAGCATAAACTTACGCGTAGAAATTCTACGCCTAAGATTTTTCTTACGCCTAAGCCTTGTCTTACGCATAAGAAAATCCTACGCCTAACTTTTGTCTACGCCTAACTTTAGTGCTTTTCCCTACTTACGCGTAAGCTAAATCCTACGCGTAACTCCTTATTGTTACGCGTAACTTTGGTGTTTTTACCCATAAGTGCTACTTGGTTCTTGTCTTTTCTACGTCTAAGGATACTTCTTCAACAAAGGTTCATTCGACTACAAAGATCCATTTTTACTACACAAGTTTTTCAACATGTGTCAACCACCATACTCTAACTATTTCCCTCACACTTATAATCATCAACAACAACAACAATTAACTCCACAACATCAACAATGGAATCAACAACTTGCCTTGTATGCTCAACAGAATTATCCCTCTCAACCAGCAACTCAACCAACTGCTTCAACCACACCTTCACAGCAACAACCTCAACAAAATCAATTGGTTCCATACAACAACAACAATGCTCAAGCATATGTCAGTGAAGCTACTGAGGAAATCGATCCGTTCGAAGCATTGCAACAAGGATTTGTTATGATTGCTAATGCTTTTGGCCGTTATACCAACAAATCCAACAATCGTATTCGTTCCTCCTCTAACACACGGACTCAAGCTGTTGTGAACAATGGACGTGTTGAAGTTCAGAATCGTGATTATGGTCGTCAGATGGGCGGTGGTCAAGGGTTTAATGCTGTGGGTAGGAATAACAATAGAGCTCAAGTGGTGGAACAGGGAAATGCTCAGAATCGGTTAAATGGTCTTAGATGCTACAACTGCAATGAGAAGGGACACCTGGCTAATGCATGCCCAAAGCCGAGGACTAGGGGCAGTGCTTATTTCAAAGAGGCTTTACTTTTGGCTCTTAAGGATGAAGCTGGTGGATCTCTCACAGACAAAGAACAGAGCTTTATGGCAGATGCAGACTCAGATGATGATATGGAGGACTTGCAGGCCAATGCAGCTTTTATGTTGATGGCTAATATGCAAGAGTTACACATGAGTGAAACAGGCCCAGTGTATGACACTGATGGCTTGTCTCAGGTACCCGAACAAACCATCATCATATCTGAACTAATATCTCCGCCAATATCTGAATCCGGCACGGCTCAGATTGTTCAAAATGAGTCATCTACATCTCATTCTGATGATTTTCAAATAAACCCCGTAGTTACATTTGACGATCCAGATGACCTTATGGTTTCCCTTGATAATCAAATTGACTCCGTGGTTATACTTGAGGATCTAAATAATGATCATGTTGTGACTCACGTTGAACACGCCAAACCTTTGCCTCATCAAGATCTTGTTCTGTTACTTAAAGACCAACAATCCCAAATTGCTGAATGTGTTGCATTAAATCAGACCTTAAAAAGTACAAATGCACTGCTAACCAAGGATTTTGAATGCTTACAAATGCAACTCAACTTTTTCAAAACTCAAGAAAACCGTGAAAAAGGTTTTGAAGCCGCTTTTGCAAAATCTCATCAAAACGAAAAATATTTAGAGAGACAGATGCGTGATATAGCCGCTTCAAAAAATGTTTTGTTGTCTGAAATAGAACAACTGAAACATGAACATAAAAAGCAAATTAACACTCTCACCTTGGAAAATCAAAAAGCTAAGGCTGAGTTGTTAACTTGTCAAAAACAGTTCTCCGCATACAAAAAGCATTCAACGAATCGGGTAGATGACCTTCTTGAAGAAATTATCGGCTTGCAAAACAAACTTAAAGAGTTTAAAACTGTTGTTTACAAACATGGTGAATCAGTAACAACTATTGAAAAGTTTACCCTAAAACCCAATCCAAAAGGATATGGAAAAAATCTAGCTGATTACAAACCAAAGCTTTCACTGAAAACATTCAAATCAACTCCTGAAGTTTCCAGTGCAGAATACAAAATTGATGATACTATTATGAGTGTTGTTGAATATCATCGTCAAGAGGAATTAGATGCAGAAGACGAGAGTCGATCAAAATTAAAAAACGTTGTTTACAACAAACCTTTTAATTATAACAAAGCGGTCACTTTCGTCACAACAACGGATTCTTCTAACACACCAAGGGTTATCATCAAAACACCTGAGTCTTCTAATGTTAATCCCAAAACAGATTATGCACAAATTTATGGTCCTTTACCTTCAATTAGTGAAGTAAACTCAAAACCTGAAAATCGAAATATTCTTAGATATTTTGACATTTTCATGGCTGACCTCAAAATTTTACAACATGAGATAGAATATCGTTCTGAAATCAAAATTGAACATTTTCAATCGCCTCTGGCGCGAGAACAAAGAGACATTTTTCAGAAAAATCTTTTACCTAATGTTAAAAACTTGAAAAGTTGTGCATTAGCCTGGGAACGGGATTTTCATAAGGAACTTGGAACTATGAAGGTCGTTTTCGAGAAAACAGAAACATCTATTTCTAATACTAAACGTAAAAAGAAACTTTTGAGAAAAGATGTTGATCGACTCTTGGAAGACCTTATCTGTGCTGATGTCCATAATGTTGTGTTGTTTCATTCTTTGCCATATGCATCTGATTATATCTCTGCTGATATTGTTGAAAATGTTGTAACTGTTGAGAACACCGATAATGTGCTTCAGATCGAGTCTTTAAAAGCTGAAAATAAACGATTACTCAACGAAATTTACAATGCAAAACGTCGTCTTCATTGGTGTGAAAAAGATATTCACAATCATCAACTTAGTTTTCAAAAGAAAATCGCTCAGTTGAGTGCAAAATCTTCTGATCCTAAAATTGAGCAACTGGATGATCAAAACGTGTCTTTGAAAAGTCAAATTTCTAAATATGAACAAGAACTTGTAAAAGTTAAACAGGAATATGGTGTCATATTTGATTTACTCAATAAGACTCGTCATGAAGCATCAAACGAACTTGATCACTATCTTGCTCACACTAGAGAAGTCATGAATTTTGCTGGTAATATTCGTTCTGAAAATCAAGATTTGATTCACACTATCTCTAAGTTAAGAGAAATGTTAGGAAAGTATGAACAACTTCCGCCTACCGTGATTAAGAGAATAGCACCAGTCACACTTAGTAATCGTGAACCTAGAATCCCTACTGCCAAATCACAAGTTGCTAACGTGTTTCCCTCTACTGAAACAGGAATAGTTGCGTCTTTTCCAAACGTCCGCACTTCACAGCCTAGGAGCACTCAATCGAAGAATAGGAAGTTGCGACCTAAGAAAAGATCAATAAGGAATGCTAAAGTAGAAGAACACCCTAGGACTATGAATAAGACTCACGTTGCTTCCACTATAGATGTTGCGTCTGGCAAATGTAATAGAAATAGTGATGTAACGAATGCTAAACCGTTAAGTACTTTTGATATTCAGTCTGATGCACCTTGTGATACTTGTCGTAAAAGTATGAATTCTGATTGTCATAACAAATGTGTTGCTAAAGCTATAATCTCTCGCTTACGGAATCCTAAGAACCGGAATACCTCTAGGCCCACTAATCTTTCTAAGTCTGTGCTTGGTAGACCGCCTTCTTTAGATTCTAAGGCATGTGTTGTTATCCCTGTAGCTCCAGTCTCACCTCCTAAGAATGTAGTACCACCTAGTGCATTCACTAAGACTAAAGCAAAGAGTAGTTATAGATGGCAGAAATGGATATATAACACACTAGGATTTAAATGGATGCCTAAAATTATTAATGTGTGTATGTCTAATATACCTGCTTCGGAACCCTCTAACATTTCGGGTTCCACATCTACTTCTATTCCATCTGTGTCGTCTGTGTGTAATGCAGGTGATACAGATCATTCTCTGGATTGTTGATAGCGGATGTTCCCGACACATGATAGGCAACCTTAAATTTTTATCAAACTTTATTGCAAAGTTTATTGGCACTGTCAGGTTCGGGAATGATCACTTCGCAGCTATCATGGGCTACGGAGACTATGTCAATAGGAACATCGAAATCAGCAGGGTTTACTATGTGGAAGGCCTCGGTCACAATCTGTTTTCAGTAGGTCAATTTTGTGATGGAGATTTGGAGGTTGCTTTCAGGGAGAAAACTTGTTTCATTCGTGATCTACAAGGAAATGACCTTATGTCTGGCTCGCGTAATTCTAGTCTCTACACTATCTCTATGCAAGACATGGTTGCTTCCTCCCCCATCTGCTTACTTTCAAAGGCAACATTTACAAAATCCTAGCTATGGCACCGTTGTCTCTCACATCTAAACTTTCAAACCATCACCAACCTTGCTCGACACAAACTAGTAGAAGGACTCCTACGATTTCGGTATTCAAAAGATCACCTTTGCTCAGCCTGTGAACAAGGAAAAAGTACTCGTGCTCATTTTCCCTCTAAGGTGGAACACAGCTCTCAGCATGTGCTTCATCTTCTTCACATGGATTTGTGTGGCCCGATGCGTGTGCAAACGATCAACGGCAAACGCTACATTTTAGTAATCGTTGATGACTATTCACGATGGACTTGGGTTTACTTTCTAAGAAGCAAAGACCAAGCTCCACAAATGATTATCACCTTTCTAACGAAAATACAGGTTCAACTCCGAAACACCGTCTGACAAATCAGAACAGACAGAGGAACTGAATTTGTTAACCAAACCCTTCGTGAATTTTATGAGAAAGTGGGAATTCAGCATCAAACATCTATTGCACGTACACCTGAACAAAACGGAGTTGTTGAAAGACGAAATCGAACGTTAGTGGAAGCTGCAAGAACAATGTTAATCAATTCTAAACTTCCAGATTACTTATGGGCAGAAGCTGTATCTACTGCATGCTATACTCAAAACCGTTCTATGATCACAAAACGCCACAACAAAACACCTTTCGAACTTATCCACAACCATAAACCGAATCTCAAACACTTTCATGTATTTGGATCCCTGTGCTATCCGAATAATGATCGTGATGACCTTGGAAAGCTCAAAGCCAAAGCTGATATTGGAGTCTTTATTAGATACTGTGATAATTCTAAAGGTTTCCGAATCTGGAATCGTCGAACTAAGGAGGTAATGGAAACGATTCATGCTCATTTTGATGAACTCACGGAAATGGCTTCTGAGTATAACAGCTTAGAATCGGTTAAATGGTCTTAGATGCTACAACTGCAATGAGAAGGGACACCTGGCTAATGCATGCCCAAAGCCGAGGACTAGGGGCAATGCTTATTTCAAATAGGCTTTACTTTTGGCTCTTAAGGATGAAGCTGGTGGATCTCTCACAGACAAAGAACAGAGCTTTATGGCAGATGCAGACTCAGATGATGATATGGAGGACTTGCAGGCCAATGCAGCTGTTATGTTGATGGCTAATATGCAAGAGTTACACATGAGTGAAACAGGCCCAGTGTATGACACTGATGGCTTGTCTCAGGTACCCGAACAAACCATCATCATATCTGAACTAATATCTCCGCCAATATCTGAATCCGGCACGGCTCAGAATGTTCAAAATGAGTCATCTACATCTCATTCTGACGATTTTCAAATAAACCCCGTAGTTACATTTGACGATCCAGATGACCTTATGGTTTCCCTTGATAATCAAATTGACTCCGTGGTTATACTTGAGGATCTAAATAATGATCATGTTGTGACTCACGTTGAATACGCCGAACCTTTGCCTCATCAAGATCTTGTTCTGTTACTTAAAGACCAACAATCCCAAATTGCTGAATGTGTTGCATTAAATCAGACCTTAAAAAGTACAAATGCACTGCTAACCAAGGATTTTGAATGCTTACAAATGCAACTCAACTTTTTCAAAACTCAAGAAAACCGTGAAAAAGGTTTTGAAGCCGCTTTTGCAAAATCTCATCAAAACGAAAAATATTTAGAGAGACAGATGCGTGATCTAGCCGCTTCAAAAAATGCTTTGTTGTCTGAAATAGAACAACTGAAACATGAACATAAAAAGCAAATTAACACTCTCACCTTGGAAAATCAAAAAGCTAAGGCTGAGTTGTTAACTTGTCAAAAACAGTTTTCCGCATACAAAAAGCATTCAACGAATCGGGTAGATGACCTTCTTGAAGAAATTATCGGCTTGCAAAACAAACTTAAAGAGTTTAAAACTGTTGTTTACAAACATGGTGAATCAGTAACAGCTATTGAAAAGTTTACCTTAAAACCCAATCCAAAAGGATATGGAAAAAATCTAGCTGATTACAAACCAAAGCTTTCACTGAAAACATTCAAATCAACTCCTGAAGTTTCCAGTGCAGAATACAAAATTGATGATACTGTTATGAGTGTTGTTGAATATCATCGTCAAGAGGAATTAGATGCAGAAGACGAGAGTCGATCAAAATTAAAAAACGTTGTTTACAACAAACCTTTTAATTATAACAAAGCGGTCACTTTCGTCACACCAACGGATTCTTCTAACACACCAAGGGTTATCATCAAAACACCTGAGTCTTCTAATGTTAATCCCAAAACAGATTATGCACAAACTTATGGTCCTTTACCTTCAATTAGTGAAGTAAACTCAAAACCTGAAAATCGAAATATTCTTAGATATTTTGACATTTTCATGGCTGACCTCAAAATTTTACAACATGAGATAGAATATCGTTCTGAAATCAAAATTGAACATTTTCAATCGCCTCTGGCGAGAGAACAAAGAGACAGTTTTCAGAAAAATCTTTTACCTAATGTTACAAACTTGAAAAGTTGTGCATTAGCCTGGGAACGGGATTTTCATAAGGAACTTGGAACTATGAAGGTCGTTTTCGAGAAAACAGAAACATCTATTTCTAATACTAAACGTAAAAAGAAACTTTTGAGAAAAGATGTTGATCGACTCTTGAAAGACCTTATCTGTGCTGATGTCCATAATGTTGTGTTGTTTCATTCTTTGCCATATGCATCTGATTATATATCTGCTGATATTGTTGAAAATGTTGTAACTGTTGAGAACACCGATAATGTGCTTCAGATCGAGTCTTTAAAAGCTGTAAATAAATGATTAATCAACGAAATTTACAATGCAAAACGTCGTCTTCATTGGTGTGAAAAAGATATTCACAATCATCAACTTAGTTTTCAAAAGAAAATCGCTCAGTTGAGTGCAAAATCTTCTGATCCTAAAATTGAGCAACTGGATGATCAAAACGTGTCTTTGAAAAGTCAAATCTCAAAATATGAACAAGAACTTGTAAAAGTTAAACAGGAATATGGTGTCATATTTGATTTACTCAATAAGACTCGTCATGAAGCATCAAACGAACTTGATCACTATCTTGCTCACACTAGAGAAGTCATGAATTTTGCTGGTAATATTCGTTCTGAAAATCAAGATTTGATTCACACTATCTCTAAGTTAAGAGAAATGTTAGGAAAGTATGAACAACTTCCGCCTACCGTGATTAAGAGAATAACACCAGTCACACTTAGTAATCGTGAACCTAGAATCCCTACTGCCATATCACAAGTTGCTAACGTGTTTCCCACTACTGAAACAGGAATAGTTGCGTCTTTTCCAAACGTCCGCACTTCACAGCCTAGGAGCACTCAATCGAAGAATAGGAAGTTGCGACCTAAGAAAAGATCAATAAGTAATGCTAAAGTAGAAGAACACCCTAGGACTATGAATAAGACTCACGTTGCTTCCACTATAGATGTTGCGTCTGGCAAATGTAATAGAAATAGTGATGTAACGAATGCTAAACCGTTAAGTACTTTTGATATTCAGTCTGATGCACCTTGTGATACTTGTCGTAAAAGTATGAATTCTGATTGTCATAACAAATGTGTTGCTAAAGCTATAATCTCTCGCTTACGGAATCCTAAGAACCGGAATACCTCTAGGCCCACTAATCTTTCTAAGTCTGTGCTTGGTAGACCGCCTTCTTTAGATTCTAAGGCATGTGTTGTTATCCCTGTAGCTCCAGTCTCACCTCCTAAGAATGTAGTACCACCTAGTGCATTCACTAAGACTAAAGCAAAGAGTATTTATAGATGGCAGAAATGGATATATAACACACTAGGATTTAAATGGATGCCTAAAATTATTAATGTGTGTATGTCGAATATACCTGCTTCGGAACCCTCTAACATTTCGGGTTCCACATCTACTTCTATTCCATCTGTGTCGTCTGTGTGTAATGCAGGTGATACAGATCATTCTCTGGATTATTGATAGCGGATGTTCCCGACACATGATTGGCAACCTTAAATTTTTATCAAACTTTATTGCAAAGTTTATTGGCACTGTCAGGTTCGGGAATGATCACTTCGCAGCTATCATGGGCTACGGAGACTATGTCAATGGGAACATCGAAATCAGCAGGGTTTACTATGTGGAAGGCCTCGGTCACAATCTGTTTTCAGTAGGTCAATTTTGTGATGGAGATTTGGAGGTTGCTTTCAGGGAGAAAACTTGTTTCATTCGTGATCTACAAGGAAATGACCTTATGTCTAGCTCGCGTAATTCTAGTCTCTACACTATCTCTATGCAAGACATGGTTGCTTCCTCTCCCATCTGCTTACTTTCAAAGGCAACATTTACAAAATCCTAGCTATGGCACCGTTGTCTCTCACATCTAAACTTTCAAACCATCACCAACCTTGCTCGACACAAACTAGTAGAAGGACTCCTACGATTTCGGTATTCAAAAGATCACCTTTGCTCAGCCTGTGAACAAGGAAAAAGTACTCGTGCTCATTTTCCCTCTAAGGTGGAACACAGCTCTCAGCATGTGCTTCATCTTCTTCACATGGATTTGTGTGGCCCGATGAGTGTGCAAACGATCAACGACAAACGCTACATTTTAGTAATCGTTGATGACTATTCACGATGGACTTGGGTTTACTTTCTAAGAAGCAAAGACCAAGCTCCACAAATGATTATCACCTTTCTAACGAAAATACAGGTTCAACTCCGAAACACCGTCTGACAAATCAGAACAGACAGAGGAACTGAATTTGTTAACCAAACCCTTCGTGAATTTTTTGAGAAAGTGGGAATTCAGCATCAAACATCTATTGCACGTACACTTGAACAAAACGGAGTTGTTGAAAGACGAAACCGAACGTTAGTGGAAGCTGCAAGAACAATGTTAATCAATTCTAAACTTCCAGATTACTTATGGGCAGAAGCTGTATCTACTGCATGCTATACTCAAAACCGTTCTATGATCACAAAACGCCACAACAAAACACCTTTCGAACTTATCCACAACCATAAACCGAATCTCAAACACTTTCATGTATTTGGATCCCTGTGCTATCCGAATAATGATCGTGATGACCTTGGAAAGCTCAAAGCCAAAGCTGATATTGGAGTCTTTATTAGATACTGTGATAATTCTAAAGGTTTCCGAATCTGGAATCGTCGAACTAAGGAGGTAATGGAAACGATTCATGCTCATTTTGATGAACTCACGGAAATGGCTTCTGAGTATAACAGCTTAGAACCCGGTCACAACCGCTTAAACTTCCCTCAACCCCCATCATCAGCTGAACAAAGCCCCCAGCTCACTCGGCAACAAATGGAAAGGTTATTTGCTCCTCTGTTCAGTGACGATATTGATGAACGTGCTCCAGGTGTATCCGCTATTTCCGCTGCACAACCTGATAATATTCCTATACCTGATACACCTGCTACAACAACTACTGTTGAAGATGCACCTACACCAATTGATTCCAACACAACAGTTGAACAAACCGCTTCCAATAATGATGTTCTGAATGAAGTACCCCCACCTGCAGATTTTGATCCAAATGCGTTCTTTAACCCGTTTTCTAATGAGACTGCTGCACCAGATGTCGCGGAATCTTCAACAAACCATTTGAATCCTCAGAATCTGCACAATGTATACCAACATCAAACCTCTACACATCGATGGACAAAAGACCATCCTCTGGCTAATATTATTGGCAACCCGAATCAACCAGTCGTTACGAGACAACGTCTTCACACAGATGGTGAACATTGCATTTACGCACTCGCTGTCTGCCAATCTGAACCTAAAAACATTAAAGACGCAATGACAAAAGATAACTGGATTGAATCCATGCAAGAAGAACTTAACCAATTCAAACGTCTTGAAGTATGGGAACTGGTTGAAAGACCAACAGGGGTCTACGTCATTGGTCTCAAATGGATTTGGAAAAAAAATTGGATGCTGAAGGGAATGTAATCCGAAACAAGTCACGTCTAGTTGCTAAGGGTTATCGTCAGGAAGAAGAAATAGACTTTGAAGAATCTTTTGCTCCGGTTGCTCGTCTTGAGGCTGTTCGGATATTTCTCGCGTTCGCAGCTCATATGAATATGACGGTCTATCAGATGGATGTCAAAACGGCGTTTCTCAATGGACAACTTAAAGAAACGGTTTATGTCAGCCAACCAGATGGATTCATTGATCCTGAGTTCCCGAACCATGTCTACAAACTGAACAAAGCTCTTTATGGTCTCAAACAAGCCCCTCGGGCATGGTACGATAAGCTATCATCTTTCCTCATTGCGAATAATTTCACCAAAGGTTCGGTTGACCCAACTCTTTTTATACAATATCACGGGGCACATATCTTAATTGTTTAAATTTACGTGGATGACATCATTTTTGGGTCTACACATAAAAATTTTTTAATCGCTTTTGCAAAACTAATGAAGAAAATTTTTGAAATGTCCATGACGGGTGAACTCACATTCTTTTTAGGACTGCAAGTTCATCAATCACCCCGTGGTATTTTCTTGAGTCAGTCCAAATATGCCCTTGAATTGTTAAACAAATTTGGAATGAAAACCTGTGAAACTTATGCCACACCAATTACTCATACCAAGAATCTAGATGCTGACTTAAACGGGAAATTAGTTGACCCTACAAAATACCGTAGTATTATTGGGTCTCTAATGTACCTAACAGCTAGCAGACCTGATATTGTCTTTGCCGTTTATCTATGCTCCCGTTATCAGTCGCGACCAACTGAAACCCACCTCTCTGAGGCTAAAAGAATCCTCCGATACATCAAGGGAACCATTAACTTGGGGATCTGGTATCCGAAGGATTCTGGTTTTGAACTAATCGCTTTTTCAGACGCTGATCACGCAGGATGCTTAGACTCAAGGAAAAGTACTTCAGGAGCTCTACAATTTCTCGGTGATAAACTGGTGTCTTGGCAATCTAAGAAACAGGATTGTACATCGCTGTCATCAACTGAAGCAGAATATGTAGCCATGTCCGCGTGTTGTGCTCAAGTCATCTGGATGAGAACACAACTCAAAGACTATGGTTACGTATTTGACAGAATCCCGATGTACTGCGACAATCGGAGTGCCATTGCGATCTCGTGCAACTCAGTTCAGCACTCGAAATCAAAGCACATCGATCTTCGCTATCATTTCATCAAGGACCACGTGGAACAGGGTACCGTTGAATTATACTTTGTGGGTACAGAATACCAATTGGCAGATCTTCTCACCAAAGCCTTGCCTCCCGCTAGGTTTAATGAGCTGATCCACCGGATTGGTATGAGGTGTTTGACTCAAGAGGAATTGGATGACCTCTTAAAACAGTCTTAAAAACCTGTCAAACACCAAAACTCTCTTTTGTAAATAATTTTTTCAAAAACAAAATACAAAAATATAAAACCTGATAAAAACAAAAAATATTCTTCTAATCTATTTTTCTTTCAACATGGCAAGTACATTTCTTCCGTCAACACCTTAATCTTTCAAAATTCAGTATTTTTCCGATCAAGTGTTGAGGGGGAGAAAACTAAAATTTAACTGTTTCAAAACATCTGTGTACTTGCATGTTATCATATCTCGGTTGTTTCTTTTAACAAATGGTGGTAAATTTTCTGGTACAATGACACTCCTCGGACTAAAATTAATAACCTTTCATTATTTTCTAGAGTCGAGGGGGAGTGTCGTCAAAGTTTCTTTCCTAAAAACGTTGTTTGGTAACCAAAATGGAAGTTAAATGGCTTTGTTCGAAAAAATAAAAGGTGGAGGGACTAAAACTGTCAAAATGTTAAAGTTCCTTTTAATAAAAACACCTCCCACCTACTTTTTACTTCACATTTAATACACACAACCATATTCATCGTACGCCTAAGATTGAACCAAGAAATCCGTTGTTTTGATCATCATTTTGTAAGTGTTTTAATGATCTTAACATGTTTTTAAGCTATGGTTTTTAATCTCACGCAAATCCAACGGCTAAAAAATGTGTTACGCGTGATTATGTGTTCTACACATAAGCGTATGAACACATAATCATTGTGTGTGTGTTTTTGGTTATATGGATTGTGTCAAAACGTTTCTTATACATCAAGGATACCATTTTAACCATCAAAACCCACCCAGAAACACGTATTAATGATTTTTGAAAATTAGGGTTTATGAGTCGTATTGGGTTTTTCCAAATGTAAAGTGTTTTGTTCAAAAATATTGTTGGGTTTTGGTCATATGTTGATGAATTGATCATTTCCATGGTTGTTAACCACCCAGAAACACTAATTGATTAACAATTTGAAGTTAGGGTTTAAAGTTCATAACTTTGGGTAATTTTGATTCACAATGAATTAGATGTTAATACCTGGCCTAAAGACTCTAACAACACTCTAGACCTACCAGAATTTGTTTGGTGCATATCCCATGGCTAAAAATTATACGCGTAAATCTTAACCCTTAGGGTTTTGACCTACGCGTATGACTTTCTACGCATAACTGTATTATGAATGTTCATGCCATAACTTGTTGATAAAATGATGTTTTGTGTTAATTTTGATGATTTGATGAACTTATTTCAGGCTTTGCTACGCTTAATATTCAGAATCAAGGTCATTTGCAACTCTACGCATAAGGATTACCCTACGCGTAGTCAAGTTATGCGTAAGAATAATCCTACGCATAACTATTACGCGTAAGGTTCTACAATGGACTACGCGTATCCTGTGAAGGATATGCGTAAACAGTGACCTCTACGCATAAGGTCTACTCTTACGAGTAAGCCTTACGCGTAAGGTTCTTATACGCCTAGGCGTAAGCTCTACGCATAAGGTCCCCTATTTCCTACGCATAACATTTCTTACGCATAAGTTAGGATCCTACGCGTAAGCTTTCGTCTACTCGTATCTCATTACTGTTTATGCTTAACTTTGCCAAAACTACGCTTAAGCCTGGATTGACCTTCATTACGAATTGTTACGTGTACAAACTTGTTAATAAACTAATCATATCATCACGAATCAAATAATGTCACTAATAAACTTAATCGTTTGATATGTTGTGAACAATAAGTGATAACATAAACTTTAAAACATAAAGTTAACTAACTCACGAAACATTTCACGACGTCATTAGACTATTGGACAAACAAGTGACTTAGGACTCGTAACAATCATTGACACTGTACATTCAATAATTAGACAATAAGACCTTCTGTTGACTAACATTATGTCTTTCGATATGTTGGTTCTTTTGGCTAATGCTATTTCAGATCACAACATGGCTGAACAAATGAATGTGGATGCATCAGAAGTTCTTACAATTGCTGATATCTTTCTAGAGGGTTATCCGAGAAAGCTTGGAAAGAACAACCTTAGGGTTGACTTTGACACCCTCACATGCTCAGAATCTTCTTGTCTCATTGCAGTGGATATTCTCAGGAATCATCCCTACCAAAACATGCTCTCACACTCTGCCATAGTTCCAGAGGTTTACATTCAACAATTCTGGGATTTCATGCAGAGGATCACTGGTCAAAATGCTGTGAATGTGACTCTTAATCACAAACAAGTCACTATCACTCCTGATGACTTACGAACTGTTCTCATCATTCCAGACATCACTCCAACCGACTTCTTTGCTACCGATAAGGTTTTAAAAGGTACCTTTTTGAGGGGTCGTTTTAGTCCTTATTTGATCACTTTTGTATCCGTTATTGCTTAATATCGTTCCTTTTCACTTTTTAGGTCTCTTGAAGGCAAAATGCTGGAATGGCACTTATTTGGACGAAAAGGCGCGAATATATGAAGAAAATGGCCAAAGTCAAAATCGAGACACTCACAGCTGCTGAAAATAGAAGGCGACGGTGTCAGGTGCTAATTGAGACGCCGTCCGAGGATTTTTGTGGCGGTTCAGAACCCAAAACTCGTATTTTCAAGTGACGACGTCCAGTTGTAAAAGAGTAGGCCGTCGCTACTCAGACGGCCTAGATGCAATCCAGACGACGTCAGAAGCTGAAGAGGACGGCGTCACGGACATAAGGTGACTCCGTCGCAAGGTTAACGTGGCCAAGACGAAACCATAATGACGGCGACACGAAACATAAGGTGACGCCGTCGCATATGTAATCTTATATATAGAATCCGAATTTTTCAGTTTTAAGGAGAGTCTTTTGGAGTGAAAACCTAAAACCGAACCTAAGGTGTCTTGTACAGTATTTTAGGGTTTTAAACCCTATCTTACATCAAGATAAGTATTTAATTCATTAATTCAATTATGTCTTTGATTATTTGTGTGTATGCTTGCATGTTCTCCATGTCCGGCTAATTTATTTGTGTGTTTGCTTAGGAAGTATGAAACTTAATTATTGAATATTGATTGGTTGTTTCTTATCTTAGTTGATCAATGATCTAGTAATGCGATAGGTCATTCGTTGGTACTTAATGCTTGATTCATCTTTGTGAACCTTAGAATATGATTACCAGAGTAGTTGTAGGCTAAATTATCCAAAGAGTGCCTTAGAGTAAGAGTTTATCATCCCTAGTATGTTTGTAGACGAGACCCTTTGGTAAGTTCAAAGAGTTAGGGAGAAACGCATACCCTACAACTTTAGACACACAACGCAACTAAGAATAAGGACGTGACAACTCAACCATCAATAGGAGATAATTAAGGAATAATACAACCTAAGTAAACACATCTTTAAACTATCATACGAGCACACATTAATTAGACATAGACTCCCACAACCTTAGTTTAGATAATTAGATAATAGTAGAGTAATCGGTAGAAATACCAACCCCCCCCCCCCCAATCCAATACCCGAGATTCGTACCTTTCCATTTCATAAAATATAAAAATACAAAAAATAATCTTCCTCAACCTTAACCTTAGCGTAGTAACTTCTTACTAGCATTCCTATTCCCCTAGAGAACGATATCAATACCCGTGGCTTACCCTAATTACTACACTACAACGATTAGGTTCACTGCCTAGGGTGTTATAAAACTTGCTCGAAGAAAAGGAAGTTTCCTTGACCCCGAACGACGCGTGTAGCGTTATCATGTTTTTGGCGCCGCTGCCGGGGAATAGAATAGCTAGTTAGTAGTCCACCTCGTTTAGGTTCTTTGCTTGATTCCTATCAAGTAAAATTTTCTCATTTTTTAGCTTTCTCTTAGTCTATCCCCCTTCTTCGTGACCTTTGTTCGTAATCCCATCACTTTTCATCATGGAAGGTGATAACCAACCACCACTCATCAACCCACCACCAAATGACCCGCCAAGAGCCCGTACTCTTGGTGAATACTCGAGACCAAGCCACCTAGGCTATAAGAACACCATTGAGCTTCCCGACCAAGCCCAAACTACGGCCCTAGGATCCGACACCATCCGGTTGGTGCAAAACGGATGTGCATTCCATGGACTTTGTTCCGAAGATCCAAATCAGCATCTGAGGGATTTCCTCAAAATTGTCGATTCCAACGACCTTGATGCTACTACTCGGGAGACCACGCGCCTGCGTCTCTTCCAATTCTCTCTACGGGACCAAGCTAGTAATTGGCTTGAGCGACTTCTCGCCGGCTCCATCTCAAGTTGGGATGATCTTACCTCTCGCTTCCTTGCTCAATTTTTCCCACCGGGGAGAACCACTAAGCTTAGGAATGACATCTTGATGTTCCAACAACGCCAAGGTGAATCTCTCTACGAATCATGGACTCGATTCAAGGACTTACTTCATAAAGTCCCTCATCACGGCATTGATCTTTGGCTCCAAGTCCAAATATTTTATGATCATGTCAACTTCCCCACTAAGCGATCCATTGACCAAGCGGCCGGTGGAAAACTTAGTGATCTCACCGCGGAAGAATCATGGGGAATAATAGAGGACCTCGCCCTCTATGACAACGAAAGTTTGGATGACCCCCGTGAGCTGCCCAAAACCGTTAAGGCAATCTCCTTGCCTCCTTCCGACCGTAGGATGATCGAACTTGAAGATCAAGTTAGATTCCTCATGAGCTCCTACGAAAATCCTAAATCTTCACACCATGTGAACAAAGTTTCTTCCTCGTGTGAGCCGTTTTGTGATCCTCATAACACGCGCACTAGCACTCGATCCCCTGAACATGCTTCCGTTGACTACGCATCCTCACGTATTAATGGAACGGGAGGAAGATTCCCTACAATACCCGGACCTAGGAATTTCAATGAAACCCGAGAGGCATGGAAAGGCAAGCCCGACTTCTACTGGGGACAAACCAAAGAATTCACCTCCAATGATTTCTCATGGCCCCCACCTAACGGTCCTAACCAACAAAACGTCGAAGGGATGTTGCAAAACCTAGTTGCATCCCAAGAAACCCAAATGGCTAAGCTCTCGGACCGCTTTAACCATCAACAAGCCGAGATGGATAGGAAAATAGACAACCTTTTGAAAGCTATAACTAATAGTGATAAGAAGGTTAGTGTTATCTCAACTCCCGAGCCTTCAGGTATAGAGATTAAGGATCCAAGCAAGCTAACTAAGCATGTCCAATTCGTCAATACCATCGCCTTAGTTGAACCTAATGAAACAAATGACAAAGAGGACTATACACTTGTGGATGATG
Source organism: Chrysanthemum makinoi (assembly GCA_910596185.1). NCBI lineage: Eukaryota > Viridiplantae > Streptophyta > Magnoliopsida > Asterales > Asteraceae > Chrysanthemum > Chrysanthemum makinoi. Next base: position 76,249,252 of record OU343223.1, on the reverse strand, counting down.
AAACACCCGAGGAAGTAGATGAAGTAGACATTGACTATTTTAACAGATTTCCTACGGAAGAAGAACTATCTCGCCACCCTCACTTAGTGCGTGACCTCCGTCACATGTATGTTAGGAAAAGTCCTCGAATCAAGTTTGGGAACCCTTGGAATCTTAACATACCATGTTTCATAGGACACCTTTTTGTGGCAAAAGCCTACATTGATCGCAAGTCCCCAATCAACATAATGACTAGCAACTACTACAATTGGATATTGAAGAAGCCTATTCCAACAAGGCAAGACCCCAATGATCCTAATGTTAGTTGCAATTTTCTCGGAAGAATTAAGGGATTGCCCGTTTATGTAGGTAGTTTCACGTTTCCTACGGACTTCATAATTGTGGATGATATTAGCACGGCCATAGACCCTAGCTTATCCCATGTTATTCTAGGAAAACCTTTCATAGAAAGCACCGGGATGACCTATAATCCCTCGTTAGAAATAGTGCGATTCAAGAATGAGATCGATGACATAGCTTACTAAATGCCGTTTAAGATTGAGAAGTTTTCATCACTCTCTAATGATGAAAAGGAACTTAAACTGTCGGTCTATTATAGTAATGATGAGGATAGGGAAAAAGGTGTTGATTATGTTATGGCTAAGATTTTCGGATTCTATAAGGATTGCTTGAGCCTAGGACCAGAATATAGAACCGATTGGGGAAAGGATGAACTCTTAGAGAAGTGCATTTTAGGGCACTTCTACAACATGGAATCCCCCATTAGAGACTGTCAGGAGGGCGGTGGTGAGGAAACATAGAAGCACGACTATGAGTCTAGCTACAAGACTCTTAAATAAAGAAAAGTGCTTCGTGGGAGGCAACCCATGCTTAATTGTTTGCTTGTTAGTGTCATATATCTTTTATTAATTGTTTATCCTCATGTTTAAATATGTAAAAATGTTTTATTTTGTTTTTAACCTCGTCTTAATTACATATAAAGGTATTTTACATAAGGGATAAGTGTAGGGAGGATTACACACGTTTTCAAAAGAAACGTAAACATGAGAATAACAATTAACTAAAAGATATTTATGTTTGTTTGTTCGAGTCAAATGCTTGTATCGAGTCATAATGGATGTTTTGCAGAAATTTTTCCAGATTCTAAAGATGTAAATTTTCCAGAATTTTTTCCAGAAAATCGCAGACCAGTTTTTATCAGGATAACCTGACGGCGTCAGGATTGCAACCTGACGGCGTCATGAAGGAGTAAAAACATCAGACTACTTTTTTCTCGTTTTCTGAGCTACTTATAAATTTTTGGAATTTTCCAGGTCTTAATTTTCTTAGAAATTCTGTAAACATCCATTCCACAAGCATTATATCTTAGTTTAAATCGAGTCTTATATATATTATTACCGCCGATTTTACGCAAAGGTTTCGTTTGTTTTCTTCAAGTGTGCAGGTTTAGTTTGTCAAGAAGAAGTTACATAAGATTGGAAGGAGCTTTTCACGCAATAATTCTTCTTGAAAAGGATTTAACCACCACTTTACACGGATCCTACCAACCAAATCAGGGGAGTATTAGTTTCTTTCGTTTTTAATTACCTTCTTTTATCATAACTTTGATACTTTCGGGGAACATTGGGGACAATGTTCAGTTTAAGTGTAGGGAGGGAAAATAAAACGGGAACTTTGAAACTATGCTTATCCTTGACTATTTGCTTTGTCCAATTGTGATTGTGTAATAAACCATGAGAAAATGTCGGTTAGGGTAATTTTGGCACCAAATATAAAATTTTTTATGACATATAGGAGTGGGCCATTAGTCTTAACAAAAGCGTCTCATGGATAGGAAGTTGCATGACTAGCACAAAAACCCTTTACCACCCAAATTCCACCAAAATGTGAGGATCGCCCTTAGATTAGTAGGAATTAAAGCATTCATCTTCAATGCTTAGAGTGTGAACCGGTAGTATATTATATTCTAGAACTTGTTTTTTGATGCATTCCGAGATCGCAAGTGAGACTACACTTGTGTAGTTAGGAATAACTAAATGATAAGAGGCATTAGGATAACCCTTGTTTGATACCCGTAATATAATTACTTCTTCCACATCGGTTGAGTAATTCCCCCACACCCTTTGCGTTGTACTCATCTTTAGTACATGATACCCCTAGTTAACCCCTCAGAGCCTATCCTTTTCGTGGTTCTCGTGATGTTTCGGTTTTTCCGGAATATCAATGAAGAGCATTGTTTACACCCCACCCCCAAATATACACCCAAATCGCCTTAGCCTACCCTGTATGCACTCACTTTTAGTGCATTATTGTTATCACCCTAAACCCTTAGTTCATTTATCTGGTTGCTTGCATGAGTTGCTAAGTCGAGTCATATCCTTTGTATATAGTTTTGGGACGATTGGGATTCATGGGAAAAGTTAAAGTTTATGAAATGACGGGAAGGGAACGTTAAAATTCAAATTCCCTTTGTTTGCGTAATAATGTACCCCAAGTGTTTTGATATTTTCAATTCGGGTCAAATTAGTGTTAGAATAATAAAAACTCAAGTGTAGGGATATGCCTATAAATCCCTAGTATTTTGATGTTATCGTAGAGGATGGTAAAGTAAAAGTGTATGAAAAAAAAAAAAAAAAACATACGGGCTACCATCCTACATCTATCTTTGAATTTATGTTTGTTTATTTCAGTTATCTAGAGTTTAGAGTGTCGAGTCTTGGCTTAGCAACGCCATTCTTCGTATGCATTTAACATAGAGATTTTTGACTTGCCACCACTAAATAGCCTATCCCACCAAACTCTTGTTTCCCTACCGTAAGCCTAACATTACAACCCTTTAAAAGACCTCTTTGATAATCTTTCCTAGGTGCTTACGCCAAAGCGATGGAGGTTTGATCTATTCTCAAGCCTATGGTAATCTATGAACTAGGACCGGTTAATGAGTGTTTATCTTCCATTTCCTATTTGTTATATTTCATATATACACCCGAGAGAGATGTGAGTATCCAAACACCCCATGTTAGGTGCTAGTATGTAATTTCCGTGCTTGTTATGACTTTTGCGGGGCTTATATGTGTTGTGGACCATTTTGAATTAATGCTTAATGACCCCTAACTTATAAATTAATTGGTTAAAAGCACATTTGCTTGAGGACAAGCAAATACCAAGTGTAGGGATATTTGATAAGGTTTTAAAAGGTACCTTTTTTAGGGGTCGTTTTAGTCCTTATTTGATCACTTTTGTATCCGTTATTGCTTAATATCGTTCCTTTTCACTTTTTAGGTCTCTTGAAGGCAAAATGCTGGAATGGCACTTATTTGGACGAAAAGGCGCGAATATATGAAGAAAATGGCCAAAGTCAAAATCGAGACACACACAGCTGCTGAAAATAGAAGGCGACGGCGTCAGGTGCTAATTGCGACGCCGTCCAAGGATTTTTGTGACGGTTCAGAACCCAAAACTCGTATTTTCAAGTGACGACGTCCAGTCGTAAAAGAGTAGGCCGTCGCTACTCAGACGGCCTTGATGCAATCCAGACGACGTCAGAAGCTGAAGAGGACGGCGTCACGGACATAAGGTGACGCCGTCGCAAGGTTAACGTGGCCAAGACGAAACCCTTATGACGGCGACACGACGGCGTCATGAAACATAAGGTGACGCCGTCGCATATGTAATCTTATATATAGAATCCAAATTTTTCAGTTTTAAGGAGAGTCTTTTGGAGTGAAAACCTAAAACCGAACCTAAGGTGTCTTGTACAGTATTTTAGGGTTTTAAACCCTATCTTACATCAAGATAAGTATTTACTTCATTAATTCAATTATGTCTTTGATTATTTGTGTGTATGCTTGCATGTTCTCCATGTCCGGCTAATTTATTTGTGTGTTTGCTTAGGAAGTATGAAACTTAATTATTGAATATTGATTGGTTGTTTCTTATCTTAGTTGATCAATGATCTAGTAATGCGATAGGTCATTCGTTGTGTACTTAATGCTTGATTCATCTTTGTGAACCTTAGAATATGATTACCTGAGTAGTTGTAGGCTAAATTATCCAAAGAGTGCCTTAGAGTAAGAGTTTATCATCCCTAGTGGGTTTGTAGACAAGACCCTTTGGTAAGTTCAAAGAGTTAGGGAGAAACGCATACCCTACAACTTTAGACACACAACGCAACTAAGAATAAGGACGTGACAACTCAACCATCAATAGGAGATAATTAATGAGTAATACAACCTAAGTAAACACATCTTTAAACTATCATACGAGCACACATTAATTAGACATAGACTCCCACAACCTTAGTTTAGATAATTAGATAATAGTAGAGTAATCGGTAGAAATACCAACCCCCCCCCCCAATCTAATACCCGAGATTCGTACCTTTCCATTTCATAAAATATAAAAATACAAAAAATAATCTTCCTCAACCTTAACCTTAGCGTAGTAACTTCTTACTAGCATTCCTATTCCCCTAGAGAACGATATCAATACCCGTAGCTTACCCAAATTACTACACTACATGAACTTTATTGAGCCCATATTAGATTCACTGCCTGGGTGTTATAAAACTTGCTCGAAACTTGACAAAGGAAGCTTTCCTTGACCTCCAACGACGTCCTGTGTAGCGATTATCAGCAAAAGATAACATGGTTGGACCGGCAGGATCAAGTGGGGTGCCCCTCTCCCGGTTAATCAACCGATAAGGGATCATTGGTGCCACCACTTTACACCAAAAAAAGCTTGGGGAGGATACTTGAATATGACATTCTTCAGAAGGAAGAAAATAAATCTGGACAAGATAGATATTGTTATGATCCAAGGAGGAGGACCGAGTCTCTCAATGTCTCCTCCTCATCAGCATTCTTCGTCGATTCCTCACCACACCATCAAAGAGATCAACAAATCAACATCATGTCAAACAATCATCACAGAAACTATGCTCCTGCTGACCAATATACTGATGAGAATGACAAGATGTAGAAAGAAAGGGAATTTATTCAGAAGTTCATGAAAAGTCATCGTCAAGAGGAACTGAACGAAATGATCGAAGGTTACACTAACAAGTACCTTCAGGATATCGTTCCTAAAGTCACAAAGGAGATGTTTACCAAACAACTATATCCGAATCTTATGCAGATAGCCAAGCAAACTATAAGATCAACACCTTTAACCGTCACAATCAATCCATCTGATCCTGTAGTTTTCTCGGATAATGAATTGGTGGCCAAGCTCATCACACAAATGTCTAAAAGATCTGGGACATTTACTTCTGATGAAGGTAAGCTGTTTCAAGCATTGCTGGACTACCAACTCAAAGAAGCATGTAGATTCGAAGCCGAAAAGTCTAAACGTCCTAGAGACGATGAAGACAAGGATCAGGATAAGCATGATAAAGCTAAACGTCAGAAGAAGTCTGGTGAATCATCTTCTATATTACCTCCTCTCCAACGGACTCCTACTCAACGAAGGTCTCCTCCTCGTTCTTCTACAGATAAACCTCAGGACGATTCCGAGTTACCACCCCTGACTCAGAAAACCGGTGATTACTTTGAGTATACGTGATAAGGTTTTAAAAGGTACCATTTTGAGGGGTCGTTTAAGTCCTTATTTGATCACTTTTGTATCCGTTATTGCTTAATATCGTTCCTTTTCACTTTTTAGGTCTCGTGAAGGCAAAATGCTGGAATGACACTTATTTGGACGAAAAGGTGCGAATATATGAAGAAAATGGCCAAAGTCAAAATCGAGACACTCACAGTTGCTGAAAGTAGAAGGCGACGCCGTCGCAATTGTAATCTTATATATAGAATCCGAATTTTTCAGTCTTTGTGTGGAGAGTCTTTGGAGTAAAAACCTGAAACCGAACCTAAGGTGTCTTGTATAGTATTTTAGGGTTTTAAACCCTATCTTACATCAAGATAAGTCTTTACTTCATTAATTCAATTATGTCTTTGATTAATTGTGTGTATGCTTGCATGTTTACCATGTCCGGCTAAATTAATTGTGTGTTTGCTTAGATATATGAAACCTAGTTGTTAATTATTGTTAGGTTGTCTCTTATCTTAATTGTAATTGGCTTAGGAGTGCGACTAGGCTATCGTTGTGTTTAACATTTTATAAATCTTTGATAGTTTATGAATGACTTAGTGGATTTCGTTTACTAAACCAAAAGATAACCTCAAGTTAGTTTATGAATGACTTAGTGGATTTCGTTTACTACACTTAAAGGTGACTTCAAAGAGTTAGGGAATGCACACCTTACGACCTTAGAAAACCCAACGCGTTAAGAATAAGGACGTGACAATTCAACCATCAATAGGAGATAACTAGGGAGTAGTAGCATCTAGGTAAACACATCTTTAAACTATCATACGAGCACACATTAATTAGACATAGACTCCCACAACCTTAGTTTAGATAATTAGATAATAGTAGAGTAATCGGTAGAAATACCAAACCCCCAAATCCAATACCCGAGATTCGTACCTTTCCATTTTCATAAAAACATAAAAAGATAAAAAATAATCTTCCTCAACCTTAACCTTAGCGTAGTAACTCCTTACTAGCATTCCTATTCCCCTAGAGAACGATATCAATACCCGTGGCTTACCCTAATTACTACACTACAACGATTAGGTTCACTGCCTAGGGTGTTATAAAACTTGCTCGAAGAAAAGGAAGTTCCTTTGACCCCGAACGACGCGTGTAGCGTTATCAAGTTTTTGGCGCCGCTGCCGGGGAATAGAATAGCTAGTTAGTAGTCCACCTCGTTTAGGTTTCTTTGCTTGATTCCTATCAAGTAAATTTTTTCTCATTTTTAGCTTTCTCTTAGTCTATCCCCCTTCTTCGTAACCTTTGTTCGTAACCCCATCACTTTTCATCATGGAAGGTGATAACCCACTACCATTCATCAACATACCACCAAATGACCCGCCAAGAGCCCGTACTCTTGGTGAGTACTCAAGACCAAGCCACCTAGGCTATAGGAACACCATTGAGCTTCCCGACCAAGCCCAAAATACGGCCCTGCGATCCGACACCATCCGGTTGGTGCAAAACGGATGTGCATTCCATGGACTTCGTTCCGAAGATCCAAATCAGCATCTGAGGGATTTCCTCAAAATCGTCGATTCCATCGACCTTGATGCTACTACTCGGGAGACCACGCGCCTGCGTCTCTTCCAATTCTCTCTACGGGACCAAGCTAATAATTGGCTTGACCGACTTCCCGCCGGATCCATCTCAAGCTGGGATGATCTCACCACTCGTTTCCTCGCCCAATTTTTCCCACCTGAGAGATATGCCAAACTTAGGAATGACATCTTGATGTTCCAACAATGTCAAGGTGAAACTCTGTACGAGGCGTGGACTCGATTTAAGGACTTGCTCCACAAAGTCCATCATCACGGCATAGATCTTTGGCTTCTAGTCCAAATCTTTTATGATCGTGTCAACTTCTCAACTAAGAAATCCATCGACCAAGCGGCCGGTGGTAAACTTAGTAAACTCACCATGGAAGAATCGTGGGGTACAATAGAGGACCTTGCCCTTTATGAAAACGAATGTTGGAATGACCCTCGTGAGTTGTCCAAAACTGATAAGGCAGTCTCTTTTCCCCCCATTGACTCACAACCTTCCAATCGTAGGACGATCGAACTTGAAGATCAAGCCAAATTCCTAATGAGCTCCTACAAGACTCCTAAGCTCGAGCCAAATAACTTAGGAAAATCCTACAACAACCCTCCAAACAGGAACTTCTTCCACTAGTCTTGAGGGAATGGTGTCCAAATTCATGTCATCTCAAGAAGCTCGATTGACGCAACTTGAAGCCAATTTCAAGCAACGACAAAGCGAGATGACAACCAAGATCGACACCCTCTTAAAAGCCTTCAATGGACAAAGGGATGAAACAGAAAAAACGTTGGAGATGATGGACTTAGTGAAAGAGTACACTAAGACGAAGATTCCCGAGCTATCAAGGTTCTAGTGAGAACGATGAGCATGCCTGGTACCCCACTTTGTCTTAACGCCATTTCCATTATAAATTTCGATGAGGATGGAGCAGTTGAGAAGATGTCTAGGAGCCTGAGAGCAGCAAAGATACAACCCGTAAGGATAAGAATGAGACTCGGGCTGATGATGAACCCAAATTCATCAAACATTACCTTAAGCATGAGAGCTTCAATATTTTTGAGAAAACAATCATTAACTTTCATTTTTAAGTTTTGCTCAAAAAAAACTTTAGGTGCAATGATGTTCTTAGGAAAGCCCTCAACCTTAGGTGAAATAGTTGAGAGGAAGAGTATGACACCATGCCTAAAATTGGACCTATGTACGAGTCGATTCGAAAAAGCCATATTTAGTCAAACTTTTAAGAAGCAAGAGATCTCTGGGAACTTTGTAATTCCATGTAGCATAGGTGACTTAGAGAACCTAAATGCCTTGGCCGACTAGGGATCCGATGGAAACATTATGCCGCTGTCAGTCTATAATAAGTTAACTAAGGAGGAACCGACCAAGACCAATCTTAGACTTTCCTTAGCAAATCATTCATATGTTTATCCCATAGGAATAGCGGAGGATGTCTTAATTGAGGTTGCCAATATTGTCTATCCGGTGGACTTCACAATTGTAGACATTGAGGAAGATAAAAACCTGCCATTAATCCTAGGGACACCTTTCCTGACCACCGCTAAGGCAACCGTCAAATGCGGTGAAGGGATTATGATACTCAAAAGTGGAAAAGGACAAGCTAGGATACCTATTGTCCCGAGATATCCTTTGAAGATTATGGAGAAGGTAAATGATAAGAATTCGCAGGTCTCCAATAATGCCGTTAAGAAGAAAATGGTTGAATGGGAAAAAGGGCTTAGAGAATTCATGGTTCAAGGGTTAAATGCGACATTGTGGAAACGTGATAAAAAGTTAGGAAATAACTATACCACAATAACACAAACTCAAAAGAACCCTAAGGAATTTTTGAATGGAGAAAAGGTGCTTTTGTATAAATCAAGAATAAAGGCATTATGGGGAAGGAATAAGCCAAGATGGTTTGGACTTTATACGGTGAAAGAAACTAATCTAAAACATGCTAAAAGTGTCAATCATAATAACGATGTTGGAAGTGAGAATTCACGGTAGAGTTTGTGTTGACAACGTCTACAAGCCTTTCAAAATTGTTTATGAAGGCTTAGTGGAAGAAAAGAAGGACGGCAATGAAGTCACGTAGGGGGCGACTTCGAGTCTAGCTACAAAACTCATAAATAAAGAAAAGCACTTCGTGGGAGGCAACCCATGCTTAATTGTTTGCTTGTTTGTGTGTCATATATCTTTTCATTGATTGTTTATTCTGATGTTTGAATTTGTGAAAATGCTTTATTTTGTCTTTAACCTCGTCTAAATTACATATAAAGGTATTTTACAAAAGGGATAAGTGTAGGGAGGATTACACACGTTTTTAAAAAGAACGTGAACATGAGAATTACAATGCTTGAAAAAGATATATATGTGTGTTTGTTAGAGTCAAATGCTTGTATCGAGTCATAATGGATGTTATCGCAGGAAATTTTTCCAGATTTTAAAGATAAAAATTTTCCAGAATTTTTTTTTTCCAGAAAATACCAAGACCAGTTTCTTCATGAATAACCTGACGGCGTAGGTCAATGAATATACCAACCTAACGGCGTGAGTAGATAATCAATGCTTACTACTTTTTCTCGAACAATAGCACATAATCAATGCTACTTATAAATTTTTAGAATTTTCAGGTCTTAATTTTCTAGATCAATCGCAAACATCCATTCCACAAGCATTATATCTTATTTAAGTCTGGAATTACATCTTGTTGTGATTTTTTCTTTGTTCGGTTTGATGCGTTGGGTTGTTTGTTTTCTTCAAGTGTGCAAGTTTTATTTATCAAGAAGAAGACACAAAAGATTGGAAGGAGCTTTTCACGCACACATTTCTTCTTGGAAAGGTAAAATTAGGGCCATGAAACCACTAAGACAAAAGTTACACACGAGATGTAATGTGATCCTTGACCTATGAGCTAATGATATGACATGTAACTGAGTTTCTTTTCGTTTTTGCATGCATACCTTCGTGATTTATCATAACTTTGATACTTTCGGGGAACATTGGGGACAATGTTCAGTTAAGTGTAGGGAGGGAAAATAAAACGGGAACTTCGAAACTATGCTTATCCTTGATTATTTGCTTTGTCCAATTGCATTTGTGTAATAAACCATGAGAAAATGTGGGTTAGGGTAATTTTGGCACCAAATTTAAATTTTTCGTGCAAAACAATGACATATAGTGAGGGCTCCATTAGTCTTAACAAAAGCGTCTCGACGGTTTTGGATAGGAAGTTTGCATCGATATCTAGAAGTTTCAGCAGAACAAAAGGTCCCGATTACCACCCAGATATTCCACCAAGGTGAAGTTGGTGATTTTGGCTAATTCGCCCTTAGATTAGTAGGAATTAAAACATTCATCTTTAATGCTTAGAGTGTGAACCGGTAGTATATTAGATTCTAGAACTTTTTTTGTGATGCATTTCGAGATCGCAAGTGAGGCTACACTTGTGTAGTTAGGAATAACTAAATGATAAGAGGCATTAGGATAACATGTTTGAATTTTCTAATATAATTACTTCTTCCACTTTCAGTTGAGTAATTCCCCACACCCTTTGCGTTGTACTCATTTTTAGTAGCGCCACGATACCCCTAGTTAACCCTCAGAGCCTATCCTTTTCGTGGTTCTCGTGATGTTTGGTTTTTCCGGAAATCAATGAAGAGCAGTTGTTTACACCCCACCCCAAATATACACCCAAATCGCCTTAGCCTACCCCTTATGCACTCACTTTTAGTGCAATTGTTTGTTACCACTTTAAACCCTTAGTTCATATTATCTAGTTGCTATATAAGTTGCTAAAGTCATGAGTATATCACATAACATGTATACAGTTTTGGGATGATTGGGATTCATGGGAAAAGTTAAAGTTTATGAAATGACGGGAAGGGAACGTTAAATTCAAATTCCCTTTGTTTATATAATGTACCCCAAGTGTTTTGATCTTTTCAATTCGGGTCAAATTAGTGTTAGAGTAATAAAAACTCAAGTGTAGGGATGTGCCTTTAAATCCCTAGTATTTTGATGTTATCATAGAGGATGGTAGAGTAATAGTGTATGAGAAAACAAGAAAAAAAAAAAACTCCTACATCTATCTTTAAATTTATGAGATGTAGTCTTGAAGTAAATGATTCTTCATGAAGTGATGCTTGGAGTATAAATCTACCCAACATAAAGATTTTGATTGCCCTTCCCCTTAGCCGGTTTAACATAGATGTCCTCAAATATATATATATACCCTTATTTTTTTTTTTATATAATGTGTTGTGTAAATTACAACCCTTTAAAAGACCTCTTTGATAGTCTTTCCTAGGTGCTACGTAAGCGATGGAGGTTTGATCTATTCTCAAGCCTATGGTAATATATGTAATAGGACCGGTTAATGAGTAGTTTATCTTTTAGGTATTTCCTAAATTTGTTATATTTCAAAATATATACAAGAGATGAGTATCCAAACACCCTAAATTGTAATACATTCGTGCTTGTTATGAAACTTTTGAGTGATATAATATATAGCTTGTGGACCGTTTTTAAGAAAAACGTCATGTAACCCTAACTTATAAATTAATTTAAATGTACACATTTGCTTGAGGACACTAGGTAAACTCAAGTGTAATATAGTTTTTATAAACTAAATTAAGTATAAAAAAATCGGATACCATTTTGAGGGGTCGAAGTCCTTATTTATCGGATTATGTTCAAATTGCTTAATATCACCGATAACGTTTCACTTTTAATAGGTCTAAAAATGCTGGAATGACACTTATTTGACGAATGAAGGTACATGAATAAACTATGAAGAAAATGGCCAAAGTCAAAATCGAGACACTCATAGTCCATATGAAAGTAGGCGGCGATGTCATGATCATGAATTCGCCGCTAAACCGTCCCAAAAGGTTACGCTACGCGAATTGTGAAACACGAACCCAAACGATAAATTTGAAATAAGAGACGAATCGTCTCAAGAAAGTTGTCCTGAAAAGTACGGATTGTCGCTACTCGACAAAAGGAATTCACCCTCCAAAAAGATCAATCCAGACGATTCGTTCGGTTAGATCGGGTTTAGGCGTTTCACGGACATAAGGTGACTTTCGCCGTCGCAAGGTTAACTCAAAAGACTTTTTGGAAACCGATTTTTACAATGGCGGCACACAACTCTAAACATATGATGTCATACGATTGTAAATCTTATATAGAACGAACTTTTTCTAGCTCTTTGTGTGGAGATCTTTGGAGTAAGAAACCTAAAACCGAACCTAAGGGTCTTGTAAGTATTTTGAAAAGGGTTACGGATAAATTTGCCTCGACACGAATGCTTACATCAAGATAAGTCTTTACTCCCTTCATTGCATGATTCTTCCCTGAATTATGTCTTTGATCAGCTAATGTATAATTTAGGAGTATGCTTGCATGTTTAATGCTTGGACTAATGTCGACTCATACTTGTGTGTTTGCTTAGATATATGAAACCTAGTTGTTAAAATTTGTGATAGGTTGTGACAGGGCTCTTGACAATCTTAATGTAATGGCTAACTCGAAAAATGCGACTAGGCTAAATCGTTATGTTTAACATTGATGATAAATCTTTGATAGTTATATGAATGACTTAGTGGATTTCTCTACTACCGGCTCGAACCAAAAATATAACCCAAGTTAGTTTATGATTCTCGGGATTCCGTTGACTGTTAGTGGATTTCGTTTACTACACTTAAAGTGACTTCGTTTAGGGAATGCACACCTTACGACCTTAAGAAAACAATCAAGGCGTTCAAGAATAAGGACCCAATTCAATCATCTTGTGCGGAAATAAGATAACTAGGGAGTGTTACAGCATTCAAACGATTTTAAACTATCATACCCAGTGAGAGCACACACATTAATTAGACATAGACTCCATGATGTGTCCAAAACCATAGTTTAGATACCGAGATAATAGTAAAATCGTAGAAATACCAAACAAAGGTTGAAATCATAGAGATGTAAACCTTTCCATTTTCATAAAACATTGTAAATCGTTGAAGATAAAAATCAAAATCTTGTCAACCTAAACCTTAGCGTAGTAACTCCTTACTAGCATTCCAAGTCCCCCCTAGAGAACTTGCAACCCGTGTGTTCACAAACTAATTACCACTACAAGCGATTGAGGTTCATATGCCTAGGGTGTTATAAAACTTGCTCAAAGAAAAGGAAGTTCCTATGATCGAACGGCGCGTGTATGCAGTTATCAAAGGCATTGTGTGACTCAGAAAGTCCTTGAGCCCCTACAACTTGCAACCGTGGTGTTCACAACCCCCAAATATGTAGAGTGTAGTGTTCAAATCGAAACCAGCATCATCATCTAGATCATATTATACCAAGCCTTCACCAATGAATAAAAGAAGAAGAAGATACCAAGACCGTATCTTGGCTAGATGAATATACGACAACCGTTAGCTCAAGAATTTGAATGGTTACCTAACTCTTTAGCACATAATCAATAGCACTTAACTCCTACCAAAGCACATAATCAGAATTCAATGGTAGACGGTTCAATGTACATTAGCATGAAACTTTTACGCTAGAAAAGTTCATGTGAAGAATTGATATAGTACAAATTCGAGTTAAGCGAATCAAGAATGAAGCTTAATCAACTTCTGAAAAAAGTAACATGTATTCCCCCATCTCCCCCAAATAGTTTCAAACAATTGAAAATGGGGCTATGAACTATGAAAACTCGAGGTCGAATATCACCTTATGTTAACAGCTCGAGCTATGTGAAAGTTAAAACAGTTTGAGCATGTATGGCTCCCCAAAACGTTATGAAGCAGTAAAAAGGGGCCATTGACTTCACTGGTGGAAAAAGGGACAAAATACTACACCGATGTGACCAAACCTCTACCACCTTGACCATGGCCAACGGATGAATGATATGACATATTTCTTCAATAGAGACCTGTTATGCATGATTTCTTATGTTATTTATACCATGGTGGCGATGGTTCAAGTTTTGAAATATGCTATCGTCGTTTAAAATACTGCTTGACGTCTTCCTTCTGACTTTAACATGTTTTTACATTAAAACCTGCATTGCCATTGAGGAACGTGCCAATCACTTGTTCGTCCAACACAATGTCGTCGGAAAATATCGACTGAATGCATTGTATGGGATTCATCACGGAAAAATAGTCGAATCTACTACGTACGTCAGTTAGAGAACGAAGTCGACGGTTTTGGAAAGTTTGTAGATATCTAAAGAGTTTCAGTTCGAAGTTGCCATCCAAATGTTGGTCTTTCATCCAAATGGGAGTTGGTACACCTTTCTCAAGAAAATTGTGGTCAAACGACAGATGAAAGTTACGGATTATGAAAAAGTGACTTTGTCGCTTCAGAATCCGTTGTCTCTACGCTTTTTATTGAAGACATGTACCTTGCAGATCAAAGTATACTAATATATTTTTGACAAGTCGAACATGAGACTTAAGGCTCGTTTTTCAAATAGAAAATACAATGTGAATTCACATAGTCAACTTTTTCATCAGACGCATAGTTATAAAAGAAGCGGCCACGGTTGTTTTAAAGATTTCCTAAATATCAAGGCCAAAATGTCGTGGCTATGGTCGGATTTTGAATCATATATACTAGTCAATCAGTTTTTCTCCACCTATTCTTCCCGAATCAACCAGCTATCACAATTCCTACGCCATCAGCAACACCGTTTGGTGTCATGGGTTCCTTATCGCATGAATATTTGATGAGGTAATGATCTTCACAAATTTGGATATCATAACTCTCGGATTAGCTTATCGATTGAAATAAAAGGTATATCAAAACATTGAACTTGCCCAAAATGAAAAGATGAATATCGGAGGAATGTGAGAAGGATCATCACCATGATTGAAAGTTGCTTCAAGTGAAATCATCAGACGATGAGAGCTTTGTTGGTGGTCGACCAGGATAAACATCACCTATCAACGCCCCCTACTCCGGTTTTTATTTCTGGTACCTTGAACCCCTAAGAGTGTTCTAGATTTTATTAAACTTGATTTGATGTGTGATTAAATATCCCTTCTTGATCCCTTTCACCTCTATGAAGGCGGTTTTGTGACAAATAACGATGTACAACCCGAGATTGAAAAAAAAACTTTGCACAATCCTTATGGAAAAAAAGGAGTATGAAGTAAAGCTTCATATGAAGTTTTGAGTAAAATCTATCAAATTGCCCTTTCCCCCCCTTGCCGGTTTTTAGGATTTTGCTCAAAAGGACAAGTATATGATTTTAAAAACCTCAATATCATGTGTTGTGTAAATACTTGTAACAATTTGTAAGAAAAAGTGTAAGTAAATATGTAAATAATAATAACTTGTAAGGTTTTGGTAGCTTTTAGGTACATTTTAATAGATCAAAATAGAGTATAATGATATTATAAAAATTGTACAAATACATTCCTTGTGAATGCCATTTTTGAGTGATATAATAATTATAGTGTAGTTTTAAGAAAACGTCGTAATAATATATTTAACGATTTATGTACAAAATGCAAATTTAGAACACTAGGTAAACTAACCAACGAATATAGTTTTTATAAACTAAATGTAAGTATAAAAATATATCGGGATCATTTTCCTAGAAGTATCGATTAAATGTTCAAATAGTTCACGCGATAACGTTTATTTAATATAAAAATTTCGCGTTAAATGTGAAATGAAGTGTCATGAATAAACTAATGAGATGCAAATGATGTCAATAAAATGTAGACTACTCATAGTCCATATGAAATGTACGTGATGTCATGATCATGGCAACCTTTCGCCGCTAAACCTCCAAGATTACGCGAATTTGAAACACGTAAACCAAGTTTACGATAAATGTTGAAATAATGAGACATGAATCGTGTCAAGAAATGACCTGAAAGTACGGATTGTCACACTCTTTCCTCACTGTGCATTTAACCGTTAAAACTATTAAGCACATGTGGAGGGGGAGTATTTATACAAAATCTTATCTTCACAGTGGTTCAAAACGTTTTTCAGTCATAAACACTGTTAGATATTTCATTTTTCAGTGGTACAAAATGGTTTTTATGGCAACATAGGTTAGTCATGGAGTTATAAGGTGACTAAGGTTAGGAATAACCGTCCTATGATCCGCCAGAGCCGGAGGGATCTACCCAAGGACATCACAAATAGTTAGTACTTAGAAGTCCTTAGGTATGATTGTAAAAAGGAGAAAATGAGAATCGGAGAAAGAAGGAGTTGAAGAATAAAAAAGAAATGCAAAGAAAAGGGTGAAAAGAAATAGGCCTCCAGATTATTCAACTTAGGGCGCATAAGGGTTCAATTCATATGCTACTGGTTGTCACTCAGTGACGCCGGTATTGAAGATTAAAAGTCGTCATGGACCCAGTGACGCATGCACTAAAGCTTCTTAGCCACTCAAGCTTCTCTCAATAGAAGCCTGTTTCATTCTCACAGGGAACCCTACGTAAACTATTGGCTTTCTCTTAGAGATCGCTGGTATTGAAGAAGGAGACCCTCTCCCTAGTATCCGCTCAGGAAAACCAAAATGCACTATTGAGTCTAGAGCCACGAGATTCTTCAAAAGATCTCTTAGGAACACTTGACATTTCATCACTGGTTGATCAACAAATAAGATTATCAGTGGTTCTTATCAAGTCCTTCACAGATCTTAGCAATCTGTCGAGAACATTTATGAGAGGTTCACATCTGTGATCCTCAGTGATTGAATGGAAACTCCCGCCAGGGTCAACATCAAACAGCCCTGATAGCAGGTCACTTCGGTAACTCCCCGTGGATTACGCGGAGTGTGTCTCAAACGGTCTACAGTCGTGAGGTGATGCTTCGGTGTACCTCAGCGACTTATCTGAACTGTAGATGTACTTCGGTACATCGCGTTATCTCACTTGTGGGACTCCGTCAGAACGGCCTTTGTAAGAATTAGAGTTGTGTTTTCACACTATGCTGTTAACACTCGAAGTTCAAACTTGTAAGTGCCGGAACCTGCTTATAACTAACAGTTTGAAATGTTTTCTTCTTATGGAAGCTCCGGAGCAGGATGATCGTGCTGATTCTTCTCATGCTCACGCCAACATCATCACTAATGGAATTTCTATTCAAAAGCAACACAGCCATCAGAATGATTCTTCGTCAAACCAAAGAATCTACAAAGTTAAAGACTTAGAGAACTTCATCAGTATTGATTTCCAACGTCAAAGAGCGTATGAGCATGTTGAAGAATGACGTAGAGACACTGGAGAAGCGAAGCAGACCTGAGGCAGACTGATGCAGACTACAACATACTATCACTTTCACCACAAAGAACAATGATCAAAGAACAAAGTTAAAGATGACGTCAAAGCATAACTGTTCAAAGATAACTATCTCTCTACACTGGGGAGATTGTTCGAATCAAGGCAATTCCTCTCACAAGAAAGAAGAATGTCATAAGACGTCAGAGCTACTATTACATCAACGCCTTCACCGTTCATCACCAACACTTGAGGGGGAGATTGTTGGAATCACTCCTAAACCATAATCAAGTGTTAGTAATTAATATGTAATAGTTAGCTTTATTATGGCCTTTATGTTTGTTATTAGCCTTAAGCTTATGTAGAAGGCCCATGAGCTGAGGCCCAAGCCCATTTAAGAAAGGATGGAAACTAGAAGTGTTGCCCTAGCTTTCCTCCTATAAATACTCTTGTAAACCCTCATTTGAGGGTTGGTTGTTCAAGTTATTCTCTCTTTCACATACCTACGCCTAAACCGTCTTTTATATCGTGTATGTGTGTGG
The DNA here is from genome assembly GCA_910596185.1 of Chrysanthemum makinoi. Lineage (NCBI taxonomy): Eukaryota > Viridiplantae > Streptophyta > Magnoliopsida > Asterales > Asteraceae > Chrysanthemum > Chrysanthemum makinoi. Next base: position 76,231,335 of record OU343223.1, on the reverse strand, counting down.
TTTGCTTGTTCAATCGCCTTATCTCTTTCTATATTACTTGTGTTTGTAAAACTAGTGACCTAACAAATATGTATACATAGCAATGACCTAGGATCTCCTTTTATAGCACAAGGAGTCCTTTACCAGATAAGTATAAACCTAACAATATAGAATATACACAAGATCTTTTCTATACTTATCAATACACGTTTACTTAACAATTATCTAATAGCAGTGGTAATATTGTACTGGCAGTGGTAATGTGTTTCCGCTGCTAGTTTAATCTTTAGCAGTGTTAACCACAAGACTATCCGTGGTAACTGTTAGTATTATTCCCAACAATCCTCCCCTAAACTTATGATTTCTCTGCAAATCAATAAGTTTCTTCAATCTTCATTATCTGCAAGGATTTGGGGAATTATTTCAAACACTTCATCTTCTTCTCAATGCTTGAATAGCTCTTGAACATTGATCTTGAAGCCTGAGTAACAATGCTCTGCCCTTCTCACTATCTTCATGAACTCTTATAGTAGTACACAGCATCACAGTGAGAGTTCCACTCAAGTGGATATTCTTTCTCAGCAAGCATAAATGCATCTACTTCATTTGGTGTAGAAACATGATGAACTTCACATGAATCATAGTAGAACCATTTAGTACCAGGACATGAACATGAGAATTTCCAGAAATCATCATTAACATCTGGTTCATAGAGCCTTCTAAGATTAACCTATAACTGCATCTCCTTCATATCTTTGAGATCTTCAAAGATCAAACCTTTCTTGAACTAACTTCCATAGTGTATCAAGGTCATCTCTGTCAAAAGCTTTTATGAGATCTTCAAACTGAATGAATGATGAAGTTTCACCACCCAGCCTTGTAATCTTCCATGTTGGAGCAAAATTGCTGGCAGTAAATACTTCCCAATCAATTATAGGATGTCTAACTTGCAGTGGTTCAGGGTAGAAATCTTCTTCTTCTATCACAATCATCTCAGTCAGTTGTTCTTCAGTGAATGTCTCAGTTGGAATTTCTTGTTCTTCAGCAAACTTTGTCTTCTTTAATGTCTGAGATTCACTATCTTTGGCCTTTCTCTTCAAATTAGGATACCTTCTTGCTTCTTCTTCAGAGTCCATTAAAATGAAATCTTTATCTTGTCTTTGAACTCTGTAGTAGATACTTTCAACTTTATCATCAGGCATTCCTTTGAATTGATGTCTTTTCCAACCACCAACCTTGCAACAATAATCTCTCATCATTGAAATCACTTGTGCCTTTGTTGGTTGTCTTGGTTTCTTTTGGCCCTTCTTGACTGAAACTATAGCATCTTGAAGTGCTTGATTATTCTTTATCTGTATAAAGTCCTTTAACTGTGCAGTTCTTTGATCTTCAGTTAAAGTCTTATCAGTCACTAGGTTAATTGCTTTCTTCTTGATCACTGGATCATTTGTAATCAAGAAATCAATTTCTTCTTTAGTAGGTACATAACTGAACTCAGGAGTCTTCTCTCTAAGTCTTGTAGGTTGAACAGTGGAAAGTGGATCTTCCATTTGATCTTCCATTCTATCCAGCCTTTTAGCCTCCATAAAGCTTGCAATCTCCAAATCTTCAAGCCTTTTCTTTTCAGCAACTTCATCTTCATTATTCTTTCTTGCAACGTCAGCATCATGAGCAATCTAAATTTTTAGTTTCTTTGAAACCTTTCTTCTTGTTTGATTCTTGCTTTGCATAACAGCTTTACCTTTGTCTTTCTTCGGTTTATCAATTTCTTCACTTGCAGTAGCAACATCATGTCTAGCAGTGGGAATATTTGGCTCTGCAGTGGAAATTGGATCAGTGGTAAAATCAGCAGTTGCAGTACTAAAAATATCTTGCTCTAGTTGCTCTTCTTGAGTATCAGCTCCCTCTGCACCTTTACTAAAAACACCTTCATCTTCAAAATCAATTTTCCTCTCCTGAGTTCCAGCATCTGTTTTCCTCCCCTGTTTAGGAGAATTTCCCAAATATTGATCAAAATCAGCTGAATCACCATCAGTAGGTGAGGATGAAGATGATATCACCAGCTTTGCAGTTTTCTTCTTCCTTTTTAACCCCTGCAACTCTTCTTTCAAGGTCTGAATCTCCTCTTGCAAGTATGTAATGTCCTTGGCATGCTGCTCCTTTACATGTGCCAGGTACTTTTGTAGAGATTCAACCTGCTTGGCTAATTTGGTACACAAAACCATCAATTCCAATTGTTGCCCACTGCCCTCATCACTTCCAACTGTGTAACCTGTTGGGAGAGGTGAATCATGGGGCAATGGCTCAGATTCCTCCCTAGTTGGACTAGGTTGGAGTCTAGAACCACCAGTGCTTATTCCTAGACCAAAAGGTTCAGAAGCATACTGTGTTGTAATGAGAGAAGTTGGTTATTTGTGCCTCCTCTCATAGGTGTGAGAAACAGGTGGAGTATAATCAATGTTTGGAACAGAGATTATGGGTGAGTTTTGTTCTGGTGAAATCTTTGCAAGCATTTGAGGAAAGAGAGGTGTAAAAAATCATGTTGCCATCTTTGTTAATGTTTTGAAAAACTTTAGGCTTGAGGCAACGGATTTTATAAACATTAGTATGGGGTTGCAGTTGAAACTCATTTAGCACTGCTTGCACAAACCTTGGATACATCAAAATTTTTGTTGAACTCTTTACATTGCCTTGCATACTTTGGAAAATATATTTTGACCAATTAAAAGTCCTATCTAAAGCTAGACAAACCAAAGGGTAAGCCATGGTTGAACTGAATTGTTCATAAGAGGTTTTCTTAGGAATTAGGCAATGCAAAAGAGTATGTATCAAAAATCTCCAATGGGGACAAAAACCACTCTTTTTGAAAGTAGCCTTTTTGTCAGTGGTATCATACCCCATGGATGAAAGATGTGTATGAATTTCGGGCATAGGTAATGTGATGATACCATTGAGATCATCCAATTGGAGAATTCTCCTCAAGGATGCCTCAGTAACATCAATAGTTACCCCGTCCACAGTGGCTCTAAGAGCATCCATTATTTCATGTGTATCTCTAGTTTCAATGGTTATGGACTGAGCAGAAGTCCAAAACTGTTTGATTTGAGAGATATAGATTGTGGGATTAAGAAGTAAAGCATACCTTATATGGGTAGTATTAAGAAAGTCCACAATCTGGTGAAAAACAGGGCCACTTTTCTCGTTGGATTTCTTCAAGTAGGCCACTTGGTTGTGCTCATCTGCAAAAGTGATAGGTGCCATAGAATCTTTTGTTGAAAAATTGTATTTTGTCAGTATGAATTGAAGGAATAACTAGCCAATTGAGAGAGAAAGATATATAGAGGTAGGGTTTAAGATTATTGCGCAAGAAAGACTATCTTAAGATAATATTTATCTTAAGAGGATAAATAACAATATGGAAAGTAGATAATCTCCTTAAAAATTTTACCCTATACATATGGAAATCAGTGGTTTCTTTCAACGGCTAGTAAAAATTAGTTACTGACACAAACAGTTGTAACTGCTATAACAACAGTGTAAAAATAACATTTGTCAGTGGAAACTGTGAACTAGTAGTGGGAATTTTTCACAAAGATTTTCAAAGAGCAGTGGTAAAGAAAAACATTTAAAAATTGGACTGCCCTTTATCATAGTTTTTAGTAAACTACCAGCTATTAACTGATTTGATATGTCTTTACCATGAGCCGTTTGCTATGGACTAGCCAACTCTTAATCATAAAGAATATGGTGAGTTGATAACCATATAGTTTTTGGTAAACTATCAACCATAAATGGATTTTTCAAGTCTTTACCAGTAGCCGTTTGCTCTGGACTAGTTGATTCTTATGTGGATTAGGCATGGTGAATCAATAACCATTTGTTGTGTATCTCAGTTATACACCTTTTAAGTTCAACCCCCAGCCAAGATTGGTTATGTATCTGCATGTGTTAGGATAATACAAAGAGTAGGAATAACCAACTTGTTCTTAACCAAAGTGAAGGGAAGTCGAAAATGGTTTTGGTTTTCGGATGTGATTGAAAGATGTTGGTTTACACACACAAGGAACATAGTAATTGTTATAGCTTTTTTATGACACACACAGGAGGTTGGTTCACACACATGGTGTTTGGATTTTGGTTTTTGTTCTTAACAGGTTCATGGCTCATTCTTATTGTCATAATTGATTACGATGAAAGGCTTTTATCACCTATTTGAAGATGAAGTGGAATTATTTGGGTTTGTGTTTTATCATATCTTAAAGTAGGAGATTACACTTTTAAGGTAACTTGTTCGTGCTTCAATGATTGTGACGAAGAATTGACATAACACTTAAAGGAGTGACATTATTGTGCTCAGTGATTAATGTCAAGGGATTGCGGTCTCCCTACACACCATGATTGGGTATACGTTTGATGTCATCTTTAGTGCAAGATATAAGACACAGGTTTGGATTGTTCTACTCCAGCATCAAGTTGGTTATACTTGGTTTTCTTCATCAGTAATTATTACATAAAGCCTACATTCTTCAAATGGTTAACATATGGGTTTCAGAAGAAGCTTAATGTTAAAATGTTTAACCATTTGCATGCATTATTCGAGTTGAAGGTTTTTACAACTGCTAGTTGTTATTACTACTGCTGGTTTTGATTTCTACTATTTCAAGTTCATTTTTAGATGCGAAAAACTTAATGGTGGGTAATTTGAAACATTGGAAGGATGGATTGGATGTATGATATTGATTCGTAGTTGTGAAGATCAAGGTTGCTAACTTATGATCCCTAATTGAAGATGACAAAAAGGGGAAGAATATTTACATAGACGATTGCAACTTGAAGATCCTTGGTAATATTGCATGGTTAAGGGGAAGTTTGTTTATCTTTCATGACATATTTGTTCGTGCTTATTTGGGTTTGTCATTATCAACTAGGGGAAGATTGTTGGGAATTATATTTAAAGTTGATAAGACAAAATACATGAAAGATGAAGGACTGTTGAAGACAAAGAAAGACAAGAGACCTACTTGTCAAAGAAGTATTTATTATCTAGTCCCTTGTAGTCATTTATAACCCTAGTATCTCTATTATATAAAGAGATATAGGGAATTAGGTTTTTTGAGGGTCAAACAATGTAAACATCAGATAAAGGGGTGTGTGTGTAGGTCTAGGGCGTGAGTATGTAAACGCCTAGACTAGGTGTTAGTCGACTTGTAGTGTTTAGCCCCAAGGATCATTGATCCCTTTTATGTAACCATCTTAGAGTTGATCATCTAGGATTGGGGCTGTGAATGTGTTTGTAGAACACATGATGATGACGAAGAAACCTTAATAATAACAATGAAAGTTCTTTATTCCGCTGTGCATACATATTATTGATTCATTATTATTTGTGCTTATTGATAATCCTAGATAAGGTCTAAACAACCTCGAGCATCGATGCTAACAAACACCATCATCAATTCCTGGTGGAATCGATTCATCACTAGCAAGAAACACATCGATCTCTTCCAAAAAGAAGTCACCTCCCTCAAACGGAGTGAGAGAGGGGGAAAAATCAGCAATGATCGGTTCAGAAGATGGTTCAACATTTTCAGAAGGAAAAGTGGGATTGCCACTCAAAGAAAGTTCGATTTTCTTAGGAACAGAAATCGGAGGTGGGACAAGTGGTGTGCTCTGAGAGCTAGCAGTTTCCACCACTACCGTTTTAGTCTCCTTTGCTTGTTTCTATTTCGTTCAGCTCGTACTGTCGACATACTCTTAACCGTAAACCGTGAAAGACTTAGATCAATTTGAGACGATTTAGGCTCAACTTTCTCCAATTTATCAACATCATCCGGAGGGGAATAAGAAGATGACTGATGAGTGTGTAAATACTCATCATTTTTGGTCAAATCTGAACTGCAAAATGTTTAAAAATGCTCAGAAATGCATCAAAATACTGAAAATATTCCAAAATTGCATTTTATATGTTTCAGATGCAAAATGTTCAAAATCAGATGAAAAATGAGCTAAGTTTGCATAATTGGCAGTTTCAGTCCCCCAAGTTTCAAAAGTTGTCAGAAATAGTCCCTGAGCACATAATTTCAAAAGAAAAATCACCAAAGGTCCTTTTTAAATCATAAGTTGTCAAAATCAGTCCTTTGGTGAAAAATATCAAAAGTTTTGAGAAATTACAAAATTGGTCCTTCAAGTTTCAAATTTGGCAAAAATGATCCCTGGAAATTTGAAAATGTCAAGTTTGGTCCTTATACTATTGGAGCCTGTCACTTTTAGTCCCTTGGAGCAACTTTGCAGAATTGGCAGAAGTGGTCCCTTGAATTTCAGAAATTACACAACAAGTCCTTGTGTATTTAACCCTTTAACACCTTTGGCCTTGTCAAAACACTTGTGACCCCCTGCCTAGCCTTTGGACCCCCCTTCATTTGACCCCTTTCTCTTTAATAATATAACCTGGTCAAAATAGTCAAACAACACACCCTTGGCGCCCTTTTTCTTTCTTCCCTGCCAATTGCCTGCAACACTCCATCTCCCATTTCCCCCAGCTCACCTCCACTCACCTTGTTCCCCCCTCCTCCACCATACTCCAAAACACATTAAATGCATCCCTCATTCCCTCACTCAACCCCCAACTGCTAAAAACCTTTTCCCGCCAAATTTTGATCTAATGGCCAAAATTCACTTAACTGATCCAATGGTCATAAAACCAAGTGGGATTCACTCAGAGAGAGGAGAGAAGCAAGAAGGGTATTAGTTAGTTTTTATTTTTCACTTGTATGTCGTTTTTATTATTAATGTTCTAAATTAAGTTTAAAGATGTAATTTGTTGTTCTTATGTATTCAAACTAAGTTGTTTAATCAATATCATCTGTTTTCAAGCTCTAATTCAAAGTTTCATTTAAACTTCTTGCTTTCATATTCACTGTTGAGAAATTGAGTTTCAAATTCTTGTATTAAAGCTTCTATCAGCTTATTTTTATGATCAAACATGTTTACTCAAGCTCATTAAAGCTTTTGATAAGCTTGGGAAACAGTTTCAAGCATTTTCACTTATGGTCAACAAAAGTCAACTGTGAGCTCAAATGGAATTGGAAATTGTTAATGGTGTTTCAGAGCTTGGATTTGGGTTGGAATAGATTAGATTAGGGTAGTTATAGTTCTGGTTTTGGCCTGCAAACAAGCTGGACTCTTGTGAGTGTCATTCTCAATTTCATTTTTATTCAAGTTTGCATATTGTTCTTGTGTTTGTATCTGTGATCATTGATGGCTTAAACATGCTTAATTAGTTGTATGTAAGTCACTTAGACTCATTTTGATTATCTGCACAAGTTGGATCAGCAGTTAGCTCAGTTTTGTTTTCAATTCAGTGTTTGTAGTTGTGTTTGGATTTGCTGTCAAAACTGTATTTGAGGTTAGTTCAGTGGTAGATTATTGTTGCTTTAGGCTTGTTTAGTTCTATTTAACTCATTTCAGTCATCAAGATGCACCTACATTAGTCCTAAGTCAAAGTCTTGAGCTAACTGTCTTAATTTCTTCACTGTATGGATTTTTGAATAGCAAAAACTTGTTTTTTGTTCAAAAATCTTAGAACTAGCTTGCATTAGTTTCATTTCATCATATTACATCTATTTCAGTCCATAAATTTGGTTTCAAAGTTCAATAAAGTCAAAATCTCCAAACTGCTCAAAAGTCAAAACATGAAAAATTAGTTTTGAGCCCAACTGGGGTGAATTTTCATGAGCTCAGTTCTGGGCCAAATCAAATGAAACTTGTGGTTATAAAAATTTCTACTGGTCTAGTTTATTATTGTGATTTTTGTATATTTTTGTCAATTTTTTATAATCACTAAATCAGCTTATCAATATGGGTACATATGCCCTGTGCAACTGACTCAGCATACACTGAGTCTGCACAGGGACTTGCAAGGTTTGGGAAGCTCATAAGAGCTTATTTAGGTCTGCTCTTTGGTTTTTAAGTAGCCAACCATGTCTACTTTAGGTTCCTTCTTTTATTTTTGAGTTTAGCTTATTTGGGTGGCTTGTGCTTAAGCTGCAAAGTAGCCCCATAATCTGTTTTTTAGCACTTAATCTCAAATCCTCAAATCTGTTAAGCTGGCAATCCAGAGGTTAAGGCTTGTTGTTTTTAGTTGATTTTAAGTACTTTTAGCTTATTTAAGCTTCTGTATCAGTTTGGTGCTTGTTTGGTACTTTTGGCTTTTCTCAAGTGCTTATTTATAAGCAGTTTCCTTTGCAGCCTCTTATTCCTTCACACAAGCACTTGTTTTTATATTTTTCCTAGATTCTAAATATTATTTTAGACTTTTCTTGAATTTTTCAGATTTTTCTAGGCCAGTTTACTATTTTTCTTAATTAAAATCAGTTTTTAATCCTTTTTAATTAGCATTTAATACAATTAATTCAGAAAAGTTTCAAAATTTTTTTTTTCATTTTTCTTAACTTAAGATAAATATAAAAAGTCAAAAAAATATTTTTCCAGATTTTTCTTAGTTAAATTTGTATTTTTAAGCAATTTAAATAGTTTTAAATAGTTTTTAATTCATAGAAAATACAAAAATATTCAGAAAAATACAAAAATAGTTTTGAAAATTCTCTTTTGTTATTTTAGATTTTTCCATGTCATAATTTTATTTTTCTAGCCTTATTTCATATTTTCTTGTAATTTTAAGTTATTATTAAATAGTTAAAATTAGTTTTTAATTAATAATAATTAGATAAATAGTTATAAAAATAATTTTATTTTTCTAATAATTTTCTTTTATCATTAGGTTTGTAAAAATGTCATTTTCATATTTTTAGGATTAATATTGTGTAAGTTTCACATTTTCTTTTGTACGTCGCGTAGTTTTTAATTCAGTTTTATAAAAACATAAAATCAAAAACATCAGTTTAAAAATAGTGATAGCGTTTATTTAATATTTTTTATCTTTTTAATTTTCTTTAATTTGCATTTAAGCCTTTGTAATTTGTTTGCTTTTTCTTTAGTTATAATTGTTCAATCAATCCCTTTTCCGTTCAAATCTCTCGATCACTATTCGTTTGGTGATTCTTCGCATAGCTCGCTGGGACATAACGACCCGGGGAAACACTATACTCTCCTGATCTTCATTGCATTCGTTTCCGGACTGTTTTAAGTTTGTTACGGTCGGCCATTCACAAGTGGTCGGCTTGAGTGATAAAACTTGACCGTTCGGGACGAATCAAATTTTTGGCGCCGCTGCCGGGGAGCTGTGCTGATTATCTTCCGTCTAGCAGATTAGTGATTTGAATATTCACTCCTTGTTTATACCATCTGTATGTATTTATATTTTCTTTTAAAAATCAAAAACCCAAAAAGATTTTCATTCTTTGTTTTTGCAAAATGTTTATCCAAAAATCCAAAAATATTCCTCTTTACCCTCTTACCCTTTTTGATTCTTTATCCCTTTACCCTCTATCCATTTGATTCTAACTTCTTCTATCCTCATGGAATCTCTAGACTACGACGAATTCTGGGACGAAGTTGAAAAACTTCAGACTTTATCACAAATGTCAAGAATTCGTGTTGTTCGTGATGATCCATTAATTCTGCGTAGGGAAATGGAAAGAGAAACCGGGGTGACAAAGGACCAGGTACTTCCCTCTGATAATGGAAGTGCTAAATACGACCAACCTACGGTTATCCAAAGATCTAAACCCTCAATTGCTCCTAAGCCGTCTAGAATTGATCCTAAACTTTCACGATTTACGGTTAAAAGCAAACATGCAGAATTTAGACCGGTGACTAGCAAGAATGACTTGCCTAATCTTCACGTTTCTCAAGAACCAGAACCAGAGACCATAACGGAAGTGGTGGAAATTGCTAGCTCTCAGAGCACACCACTTGTCCCACCTCCGGACTTTTCAAAATGTTCTTCGAGACTTGATAGTCATTCGGATCACCATGTTGGTTTTGTTGATTCTTTGAATAAACTTATTCCTTCTCATAACTCTCAAATGAAATCGTTTATTCCTTGTGTCGGTTGTGGTGAACCTCTTTTTGGTTCACCCTGTCGTTGGTGTACGTGTGTACAATGTGGTAATGATATTCATAACGGGAGTTGTTTGTTTTGTGGTTCGAGGAATTCATTTGATTATGATCCTAATCCAAACTCATTTAACGACCCCTCAAACTTTTCCAATTACCCACCACAACCCGACTTATCTTCATATAATCAACATAACTGTTGTGAATTTTGTGGAGGTCCTCACCAAGGATTTGAGTGTCAATCCGGAAACACGTTTGTCTATGAACAGTTTTCCTGTGATGCTCAGAACTTTGGTTATGACCAATATCCATATAATTCACCAGTCCAGACTCAACAGTTTTACTGTTGTGAGAACTGTAGAGGTCCCCATTTCAGCTCTGATTGTCAAATAGGGAATCCATTTCCTTGTAACAATCATGACTCTTACAGGTTTGACAATTTCCAACCTCCACAGCACCATACGGTTCAAACTCCACCTGAGCCGTTGTCTCAAGAAATCTCCCAAAATTTTGAAACCGCAATGAAAACACTTGATGATATGATTAGTAACTTTAAGAATCAAGTGAGTAGTGAAAGACCATGGGAGAATTGCTTGCCGAAGAACGAGAGGCCCGCCAATCTAGGGAAGAATTATTAGTCCTAGAGCATGCAGCTCTAAGACGTTCCCAATTTCTCAAGGCAGCTCTATATGACGATGACGAGGAGAGTTTTTATCCTTTTAAAGATAATATTTCTCAACTCCCTCAGTCAGTTGATATCCCAGCATTTGAGATTCCATCTCAAACAACTGCTATCACACCCGAAGCTCCCACTCACTCTCTGAACATGGGGACGAGCATCTTGACACTGTTCCTGAAAAGGAATTCGACGAATTCATAAAGTCTAGTGTTGAGAACCTTGTCCCAATCCCGAGAGAGTCACAGGGAACTTCTGATCATATGTGTGATTCTCTTTCCCCTCTTGAGTGCTCAAATGATCATTTGGAAACTTTCTCTGATCTTAGCGACAATTGTGCTTCCTATGGAAACATCGAGTATGTTGAGGCATCACTCCCACAGTCTGATCCCCTTCTTGAGGAGTTCACCGATGAACTCACTCACATCAATCCACTTTCATCGGGAAATGATGATGGTCCCTTTGATTTCGAAGCCAATCTGGGAGAGACTGAAAGTCTCCTTTATAATGATCATTCACTCACTTCTTATCCCAACAGTCCAATAGAGAATGTTGATCACTTTGTTCCCGAAATATTCAAAGCTACTTTCACCAATCCTCTATTTGAATTCGACTCTGAATTCACTTCAATTTCTGAGAATCCACTCTTTGATACTCAGACCGAGGATAGTGATGAGCCCACAATGGAACAAGAGTTCACAACTTCACTTCATGTGAATGATTCTCTTCATGAAGAGTTCTCCGGTGAACTCTCTCATGACATATCTCCTCCGGAACATGATCATTTCTATTTTGATCTTGAGGATGATATTGGCTCAGAGGAAGGTGTACTCTATCATATGAGTTTGCTTATTAATGATACTACCCTCACCCTTCCTCCTGATATGTCTACATTTGAGGATGAAGAATGGATCTTGATTGTTATCAAAATCTTTCTTCCTTTCCTCAAATATCTTGTGATTTCTCTTCATCTTCACTCCTTCGGGAATGAAGACACTATTTTTGACCCCGGCATTTTCATTTAATATTTGTGAGCCGGATCTTTCTATGTATATCTCATCGGTCTGAAACTTTCACGTGCTTCAAATGTTTGTCCAAACATCTTGAATGAAAGTCCGATGGAGATTGTTTCTTCCACTTTGCTTCCCCATGAACAAATTAATTTGGGGTCGAGTCAAGCTAGCGACTCGGTAATCAAAAACAGTAGCTAAACACTGGTTTTCACCCGTGTGTACCACCCTAGTGTGGGGGAGTTGCCCCACATATTATATATATATAAGTTTTCTTTAAAAAAAAAAAAAAAAAAAAAATCTTTCTAAATAATGGCCGTAGTATTTCCCTTTTACGTTCTTTGTTTCGGCATAACCGCCGGTACTTTGAATATTGAGGGCAATATTCATTTCTAAGTGTGGGGGGGAATTCTCACGAATTTTATCATGTAATTATTCCGCCTAATTCCCCCATTTTTGGCCAAAATTTTTTTTTGGAGTAAGTGTTTTGCACTTACTCAATTGGTTATCAGTCCGCCTTGTCTAATAAACAAAAGGATTGGCAAATCCAGGAGCAAACGGCTCTTGGTAAAGATATCTCAAATCCGTTGACGGCTTGCAATTTGCCCAAAATTGTATGGTATTCAGCTCACCATATCCTTAAAAGTGAAGAGTTGGCTATCCCGCAAGTTTATGGCTTGTGGTAAAGGCAGTGGAAAAACCATAATTGGTAATCAGCTCACCAAAGATAATATTGATAATTTATCTAAGAGTTGGCTAGTCCAGAAGCAAACGACTTCTGGTAAAGACAAATCAAATCCGTTGGAAGCTGGTGGTTTGCTCAAAATCACATGGTTATCGGTATACCATGGTTCTTACTTGAACTGAAACATTTGGCTACTCCAGAAGTAATGGCTTTTGGTAAAGAGATTCAAATCCATTAAGTTTTTCTCAAAATATTGCTAGGGACTAGCAATAGTTTAGTGTGGGTGATTGATGAGTGTGTAAATACTCATCATTTTTGGTCAAATCTGAACTGCAAAACGTTTAAAAATGCTCAAAAATGCATCAAAATACTTAAAATATTCCAAAATTTCATTTTATATGTTTCAGATGCAAAATGTTCAAAATCAGATGAAAAATGAGCTAAGTTTGCATAATTGGCAGTTTCAGTCCCCCAAGTTTCAAAAGTTGTCAGAAATAGTCCCTGAGCACATAATTTCAAAAGAAAAATCACCAAGGGTCCTTTTTAAATCATAAGTTGTCAAAATCAGTCCTTTGGTGAAAAATAACAAAAGTTTTGAGAAATTACAAAATTGGTCCTTCAAGTTTCAAATTTGGCAAAAATGGTCCCTGGAAATTTGAAAATGTCAAGTTTGGTCCTTATACTATTGGAGCTTGTCACTTTTAGTCCCTTGGAGCAACTTTGCAGAATTGGCAGAAGTGGTCCCTTGAATTTCAGAAATTACACAACAAGTCCTTGTGTATTTAACCCTTTAACACCTTTGGCCTTGTCAAAACACTTGTGACCCCCTGCCTAGCCTTTGGACCCCCCTTCATTTGACCACTTTCTCTTTAATAATATAACCTGGTCAAAATAGTCAAACAACACACCCTTGGCGCCCTTTTTCTTTCTTCCCTGCCAATTGCCTGCAACACTCCATCTCCCATTTCCCCCAGCTCACCTCCACTCACCTTGTTCCCCCCTCCTCCACCATACTCCAAAACACATTAAATGCATCCCTCATTCCCTCACTCAACCCCCAACTGCTAAAAACCTTTTCCCGCCAAATTTTGATCTAATGGCCAAAATTCACTTAACAGATCCAATGGTCATAAAACCAAGTGGGATTCACTCAGAGAGAGGAGAGAAGCAAGAAGGGTATTAGTTAGTTTTTATTTTTCACTTGTATGTCGTTTTTATTATTAATGTTCTAAATTAAGTTTAAAGATGTAATTTGCTGTTCTTATGTATTCAAACTAAGTTGTTTTATCAATATCATCTGTTTTCAAGCTCTAATTCAAAGTTTCATTTAAACTTCTTGCTTTTATATTCACTGTTGAGAAATTGAGTTTCAAATTCTTGCATTAAAGCTTCTATCAGCTTATTTTTATGATCAAACATGTTTACTCAAGCTCATTAAAGCTTTTGATAAGCTTGGGAAACAGTTTCAAGCATTTTCACTTATGGTCAACAAAAGTCAACTGTGAGCTCAAATGGAATTGGAAATTGTTAATGGTGTTTCAGAGCTTGGATTTGGGTTGGAATAGATTAGATTAGGGTAGTTATAGTTCTGGTTTTGGCCTGCAAACAAGCTGGACTCTTGTGAGTGTCATTCTCAATTTCATTTTTATTCAAGTTTGCATATTGTTCTTGTGTTTGTATCTGTGAGCATTGATGGCTTAAACATGTTTAATTAGTTGTATGTAAGTCACTTAGACTCATTTTGATTGTCTGCACAAGTTGGATCAGCAGTTAGCTCAGTTTTGTTTTTAATTCAGTGTTTGTAGTTGTGTTTGGATTTGCTGTCAAAACTGTATTTGAGGTTAGTTCAGTGGTAGATTATTGTTGCTTTAGGCTTGTTTAGTTCTATTTAACTCATTTCAGTCATCAAGATGCACCTACATTAGTCCTAAGTCAAAGTCTTGAGCTAACTGTCTTAATTTATTCACTGTATGGATTTTTGAATAGCAAAAACTTGTTTTGTGTTTAAAAATCATAGAACTAGCTTGCATTAGTTTCATTTCATCATATTACATCTATTTCAGTCCATAAATTTGGTTTCAAAGTTCAATAAAGTCAAAATCTCCAAACTGCTCAAAAGTCAAAACATGAAAAATTAGTTTAGAGCCCAACTGGGGTGAATTTTCATGAGCTCAGTTCTGGGCCAAATCAAATGAAACTTGTGGTTTTAAAAAGCTCTACTGGTCTAGTTTATTATTGTGATTTTTGTATATTTTTGTCAATTTTTTATAATCACTAAATCAGCTTATCAATATGGGTACATATGCCCTGTGCAACTGACTCAGCATACACTGAGTCTGCACAGGGACTTGCAAGGTTTGGGAAAAGCTCATAAGAGCTTATTTAGTCTGCTCTTTGGTTTGTAAGTAGCCACCCAGGTCTACTTTAGGTTCCTTCTTTTATTTTTGAGTTTAGCTTATTTGGGTGGCTTGTGCTTAAGCTGCAAAGTAGCCCCATAATCTGTTTTTTAGCACTTAATCTCAAATCCTCAAATCTGTTAAGCTGGCAATCCAGAGGTTAAGGCTTGTTGTTTTTAGTTGATTTTAAGTACTTTTAGCTTATTTAAGCTTCTGTATCAGTTTGGTGCTTGTTTGGTACTTTTGGCTTTTCTCAAGTGCTTATTTATAAGCAGTTTCCTTTGCAGCCTCTTATTCCTTCACACAAGCACTTGTTTTTATATTTTTCCTAGATTCTAAATATTATTTTAGACTTTTCTTTAATTTTTCAGATTTTTCTAGGTCAGGTTACTATTTTTCTTAATTAAAATTAGGTTTTAATCCTTTTTAATTAGCATTTAATACAATTAATTCAGAAAAGTTTCAAAAAAATAATTTTTCATTTTTCTTAAGTTAAGATAAATATAAAAAGTCAAAAAAATATTTTTCCAGATTTTTCTTAGTTACATTTGTATTTTTAAGCAATTTAAATAGTTTTAAATAGTTTTTAATTCATAGAAAATACAAAAATATTCAGAAAAATACAAAAATAGTTTTGAAAATTCTCTTTTGTTATTTTAGATTTTTCCAAGTCATAATTTTATTTTTCTAGCCTTATTTCATATTTTTTTGTAATTTTAAGTTATTATTAAATAGTTAAAATTAGTTTTTAATTAATAATAATTAGATAAATAGTTAAAAAAATAATTTTCTTTTTCTAATAATTTTCTTTTATCATTAGGTTTGTAAAAATGTCATTTTCATATTTTTAGGATTAATATTGTGTAAGTTTCACATTTTCTTTTGTACGTCGCGTAGTTTTTAATTCAGTTTTATAAAAACATAAAATCAAAAACATCAGTTTAAAAATAGTGATAGCGTTTATTTAATATTTTTTATCTTTTTAATTTTCTTTAATTTGCATTTAAGCCTTTGTAATTAGTTTGCTTTTTCTTTAGTTATAATTGTTCAATCAATCCCTTTTCCGTTCAAATCTCTCGATCACTATTCGTTTGGTGATTCTTCGCATAGCTCGCTGGGACATAACGACCCGGGGAAACACTATACTCTCCTGATCTTCATTGCATTCGTTTCCGGACTGTTTTAAGTTTGTTACGGTCGGCCATTCACAAGTGGTCGGCTTGAGTGATAAAACTTGACCGTTCGGGACGAATCAATGACTTATTATTTAAGAATTTCTTAATTAAAACTGTGTCCCCCTCCAGGTCACAAATAGAATTATCAATCTCAGCGGGAACCGAATCATCATTAAGAAAAACCTCGATCTCTTCCCAAATGGGGTCACTTTCCGTAGTGAGAGATGGGAAAGAGTCGGTCATAATTGGATTAGAAGATAAAGTGGGATTGCCACTTTCTTGAGAAAAATCAATCACACCGATGCTATGGATAGAATGGTCATCGGGTGGAGGCTTTGAAGTTTGCTCAGCATAAATTATTATCTTTTCATTTCCTTTTCTTATAGTTAAAGTTCCTTGGTAGTGATCCACAAGGACTTTTGCGCTTCTCAAGAAGGGTCTTCCTAGAGTGAGAGGGACTCGGGCGTCAACCTCTATATCAATTACGGAAAAATCCATGGGAAAATGGAATTTATCCACTCGTACCATAACATCGTTGACTACACCAACCGTGTGAGTAATTTTTCTATTAGCTAATTCAATAGTCATACGAGTCGGTATAAGATTCTTCAATCCAAGCTTCTGATAAATTGCACGAGGCATAAGGCTTATACTTGCACCTGAATCGGTCAGGGCATTACATTCCTCAATATCATCTAAAGAGCAAGGAAGGAGAAATTTACCGGGATCACCAAGCTTCTCGAGAGCTTGGTTCGAGGAAGAATTAGACGATGTAGGCTCAAGTGATATTTTTGAACTTTGCTCCAATTTTTCTTCATAAATCATTTCAGCAGCTTTGATCATATCAGTCGTAAGTTTGAATTTGGTTCCAGGAAAAACTTTTATTTTGTCGAACCGTGATTGAACAGAATTGCACGGCATTTTGACGGAGATAGAAGGAACTTGGGCAACCAGAGGATGAACGTATTTTGCACTTCCATTATCACTAGGAAATACCGGGTCCTTTGTCGCCTCGGTCTCTCGTACTACATTCCTCACCGGAGAGGGATTAGTCATCGAGGGCCCATCATCTTGAATGGTAATGGATTTCATTTCTCCTTTTGGGTTGGGAATGGTGTTACTTGGGAGAGATCCCGAACCCGAGGGTTGACTCATTTTGCACAAAACAGCGTTCAACATGTTCTCAAGTTTGTTCTGAGATGCGTCCATCTTGTTGTTCTGAAGTCGAATTTCATTCTTAAACTCATTGCTTTGTCTTGTTAACGAAGATTGGAACTCATTTCTCAAATTTGAAATCTGGGTTTGCATGGTTTGGATAGTAGAATTATTGTGCTGAACGTAATTTGAGAATTCATTAGAGGGCAAAGGCGGAGCTTGATAACTTGAAGCTTGATATCCATGATTAGAATTGACCCCTTGGGTCGGGTATTGATTTGGTGGGGCTTTGAATTGATTTTGAACATATGGTCCTCGAACTTGATTCTGATTAAAACGAGTTTGCTTGTTCGGTTGAGAAAATCCCGGAGGTCCCATTTGATTACTAACATGAGGATTCATTTCAACTTGAGGACGGTATTGGTTACCTCCGGTTACGGCATTAGCGTCGAAAGGATTACCATCGGTAGCGGTACAATTGTAGTAAGCATGCGGCCCACCACAAGTAGTACAAGTCGATTCCACCGCTTTGACTTGAGCGGGTGGAGGAGAATTAATCTTAGCATCCGTAATCTTAACCAAAGATTGAATCATATCCGTAAGCTTATCAATCCTAGCATCGGTGCTAGACGTATTTTTGAGAGACGAGGACGAAGGTGAAGCACTCACTCGAGCAGCAACCGATTTGCTACATGAAGTACAAACTTTGGATTTGTTCTCAATAATTGATAAGGCATCTCTCATTGATCGGGTCAACAAATTACCACTAGCGGCGGCATTGAGAGAGTCTTGATGATTTTCATTCAAACCGTTATAAAACATATCAAGTTGGTGCAACTCAGAAAAACCATGATGGGGACATTGTCTAAGTAAATCTTTAAAACGGTCCCATGCCTCACTAAATGATTCATCAAATCTTTGTGTAAATTTTGTTATTTCATTTTTCAAGTTTGTTGTTTCATACGGTGGGAAGAATTCATTTACGAATTTTGTAACTAAATTCTCCCATGTGGTGATCGATCTAGGGGGTTGTTTTTCGAGCCAAATCCGGGCGGCCCCCTCGAGTGAAAACGGGAAGAGTAGTAGCTTGATAGCTTCTTCCGGTACGTTACGGTATTTGATCGTGGATGTGAGCTTGTTAAATCGTCGGATATGAGACTGAGGATCGTCCCTCTCAAATCCGTAAAATTGGCTCGACGATACCAAGTTGATCAATTCGTGTTTAAGCTCAAAGTTATTGGCAACGATTGCCGGGATGACGATAGCTTCTCCATAACCCTCGGTGGGTGCTTGGAGTTGCTCTAGCATGGATTGGTTATCTTCCGCCATTTCGACAATGGGCGGAGTCGTATTAGTTCGAATATCGGGTTCGACTAATTGAGCTTGTTCTGTCATATTGTAATAGATGTATGTGCTAGGCTATAAATACCCCTCCATAGTTCCATGGAGGGGTGAGTCTCTTAGTGTAATTTTTATCTTTCCTAATAATAAAACACATAGTTTCTCCCTTCTCTCTCTAGTTTCTCTCACTAACATAATGAAGATGTTCTTCCATCTTCCAAGACCTCCCGATTCACCAAATCTACCATACATACGGTCCTAACATTGGTATCAGAGCAAAGTCGGTTTGTTATTTGTGGTTGATTTTGGTGATGTTTTCTTGTCAAATACTTGTTTTAAAAATCTGTTTTGATCTTAACATTTCACAAGTATTTTGGGTTAACATATTTTTTTTTACAAGTTTTATTGTATATTTTTTGGTCTAAAAGTCTTGTCCTTTCATAGTTATATCACATATCTATTTGTGTTGTAATAAACATTTTATGTATCCTTCCTTTTAAGATTTTTTTACCAATATCGTGAAACTGTGGTCAAATGGTCCTTTTATTTATAGTCAAAGTGGGTCCGTCTATGCATTTTGCTGGGTTTCTCAAGACTGGTTGAAATATTTGGATAGAAATCTGATCGAAAAAAGTCAACAAAGGGTCAAAAACCCTAATTTTACGCCTAAGGAGCCATCTTCAGAGATATTTACGCATAACTGTGAAGTTATGCGTAAGGACTGTTACGCGTAAGGTTTTTACGCATATGCATATGCTTACGCATAAGCTTTACGCGTAAGACCACGTCTACACATAAGCCTATTTATGCGTAACATAAAACCTGGATTACGCATAAGGATTTTTTATGCACAAGGGTTACGCGTAATGTTTACGCATAAGCTTATGCGTAAAACAGAATTTGACGATAATGAAAGTAGATGAAGAAGAGACCTTTTGACCAAACCAAAATACAAAACACCAGAACACCATTTGTTAGACCTCAGTTAATAACAACATCCTCGGTCCAAATGCAAATCACAACAAAAAACAATCAAATCCTACTCTAAACTCAAGCCATGACCCTCTCAACACTCATTCATTCAAGACTCGTACTTAAAAGCAATATTTGCAGGATCTTAGGTTAATTCATTTGTGCAACTCACTGGTATATCAAGACTTTTAAAGGTCCTACAAACGAAACAATCTTCATCGATCCATTTTTTAAGCTCATACTTCAATATTAATATATGAATCAAAAGAAAAGAATGATAACATAATCGTTATCCTCTTTTCTTAACTTCGTTTCAAAAAATAAACACAAATAAATCTTTAATGAAAATAACATATGCCGTTCCTACGTGAGACCCCTTGGATCTTGAAGCTTGTCAATTAGTTTCCTAATTCGTATGGTACTAAAAACGGAATTAATCAAGATACGGATTGGTTTTCATGTGATAATCTAATTAGGTGTATTCGTTTTTGATTGATGATAGATTGATGATATGAGTTTTGATTTTAAAGTTAAGAGCAGATTTGAGAGATGTGTTGGATGGCTGAGAAAATGTTAGAGTGTTTTAGGTTAAATGATAAGAGTGTAATTAGGGTATACTTTTATATACCGGTTATAAGTGTGTTACACTGTTACGGATTGGATTTGGACTTAGTTAATGCACCAAGTTATTTCATTGGATAATGAGCTGTACATCTTGGATAGGTGAATGGGCCGGTGATGTTTATGACTTGGGCTAACGTGTTTTATCAGCTGAGCAAAAGTTTCTACCGTGTCTATTATATTTGATGTCCATGGATACAAAATAAATAACATAGTTGGGCTAAAATGCACTTATATCAGATGTATTTTAATACATTGGGTTAACTTTGGCATTTTTGTGGGCGAAAAGAGTGGTATTATGGTATTATAATTTTCACGGGGATACATTTTTTTGACAAGATCGGGAAACCATTATCAAGTTCATTTAAACCATTAACAAAGGCTAGTCTTGGGCATTTAACCGCAAGATGTGACTACTGCGTGAATTCAATATTATTTATTTGAAATTGAAGTGGGATATCACGGGTGCATGTACTTAGTATCTTGAAGATATCGGGGTTGGTTGGATGCATGATTCTTCGGGATCCTTGTTCGAGCTTTAACCGTTACGAATGACAGAGACTCGAGTTGTCTAGTTGTACCTGATGTAAGGAGTTACGTTGTTGTGCTCACAGCGTATGACTATCAATTTTAAGGAGTTACGTTGTTGTGCTCAAGTGTCACACAAAGCTGTGGATAATTTGAGAAACTTTAAGTTTACCTTTTTTCTATGGTTGTAAGAAAAAGTGTTCTCCATCAGTAGTCACTACAAAAAGCCGTCAGAATGATAATGGGGTCGGTAAAGAGTTAGCTGAGAAGAGTATACACGAGTAGAGAAGTCTTATCAGCAATTGATTCTCACATGGTATTTATGGTACTTCACAATTGTTTGATTACTTGGACATACATGGTTTCGCTGTTTCCAATTCATCATCAACATACCTGGTGTATGATTCTGATTCATTGAAAACATTAGAGGGAAGAGAGTATAGGTGGTGTCTGCTTCCTTTGATGTTTTTGGATTTTTTTGAAAACCCTCTCCTTTCATGAATTTCTTCAACGGGGAAGAAATGAGAGCGATCGATGGTTAAATTTCTCAAGTTGCTGTTATTGTCTCACTTTCACAGAGTTATCATATCTGAAGTTACCTAAATATGATGTTGTGATGCCTCACACACGGTCATTTTATCGAGTATTTGCAGATTCACAGGTAACTATTAGTCCGATGAACCAAACATTCAGTGGGGAAGTCGTTTCATTTCGTTTTCTGGTTTGTTTGGTGTGAAGCATCTACATAAGTGAGAAGATCTTGTTGATCTCTTGCATGTTACCCCCGAACGTATTTTCCAAACAAGTCGATTTACCTTGTGTGGTTTACTGCTCATCTACAAATTCCGCTGCGTACTAAAAATTTCAAAAGTTAGAGGAAATATTCACTAAAAACCCGTACTTGTAATGAAAGGACTCTGTGGTACGCTTCAGTGCTGTTGAAAACACAAAGACCTTGATAGATCTTTAAGCACTCGGAGATCGTTAGTGTTGCCTATGTAATCACAAGCAAACTAATAGAAGATCTCTACAACTCGTATTTTGTAGCGGAAAGTAAACACAAGTTATAATAACTAAGAACTCTTTGATCTTCTATGGCTCTTTTGATTATAGAAACTCTATGTTTCAGATGTTATACAAGACTTGAAAGACTTGAGAAAAACTTATGTATTACAAACTATAATGGTTTCTTATATAGGCAAGAAACCCTAATGAGCGTTGACAATTTACGCTCCTAATACTAACATAGACTAAGCATGCATCTAGACAAGCATGCAACTAATCATATTGTTTTGTGCATCATATTGTTTATTACGAAGCTCTACATATACGGCCAACCTATCTTTAATACTCTACTGACTTTTACTCTATTCTCGAGCTTATCTCAATGGTAATGCACTTTCTCACAGTTAACAATAATATTCCAATTAATGAAGTATAACTTCCGAGAATCCATTCTTCTTCGAGAATCTCTTCTGCCAGAATCAAGAGTTTTTTACCTTAATTCCCAACAATCCTCCCCTAAACGGAATTTGACAAGGTTAAGTTCCGCCGTGATAGATCTGTAAAAATTTTTGATTGTGTTCAAACATCGAACAAAGAAAACGAGGAACATCTCTATGATGACCGAAGCGGTGATAATGATCTTTGCAAAGAACATATGACACCATGTACATCAAAACATATAAGTTTCATACTATTCTCATCACTTCAGGTGTGTTAACTCCTGTGAGAGGTGAATCATTGAAATTAATGGGTTTGATGTCTCTTTACCAATAGCCATTACTATTGGAGTAGCCACATGTTTAGGTTCGAAAACTATGGTACATTGATAACCATCTGATTTATTGGCAAACCAGCAACCATATAAACGGATTTGATGTGTCTTTACCGAGCCGTTTGCTCGGGACTAGTCAATTCTTAGAATTGGTGAATTGAGAACCAAATATGGATTCTGTTGCCTTTACCACATGCCATTGAATTGAACCAAATATGGACTTTGCCTTTACCATACGCCATACGCTGGCCAATTTTGGATTCAAAGAGGAATAGACCATGGTGAATTGATGACCATACAACCCTCAACAATTAAGCATGGGTGGTTGCATACCCTATGATTTGGAGCAAACCATTACAACTATTAACGATTTGATGTCTTTACCAAAGCTGTACCCTTTGGACTAGCCAACTCTTTGACATACACAAGGTACATCCGGTGAGTTAAAGACCATCAAAATTGGACAACAAACGCATCGCATTTTTAACTAAGAACTAATAATAAAATATAAAGCTGAAAAAGATTAATGATAAGTTAAAAGGAAAATTAAAACTTAATTTTTATTAAATAAACGCTATCACTATTTTTTTTAAAAAGATGTTTTGTGAGTTTTCCTTTATGAAAGTCTTTTAAAAAAATTTAGACACAAATAGACAAATAACATAAATAAAGCAAACTAAATGAACAAAACAAAGTAGTGCAGAAAGTACCAAGGGTCCTGATATGGATGAAGAATAAGCCTATTGCAGTTGTTGGAGTTGAGTTTTTATCAATCCCACCAGTAAAAGCAGATGCTTTCATTTCCCACAGGATCCGAGGAATTTCCAATTTTGACTCGGATCTTTTCCATAAGTCTTTGGGGCAAGTGATCTTCGTGAAAACATGCGCATGGTGATTCCACCCTTAGTCTCAAGCACATGCACACGAGGGAGAGGATAGAATCTCCAGGATGTAAGCTTCCACCGATGTGAGTTTTCCCAAATGGAAGATGCTTTGCTATTGGGAATGTGGGATTTGAAGTAACTTGAAGATCTCTGGTAAGATCATCCCAGAACCTTGTGGTTCCTTGTTGCGATAATAGGTGTTGACTTGAGTGAACAAAGAAAAGTAAGCTCCACTTCACGGTGTAGAATTTCCTTTAGAAAGGTGAATCCTATTGAAGTGGAGTCTCTTCGAAGAAGAACATTCATCTCATCATCCTTTAATGTCCATACTAACACCTCATCCGAATGTCCATCGGGAAAATCGCCAGTGACCCTTCTATAATGAAAGTTGAGTCATCAGATCCAAAGAAGATCTTTTGGCCATTCTCTTCTTCCTTCTCCCCGGCTGATAGATTTCCCTAGAGGGAGCATTTTCATCTTGTGCATTTGTGGTAGGACTTGAACCAGTAGATTGAGACTTGGTTGGAGTACGGTGCATTCATCCTGTGGAATATCTTTATAGCCCTCTTTGTTTTAGTTTTGTGAGATCGGCTTCCTTTTCTTTAGAATCTTCCAGACAACAGGTGCACCGAGAGAGGGAGTTGAAGCTTTAGGTGCTTCAGAAATGGAAGATGGTTCACAGATTGACCCTTGATAGTAGAGGAAGCAACTTCGTTGCTTCAAAGAGAATGATGAAGAGGATTCCTTGGTTGGAGCATCATCGCCTTGAGTCTTTTGGCTTTTGAGCATCTTCATTCTCTCAAATCCTTTTAAGTTGGTAGAAGGAGTCGAGGATGATGATCTGTCCTTCATGATTTGGTTATATTTTGCGATATAGGACATGATCGGAAAAGCCTTGACTTGTTTCATTGTTAAACCGAGTTGTACACCGAGCATTGGTTCTTCACCACCCTTCTCATTTCATCTTTAGTAGGGGTTTGGCCTTCCCGAGCTTGGATGGCCCTCTTGTGCATTGCTTCTTGCCTCCTTTGTCTCCCCTGAGCCATCATTCGCTCTACATAATGCGTCACCGAGAAAATCACCACCTAGTATACTTTGAGCTAGAAGGTCTTGAAATGACTTTAAGTTAGAATATCCAAGTTCACCAGCATCCGAACCCTCGTTCATCAAGTTCTTTTCTCTCGGAGTTAAAGATGAGAATTTCTCTGTTTCAAGTTGTTTAGCCAATGCTACACTTTCCTTTGACTTCTCAAACTCATCCAATCTACTTGCTTGACCTAGTCTTTCCACCTCACTCACCACGGGACCAAGCTCATCTTCGTGATGACATTTTTCCTTTATCATCAAGCTTCAGCACACTTCTTCGGTTAAATCAATGACAGTTCTCTAGTAGTACCTAGGTCAACATGTTGATGCTTGATCATCGGTTGGAGTGGTCATAGTAGCAATGTCGACAGATCTGCCGATGGGGTGGTCTGTTGATCTTGGATCGATGCGATTTGATTAGGATCTAAGATACATCCTCCATAAGTACATCGCCAGATGCATCCTTATCAACCCAGGTTCCTTTGAAGCTTCGAAGAAACCTTATGAGAATAAGATCCTTCTTTTGTAAAGGACAGTCTTCTTTGAGGAAGTGGCGGCTAATGATAAAGGATCATTGAGAGAAACATCGCCAACATGTCCGAGAGACTCAAAATGGGGATCTTCTTGTTCTTCATCGAGGAAACCACAAGTTTTTTGGAGGCCCCTTTAGTTTGTGCTCTAAGACCTTGACCTGATTTCCCTGTTCTTCAATCTTAACCCCAAGAGAAGACTTGGTCTCTAGCTCCTTTTTCGACTCTTAACCTCTGTAGCATACCCGCTGACAAGAGCATACACGTAAGAGGTAATGGGGTCCTCACCTCCAGCATTGCTCTATGTAAGCCTCATTGGACCTTCTTCAGAGTAACTGGTCATGCTCAATGTGAGGAAGATCTTCATCGAGAGGATTCCCACGGGACTTGGTGGGTGGTCTATTGAGATCGACTCAACATGAGTAGCTAGAGTGGGTGGAGGGACATGGTGGTTGGTGCGGAGCAACATGAGTTGCTTCAATAGTTGAAGATGGGCCCTCATCAATGTGAACCAATGGATTACCATCAAACAGAGGAAGGAGGACTATGAGCCACATTCTCCTCATCGTACCTCATTACCATGGGGCAACATGGTAAGCAAGGGATGATGTTCCCCCGAAAGTGGGTTCTCATTGTAGCAAACAATTTAGCCGTTAAAGTACTTATGGGATAGAAAGATTGGGCTTGGGTATTTGTGTCTAATATCATTTGAAGAAACCTTGGGTACATTAAAACTTTCCTTTGTCTTTTGAATATTTTCAACCAAGTTTTCAAAAATATACTTAGAAAAATTGAAAGTTACCCCTTGTGAAAGACATACAATACCATAGCCCGGTCGAGTGGAGAACTGGTCCCATCCTCCAGTCTTGTTGCTCATGCATTGAGTAGCAGGTGAACCAGAACCTCCATTTTGGGCAGAGTTCCTTCTTTAGCCACATATCTGTTCTTGTTCCTCGATACCCAATAGCCCTTAGCCCATTAAGCACATCTTCCTGATTCGAATGAAATACTCCTTCAGCATCTTCTAGGTGAAGCTTCCTCTCCGACTCCTCGGTCACAATGTAGTCTATTTCATCAATCACGCCCTAATCTCTCGTCTCGCTCCTCTTCTCGCTAGTTTCCCAAAATTGAGTGATTTGACTCATATATCTCATTTGGAGAATGAGATAGAGCATAAATCTTTGACCTTTTCAGAATTCCACCATAGGTTCAGACAGTTCATAGCCCTTGCCGTTTCCTAGAAATGCGACTTTGTTGTGATCATGTTTGAATTCAAGAGCCATGAGGAAAATGAGTGTTTAGGATTATGATTCTGAAATGGTGAGAGTTTGTGAAAGTGGAATGAAAGAGAATTGGTTTGTTCTGAAGCGAGTAATGGTGGGTGAAGTGTTTTTGCCCAAATTATAGTCATCAAAGAAAATGGACCGTTTGTTTGACCTTTGGCGACGTGTATTGCATCTTTGTCTCAACCCAAAATAACACTTCCGAGAAACATATGATCAATCATGAAATTATACCTTCCAGAATGCATCAAAGATTGAGTATCTTCGGTAAGTTTCTAGAATTATCTGGCCACCCACTTGCATTAAACTCATTGAACCTCGAATCCGTCTATAAAATGATCCCAATGTAGCTCATCTCTTCATCAAGATCCCCAAATAATTACCACAAACCCTAGATGCAAAATAAACCCACTAATGAGAATTGCACCATGAATACCAAACCTGAGATCATAGATCTCACTTCCTCATCTTCATCATCATCATCAAGTGGTGAATCAAACCCATGGTACCATTGCTTCCCTCAACCCTATCTACGACCAAATAAATCGCCCTTTCTCCCTTCTTCAAGATGATAAGGTGTAGTGAATCCAAGTGAATCGCTGATGATTTCGATGACTCCTATAAGGAGGAACGTCTTACTCCCAACCTCCGAAAGCACCTTGGTCTCCACAAAGACCCGTGCGGAATCCTCCACTCCCCAAAGATAGAGAGGTGGTTCTTGGTCTCACTTCGCCATCTTTTGGTGCATGAACACACATCGTATAGTAGAAGGGCTTAAGGAGGGTGGATCGATTGCATTTTGGTTGAAATGAGGAGATGAAGCACACAGACACCGGTTCTCTACGTCATCCCGCGTCATCGTCATCATCAATCGTTTGCATCAATCCATCCTCCCATTTTGGTCCTTAGCATCTTCGTCGAGTTGATCATGCATATCCAACCAACAGTTAAACGGAATGGGTGGTTACGCAAGAACTACTGAAAGCAAAGCCAAGATCTAATGCATATCCAACATTCACTTAGATTTCAGAATGAGGGATATACACTAGTTTAGGCTTAGCTTAAGTGTACAACTCGTATCTTGTAGATGCATAGTAGTAGGTTGACTTTATGTAAGCTGTAAGCGTAAACTGCTTGAATGAATGAATGAACAATTTGACTTCAATTTCTTTTCTTGAGATTATAACTTCAGTGGAATCAAATTGTATGCTTCACATTATTGATTTCGAAGAAACAAGCAACATTCTTTTAGCTATTTAGACCATATACTCATGAACCACACTTGATGAATTTGAACTTGATCAGAAATACAAACCGCAATCCGGATAAGGAAGCAGACAAGATGCGCATGAACAACTGCAAAACGAGACACAACAACAACAAAAAAACAAACAAACTACAAACAAACTAGAGAATTATTAGAAGTTAGTGTTAGAATACAAACTAATATACAAAAATAATGCAGAGTTTGCACAATATCCTCCCCTGAGGCATATGCCTCCCCGAGGCCTATGCCTCAAACTATGCGGTCAAGGGTTTAACATTCCAATATTGACCACGAGGTGTTGAAACCTTGGTCCATCAAACGCTTTTGTTAACATGTCTGCCACATTATCATCAGTATGGATTTTAGCCACTTTTATCAAATGTTTTTCATAAGCATCTCTTATAAAGTGGTGCCTGATTTCAATGTGTTTCGTTCGACTGTGAAAAACTGGATTTTTGACTATGCAGATGGTACTTTGATTATCTATATGAATTGTAGTGTTCATAAAGTTGTACCCATAGTCCAACAATTGGTTCTGAATCTAAAGGACTTGTCCACGCAATTTGCGCAACAACGACTCGCTTCAAGAGTTGAGGTGGCCACGATGGTTTGTTTCTTGCATTGCCAAGAAATCAACCTCTTACCAAGAAATAAAGTTCCCGATGTTCTTCTATCCGATTTGCACCGGCATAATCACCTGTCACTATATGCTTCCAACTTGAAAGGAGATTCTTTTGGGTACCAAAGGCCTAAAAGAGGTTGGCCTTTGAGGTACTTAAAGATTTTCTTGACAGCATTGAGATGGGAAGCAAGTGGAGTGACTTGATGTCGAGAACAAACACTCACAAAGCAAATGTAATATCGTCTTGAAGTCATCAAATACATCAATGAACCAATCATGGACTGTGAGATGAACATTCACAGTAGATCTCGGTTCATTATTTGCTTTAGTCTTTGGAGCTTCATAAGGTGTTGTGGCAGTCCTAACACCTTCCATACCAAACTTCTTCAAAATGTCCCACACATATTTATCTTGACTGATAAAGATGCCATCCTTTCTCTGAACCGGAGACCCAAAAGAATGTAAGCTCTCCCATAGCACTCATTTGAAATTAACCTTCATAAGTTCCTCGAATTCCAGACTAAGTTTGTGGAACCAAAAATAATGTCGTCCACATACACTTGTACCAAAATGATGTATGAGTAATTCTTCTTGAGAACGAGTTTTATCAATAGCACCTCTTCTATAGCCATGCTTCCAGAACGATGAAAGCCGAGCATACCAAGCTCTAGGTGCCTGATGTAAGCCATAAAGGGCTTTAACCACCTTGAAGACATGATTTGGGTGATCGGGGTCTTCAAATCCTTGGTTGAGTGACATAGACCTCCTCTTCAATCTCACCATACAGAAAAGCACCCTTGACATCCATTTGATACACCATGAAACCCATGTATGAAGCATATGCCAAGAAAATGTGAATTGCTTCAACTCGGCAAGGTGCAAACACTTCATCATAATCAATCCCTTCCTCTTGTTCAAGCCTTGAGCTACCATCCTTGCTTTGTTTTTGATCACAACACCCCTAGCATCTCTCTTATTCTTCAAAACCCATTTTGTCCCAATGGCATATTTGCCATCCGGGAGTGGAACCAAAATCCAAACCTGCTGATTGTGAAATTGTTGCATTTCCTCTTGCATTGCTTCGATCCACTTGGATCATGAGAGCTTGAGAAACACTAGTTGGTTCCACTTGAGAGAGAAAGCAAGCAAACGAACAATGCTTGAGGTCTCGTGTGTGATCTTTCTTGGTTGGAGACATAAGAGAGAAAAGCAATCTGTCCAAACTGGATGGTGATAGCCCTTCTAGTTCTAACAGGTGCCAGAAGATCACCTATAATGTTGGATTGATGATGAGCTATGTTGATCCTCGAGTAGTAAGTGGGGTTGACTTCAATGGATGAATCAAGATTAGTGATGGTTGGTTCAAATTCAGCATCATAAGAGGGTGAGGTGAAAATGCCAGCTTTGGGTTGATGATTTCCAAGATCTGAAGGTTTTGGAAAGCGTGTAGGGTTCACCAAAGTCTGAAGATACTTGAGAAGGAAGAAAGATAGCCTTCACAGATTTGGGAAGGTAGGTGTGACAGAATCAACTTCAGCAGAAACATGGTTTCTACCGACTCCTTTATTATTAACCTCTCCATTCGGTTCCGCTTCAAGCTTAGCTGCAAATTCTTGAGTCTGGAGCCTAGCAAGGTCCTCAGCATAATGAGAGTCATCTTCATCACTCGAATCAGCAGTATCCTTGGAGGTGGTACCTGTAATATTGTTAGGGGAGAAAGAAGGTACAAGTATGGGTTGCTCATCATCTTCAAACTCATTTTCAGAGCCATCATCTAGGGGACCTGCATTGTTAGTTGGAGACACGTGAGGACCTGCATTTTGGTTAGCCGGATGTACGTGGTAACCCGGATAATCAGTTAAGTAGTCAAGATCAAAGGACCATGAATGACCTTGTCCTTGAACATTATGCTTGTCTTCAAAAAATCTCGGGTTCAACGTCTCTTCTATTTTCTTGGCTTGCAAGTTGTACACCCTGATGCCTTACTATGAATGAATAGCCCACAATATAACCATCATCAGCCTTCTCATCAAACTTTCCCAATGGATCACTTGTGTTCAGAATGGTCACTTGACAACCAAAAGGTTTTAGGTAGTTAATGACAGGAACTTTCCCAAAGAGAAGTTCATATGGGGTTTTGAGTTGTGGTCTCGTAATGGACACCCTATTTAGCACATAGCAAGCAGTACAACACTTCGATTCCAACATAGTAGTAATTTAGAGTCTGCAAGCATGGATTCGGCCTCTATTAAGGTCCTATTCTTTCTTTCAGCGACCCCATTTTGTTGTGGGGTTCTTGGATTACTATAGTCCCTTTTTTATGCCTTTTGACCGTGAGTTTTTATAAGAACGGCATTTTAAACTCTCGTCCCATTATCACACGAATACCTTTGACCTTTTGTTCAACTGATTTTCAACAAGAGTGATGAATTCATCAAGACTTGAGATGTTTCATCTTTGGTTCGAGAAAGAAAACCCAACAAAATCGCTATAGCCATCATGAATCACCAAACGAAGTACTTATGATCAATGCTTCGACTTGAGTTGGACCAAACAGATCCATGTGAAGCAACGAAGAGGTTCAGAATGATGCTCATAGCATTGATAGCTTTGTAAGAGGCTCTGTGTTGTTTTCCTTTGTTGCATGCAACACAATTATGATCATTGGTTAAAACTTTGGTGGGAAGACCTTCAACAAGACCCATTTTAGAGAGTTTGTTAATGGTCTTGAAATTCACATGAGCCATCCTCCTATGCCATTTAGTGGACTCATCAAGAGATGCTTTAGCCACCAAACAAGTGAGGTCACCACCTGGTTGAACTTCATTAAGATTGAATGTGTATAAGTTGTGAGTTCGAGGAACTTTCAGTAGAATTGAAGTTTCTTCCGGGAGTTTGAAGTCTTTAGACAGCACAAGACATTCATTCTCTGTGAAGAGGACTTTGTTCTTAGTGTCACAGATTTGTGAAACAGAGAACAAGTTGAAATGTTGAAGTTCCTTAACATAGTACACATTTTCAAAATCTAGATGAGGTGTCTTTATGGTGCCTTTCCCTGTGATACTACCATCACTTCCTCCAAAAGTTACATTGCCTCCTCCTTCAATAGGGACAAAATTGTGCATCATATCCCTGTTCCCACATGCTTCCGGAACAACCACTATCAACAATACCAATATTCTTATGCTTAAGGGGATGATCCTACAAACAATAACAAAATATATACAAAGCTAGTTAGCATAGGTGGAGGTTCAAGTCATCGACTTGAACCCGCCTGGATCCACGTGTTTTAGGACAAGAGTATTTAGAGGATCCACCATTGTTCTTGGTCCTCCATTGATAATTGGGTCCCGTGTTGGTCCAAGAACAACCTCTTTGAGGCTTCACGCTGGTGCTCCCATATCCCATCCCGGCATACATAGAGTCAACATATGTAGGCCAATAACCATGTTTAAAGTATGGGCTTGTAGGTTGCACATAAGGTCCTGTGGACTGATTTCTCCATTGAGAGTCGCAGATACTGCTTGTGGGACATAAGGTGGAATATTAGCAACATTGATCCATTTAGATTTGGGTTTCGTGAGTAGCACATGCACCCAATCTTTGCTCATAAAAATCACAATCCTTAATCAAATGAAATTTACTTCCACATACAAAACATGTCTTCTTCTTGGAAGATTTATTCAAATAGGGAGATGTTTGATTACATGAAGAAGTACTTATATTAGAAACATTCAAGGAATTGTTTTAACGTGACGATTATTCAAAGATTTAAAAGACAAGTCTTCGAAGAAAGCTGTCTTGGAAGATGATTCCTCGCCAGCTTCCTTAGAAGGCTTGTAAGTAGATCAAGTGGTCGCTTGGAAAGGTCGACTTCTCACTTGAATCACGGCCATAGGAAGTAGACACTTGATCCGATGAATTGTCACCGCCGTGAGCAAGAGACAAAGTCATTAGATGAGGTATCGGGTCCGGCAAGTCTTTGACTTTTGCCATATAGATGATGTGATCCATCAAAGTCAACAAGGATGGATGTGTCTGCAGGCATAAATTCACCTCTAATAGGTCCGTGGACAGCATGCATATCACCCTCTTTAAAGTTAGCTAACCCCGCGAGGTGTGGATTTACCATCATTCCTAGCTTCCAATCCTACATACTTTTGAAAACCTAATCCTAAGCCGAGGTTACATTGACATGTTATATAGTTCTCTAGCTAGATCACCGCAATTAACCATTGTTTATTTCTAGCTATTTCCTCAGCTACCTTTTCTTTAAGCTCTAGGTTTTCGCATCGACTTCATCCTTAGCTTTCTACGCTTTAAGTAATTATTAGCAACTTCAAGATCAAGCTGTAACACCTTTATCTTTTCTTCATAAGCTATTTGATTCTTTTGAAGCCATACCTTTTGTCTTTCTCTGTTTTTAATGCTAGTTTATGAGCTTCATTTTCAACATAGCATTCATCAAACTTAGGTTTCATAGCATCATACTCTTCTTTAAGTTCGTTGTACCTTAGACTACAAACCATACATGATTATTGAGATAGTCCCATCAAGGCAACCGATCATGCCTTTCATCCGGTACACCTTGCCAAGAATCCAAGCTTATCGTAATCATGAGCTTCTTCATTTACTGGTTCATGTGCGTCCCAGTTGACCTGTTCATCCATGGTGAGGAGAGCCGAAGCTCCAGCTCTCGTCAAGCTGGAGATAGGGGTAATTAGCTCCATCTCCACTTTCCTGTCTTTCATCCCTGAGAAATGCCCCATCGGTGACAAGTGAAACACTTGACTTTCTCCCTGTCAAAGCTGGCTGGTTCCTTTCCTTGAAAGCAAACTTCCTTCCACTTCTCTTCAAACCTTTTGATGTCCATCGACAGCATGCACTGCATTTTCGCCATCTCCTCCATTTCAAGTGGGTCCAACTGATCAAAGTCTTCATATGCAAGATACTGCTGAGTATCATAGTCAGTAACAAATGAATGAAGAACATCCTCCATCACACTACTAGACCTAGCTTGAGAACTTGGTGGAGTGGGGACGAGGGTTAAGTGGTGGAGGGGGATGGATGATGATGGAAAGTAGTTGGAGCTTGGAGACGATGGAAAATAGTTGGAACTAGGAGCTTGCACCATCATGTTGGAGTGAGATGTCCCAAAAAAAGCTGCATGGCCGATCGAAGATGTACGGTAGGAGTTCGACATCGTTTCAAGGGTTCCGAGTCCTATATAGCTCATCAAAGGTAAGCATGTCCACCTCCTTTAGCCTTGAGAGCAATACTTACATGTAGCCATGATGGAGGTAACGATCGAAGGAACTTTGAGTTGCGTCATCATTATCCCTTTGCACTCACCGTTCGTGACTCAAGATCCTATGGAACACCGTCAGATCCTTTGTGAATGCCTTCTTCGAGAGATATTGAAGTCCTGAAATTGTTGTCTCAGCATGGACTTCCTCATTCTCTTTGATTCTTCATTTCCACCGAACCTTGCCTTGAGAGCCATCCATATTTGCATCATCCATATGATGAAAATCACACGATGATCTTACGGAATGGCTTGAAGCAGAATGGTCTTTACTTTATGCTCTCTGCATGTAGCTAGTACCTCTTCAGCTTTTTGGTAGAGCCATGATAAATTTCCCACCCTCAATGGGGATCATCTTCTTCAAATCTTCCTTTCTTCACAACCTCCCACGATTCCAATCAATATTGGAAATCCAGTTTTCCATCTTCATAGCCCAAAGTTCATATTCTTCCCTTTTTAAATAAGGAAGTTTACCATTACTTGTTTGAGAGACCGAAATGTTGCATGGAAGTGGTGTTGGTCTTGTTTGTGTTGGTGACTTCAGTTTCATTATCGGATCCGTGCATGGTGAATGAATGTTCTTAGTATCAGAGAGACTTCCGAGGCTCGATACCACTTGTTGAAAACACAAAGACCTTGATAGATCTTTAAGCACTCGGAGATCGTTAGTGTTGCCTATGTAATCACAAGCAAACTAATATAAGATCTCTACAACTCAGTATTTGTAGAAGGAAAGTAAACACAAGTTATAATAACTAAGAACTCTTTGATCCTCTATGGATCTTTTGATTATAGAAACTCTATGTTTCAGATGTTATACAAGACTTGAAAGACTTGAGAAAAACTTATGTATTACAAACTATAATGGTTTCTTATATAGGCAAGAAACCCTAATGAGCGTTGACAATTTACGCTCCTACTAACATAGACTAAGCATGCATCTAGACAAGCATGCAACTAATCATATTGTTTTGTTCATCATATTGTTTATTCTGATTAAGCTCTACATATACTGGCCAACCTATCTTTAATACTAATGACTTTTACTCTATTCTCGAGCTTATCTCCTCTACGTAACGACTTTCGCAGCAACACAATATCTGCTTAGCATTTCTGTGAAGTATAACTGCCAGAATCCATTCTTCTGCGAATCTTCTCTGTAATCTTCTGCTAATCGAGTTTACCTTAATTCCCAACAAGTGCCACAATCCTTATAAAAGGAGCGAAAGCTTCTTACTTTTGAGTAAAACTTATCAAAACTTTCACTTTTCAAAGTTTTGCTCAAAAGAACAAGTACTTCCCCTTATGTTTTTCAAAACCTCAAAAGTTAATATCACTTGTTGAAGGGGAGTATTTGCTTAAAAACTTTGTTCACAAAATTGTTCTTCATGATAATCTTCCCACAAAATCAAGGACATATTCGATATTAATTTCAAAATAACATTTATATTTTTGAAGGGAGAAAAATTATGATAAGAAATATGTTGTGAATTGCTAATGAATCTTTGTGCTAAAGACTTAACCAATGAATTGACGAGATCTTAAATGTTAGTAACTCAAAAGACTTGTTGGACGGTAATAATTTCAAGCTAGTTCGCTAGTGATAAACGTGTCTCGCGAAAGGACTTGTCCTAGTAGAATGTTCCATTCGAAACTCTTGGTAGACATGAACTTTGATGGTTGACAACCTTTCGAGGTTTGTCCACACCTTCAAGGTAGTTATTAGAGCTAGTTGTCACCTAAAAGCCGACAATGTAAGTCTTTAACTATGCAACGTAACCGTGTCTCGCGGGGAATTGTCTATCTTGAGTCAATCAATTCAAAAGTACGCTTTCACCGTGCGATTTATGTCAAAATACTTAAGCACGTGTGGAGGGGGAGTATTTCTGCAAAATACAAAACTCTCACAGTGGTACTAAATGGTTTTATGGCAACATAGGTTAGTCATGGAGTTATAAGGTGACTAAGGTTATGAATAACCATCCTATGATCCGCCAGAGCCAGAGGGATCTACCCAAGGACACCACCAATAGTTAGAATTAGAAGTCCTTAGGTATGATTATAAAAAAGAGAAACTGAGAATCGGAGAGAGAAGGAGTTGAAGAATTAAAAAGAAAAGGGTGAAAAGAAATAGCCCTCCAGATTATTCAACTTAGGGCAATCACCAGGTTCAATTCATATGCTACTGTTGTCACTGATGACAGGTATTGAAGATCAAAGTCGTCATGGACCCAGTAATGCATGCACTAAACCTTCTTAGCCACTCAAGTTTCTCTCAATAAAAGCTTGTTTCATTCTCACAGGGACCCTACGTAAACTATCGACTTTCTCTTAGAGATTGCTGGTATTGAAGAAGGAGACCCTCTCCCTAGTCTCCGCTCAGGAAAACCAAAGCGCACTATTGAGTCTAGAGCCACGAGATTCATCAAAAAATCTCTTAGGTACACTTGACATTTCATCACTTGACGTTCAACATTAAGGACACTAGTGATACATTATCGAGTCCTACACGGATCTACCAATCATTGAGAACATGAGAGGTTCACATGTGATCCTCGGTGGTTGAATGGAAACACCGGACAGGTCAACATCAAACACCGACAAGTAGGTCACTTCGGTAACTCCTCAAGTACGCTTAGTGTGTCTCAAACAATCTATAGTCAGGTGATGCTTCTTGTACCTCGACTCATCCGAACTAGAGTGTACTTCTACATATGCGTTATCTCACTTGTGGGACTTCAGTTCAGGAATAGCCTTTGTGAGAATTAGAGTCATGTTTTCACACTATGATGTTAACACACTCGAAGTTCAAACTTGTAAGCACTGGATTATTTCTAACCCATGTTTTATGTTTTCTTCTTATGGATGCTCGCGGGAGGAAAAGATCGTGTAGATACTTCACATGCTCATACCAACAACAACACTAATTGAAGTTCTCTCAAAAGGCAGCACTAAGCCATAATGATTCTTCGTCAAAGTCAAAGAATCTACAAAGTTTAAAGACTAAAGAGAACTACATGAGTACTGAAATTCAACGTTAAAGAGCGTGTGAGCATGTTGGAGAAAGACGTGGAGACACTGGAGCAACGAAGATGACCTGTAGCAGACAACAACATACTATCACAATCACCACAAAGAACAAAGAACAAAATAACAAAGAAATAAAAGACGTCAAAGCAGAATACTTCAAAAGAAACAAGATCCCTACACTGGGGAGATTGTTCGAATCAAGGTACTTCTTCTCACAAGAAAGAATAATGTCAGAAGACGTCAAAGCTACTATTACATCTACACCAACAACGTTTCAAATTACTTTAATCATTAATCACCAACACTTAGGGGGAAATTGTTGGAATCACTCCTAAACTAGATTTCAAGTGTTAGTAATTAATATGTAATAGTTAGCTTAATTAAGGCTTTTATGTAACTAATTAAGGCTAGGCTCATGTAGAAAGCCCATGAGCCTATGCAAAAGCCCAATAAGGAAAGGAAGGGCACTAGTGTGTTGCCCTAGTTCCTTCCCTATAAATAATATTGTAAACTCCCATTTGGGAGTTGGTTGTTCATTTCACTAATAAACCTACGCCTAAACTTTTCTCATATTCGTGTGTGTGTTTGTGACTTGTTCAACCGATCACTTTCTATCTCATTTCTTCTTATTGATGCTTGTGTTAAAAACATGGTGACCTAACACTATTAGAACGAGTGCGCATGCACTTTAAAAAACCAAGGCAATTAAAACGAACGGTATTCGAAAACAACAGTGAACTTAAACCAGTAATCCCAAGTGAATTGATCAATTCTATAAGAAAAACGCATAAAGGAGCGGAGAAGCTATTAGGTTAGCGAGAAGCTTATTAAAAACCCGCCTCTTTTTAGCCGCAATTTAATGTCAGGCCGTCCTTATACCCCTTACACAGTTTGTTTATCCGATAGAAATAAATCGACTCACATGCGACACAAAGGCAAGATTTTTATCTTTAGTTCGGGAAATTACTAATGATAACACCTCAAGTTGAGAGATGTTATATAATTGATGTATTCTTTTTTTAGCTCAAAAACAAAAGAGAAAATCTTTTTGTATTTTTAATTTTATATATATATATATATATATATATACACACACAAAAGAAAAAAATATATTTTTGTACTTTTTTATTTTTATAAAAACAATAAATTCATGAAGAAAGGATCTCGAGTCACTAATCGTCAAACCTTTAACGATATTGTCGCGGTACAACCTCCCCGGCAGCGGCGCCAAAATTTGATGTGAGTTGTAGGTTTAGGCTGGTGTGTATGGAGAAAATATACAATATCAATATCAAAAATAACCACAAGGAATGATTTAAAACCCTCTTATGAAAAAGGTTAGTGAATCAAATCCCGTGAGTGATAAGTGATATCGGATTAGGAAATCCGGGTCGTGTCCCAACGAGGTGTGAATGGACAACGTCGATTAAGGTTTGTTATTAAAATGCTCGATGTTTTGGATTTTTATTTTGATTTTGATTTTATCAAAACTACGGGAAATGGGAAGCATAAAAGGGAATTAAATCTACGGGAGACCTAATTACGCAAATTAAAACTAATATGATTAAAATGAAACGCGAATAAAATGAAATCTACTCTAAACTAAGTCCTAAATGTGATCTAAAATTACTATAAAGTGGAAAATGCAATTTAAAAGTGAACTAAGATTTAAAACTAATTTTTATGATTTTTCTTGAATTTTTTGGGATTAAAATCTAATTTCTAATTTAAAAAATAGAACTAAATAACTAAAAATTATGAAAATGAGTGGGAAAATTATGAAACTATTTTTCAAAAATCTAAAATAACTAAAAAGAATTTTCAAACTTGAATTTGTATTTTTCTGAACTTTTTTCTAATTTCTATGATTTAAAAATTAAATGTCTAAAAATTACTATTTGAACTCAGAAAATTATGGAAAAATATTTTTTTGGCTTTTTATATTTTTCTTAATCTAGGAAAGTTGAAAAAATATTTTTTTGAGCTTTTTATGATTTATTTGTATTAAAATCTAATTAAAAAGTATTAAAATCTACTTTTAAATGGGAAAAATAGCAAACAGTTATGAAAAATTATGCAATTTTCAGGAGAATTCTAAAATATTATTCGAAATATAGGAAAAATGAAAACAACTATGCTAGTGTGCAGGAAATGAGGGCTGCTATGTAACTGCTTATTAATAAGCTCTCCAAAATAAGCAAAAGGCAAAGATAGTGTACCTAAAGGTACCAAGATCTAATTTATGCTTTATCTACTCAAAATCAACCTAGAGTAACTACTCTACACTACTGAATTGCAAACTACAATGATTTGGTTACAATTTCACTTAAGTAA
The DNA here is from genome assembly GCA_910596185.1 of Chrysanthemum makinoi. Taxonomy (NCBI): domain Eukaryota; kingdom Viridiplantae; phylum Streptophyta; class Magnoliopsida; order Asterales; family Asteraceae; genus Chrysanthemum; species Chrysanthemum makinoi. The sequence goes on along the minus strand of OU343223.1, from coordinate 76,192,662 downwards.
CCAAACAGCCTAACCCTCTACTTTAAGCTTATGCACAAGCTTGTTCAAAAAGCCAAAGTTTAGAACAGAACTTGGATCCTATAGACCACCAACCAGAGAGTATATAGACCAATTTCCAACCAAAAACAAGCTATATTGAAGCTTGTAGAGCTTCTGAAATAACCCTTTACACACTCAGTGAATGCTGAGATTGTTCACAGGGGATTTTTTACCTCAAAGACAAGCTAGTTTAAGTAACAGTTTGATTTCTAAAAATTCAAAAAAAATAGTGTTTACAAACTCAACCAACTGAAGTTCAATTTCCCAAAATTTCAATGAATTTAGATCAGAAATGAACTATTTAAAAATCTAGAGAGAACTGCTCAAAATCAATTTGAATCACTTTTGACTTTAATGACAGATTTGTAAAGTTGACTAATATGATATTAGAGCTTATGATTCTTAATAAAAATGATGTTTAATGATGAAATAAACCTAATGCAAGCTATTTTAACTACTATTACACCTATATACAAGATATGAACTTCTGAATCAAACAGACTTGTAACTTAAAATTGATTAATGCAATGATGACTTAAGTAGAACACAGATGCAATATAAGGACCAAACTGAGTTCTATAAGACTAAATCAGACTATCCTTAACAACTCTAACCACTGATAGGCTCTAAAACTCCAAATGAAAACTTATTCCAAACACTAGTTTATCACACTGATTTGATACTTTCAACTCTAAATCATTAATCCAATCCACAAAACTGTTTTATCTAGATTCTATATGCAATAATACCACTAAATGAGCTATTCTAAACAACTAAAACTATATTAATCTAAGTGTTGCAAATTTTAGACTTAATGCAGATAATACAATATTATGACAGTAATGAAATTAACAATAAATCCTACTGAAATTAAGCTATATTATACTTACTATGATACTATCTAAGCTAATCTAACAATTTATATAAGCTATAACAGATTTGAAAAGGAATTCAGTACTCACAGTAGTCCAGCCACAATGGCTTGCCAAACAATCAAATAACCACAACTTAGAACTTAGTATCAACCCAAATCCAACTCAATATCAACCCAATTCCATTATTAAACCAGCAATTCATATCTAATAGAAGTTATTGACTGCAGTTTGACTTGTGTGGACCAAGTGCGAATGATTTAAGATTCTGAGTAAGATATTTAACAAGTGCTCAATAAGCTATAACAAAGCTTATAAGAACTTGTGAAAACATTTCTAACTACTGTAGTCAAACTTTAAAACAGATTCACTATTTTTTATATTTTAAAGGATTTCTCTCTCTCTTTTTTTTTAGATTTTTTTTAGGAACAACTTATAAGCTAAATTAAACTTGTAAATGAGCTGAATAATAACTTGAGATGAGATTAAAAGTAAGGGTTAATAACAGAAATCAGAACAGAAATTATGAGTAACTAAAAATTACTTTTATTAAGAGATTGAGTACCAATGAAAATTACAAATGCTAGAATTTAACTAAGATTAAAACACTTTAAAAACTAATTATCCTACTCAGAAAATTACATGATAACAACTGTGAAAGTGAGGGCTATTTATAGCGAAACTTAGGAGCTTGAGAAAAGTCTAGAATTCATCAGCTGTGCTTTCTCTTGTGATCTTTCAACCCTTGGATCAATCATCCACTTCCATCAACCATTTATCACCCTTGGATCATAAAATCCACGTACCACTGACCAATCAGAGATGAGGGATTGAAAGGAATGACACACGGATTGCCACGATGGCATTCCGTGTGTCAGTTGGGTGTCAGAGTGTACTATGTTACCCTTTAATTGAATTGATTGTGCCAATTTAGTAGAGGGGAAAATTAGGGTTCTTAGTTAGCTGGGTTTGGGTAATTGGGGGTAAACTTTTTGGGCGGTAAAGAGTTAATATTTTTTAATCGTATTTAACCAATTTGACCAGGGATAAGTGGGACGGTTTATTTGAGCGGGTATGGATCTGGATAAAAGAGATGGGTTGACCAGGCTTATAGATCGGGCTTGTAGTGGGCTAATGGATGTAGTAAGAGTTGGACTTGGACTTTTCATGTGATCCGTGTAACATATAGGGACTAAACTTGACAAAACCGATTTTAAAGGGACCAATCATGTAATCTCTGAAAATGTCTTTCAAGGGTCTTTCTTGTCAATCTCAAATAATCCAAGGGCCATTTTTGCTAATTCTGTGTTAGAAACAGAGACCTTGATAGATCTTAAGCACTCGTGGATCGTTAGTGTTGCCTATGTAATCACAAGCAAACTAATAGAAAATCTCTACAACTTGTATTCTTTAGCGGAATGTAAATACAAGCTATAATAACTAAGAACTCTTAGATCCTCTATGGATCTTTTCATTAACTAAAACTCTGTGTTTCAGACACTTATCTATTACATATTCTACTGTCCCTTTTATAGACAAGGAACCCTAAAATCTAACAAACATATAACTAAAATATATGTTTAACCCATACAAAATAATTATGGGTTTACTCTAAATATGCCCATGCTAACCTCAGTACAAGAATAAGGATGGGTTAGCATGTAATTAAATAAAGCGCATGCAGATCCTAGTCAGCTTCTACCCTTCAGCAGAAACACGGCACGGCTTTAACACTTCAGCAGAATCTCTTCTTCAGCAGATTCTGCTCTACTTCAGCAGAATCCTTCGGCAGAAATGACAGTAGAAATCCTACTTCGCATAATTCCCAACAATCCTCCCCTAAACTGGAATTTGACTTGGTTAAGTTCCAGTTTCCTTGATAGATCTTAGAGACTTCAGAACTACAGGATTGTAGCAACAAATGATAAAACTTCCAAACAATCCTTCCCACCAATCTTTAATACGTCAGAACTTGAGGATTGTACTCGAACATCAGTAGCAAAGAACCAAAAACAATTTCATCTCTATGATGACCAATCTTTGAAACGCCAGGTCTTTGCAGCAACAAATGACATATTGTACATCAAAACTCATTAGTTGTATACTATTCTCATCACTACCAGGTGTGATAACTCCTGTGAGAGGTGAATCATTGAAAATAATGGATTTGATGTCTCTTTACCAATAGCCATTACTACTGGAGTAGCCAAGTGTTTAAGTTCGAAAACTATGGTACACTGATAACCATCTGATTTATTAGCAAATCAGCAACTATATAAACGGATTTGACTTGTCTTTACCTGTAGCCGTTTGCTCAGGACTAGTCAATTCTTAGAATTGGTGAATTGATAACCAAATATGGTATTCAGTTTCCTTTACCACAAGCCATATACATGTGGGCTAGTCAATTCTTGGATTCCAAAAAGGAATAATCCATGGTGAATTGATGACCATACAACCCTCAGCAATTAAGCATGGGTGGTTGCAGACCCTATGATTTTGAGCAAATCATTACAGCTATCAACAGATTTGATGTGTCTTTACCAAAGTTGTACCCTTTGGACTAGCCAACTCTTTGATATACACAAGGTATATCTGGTGAGTTAATGACCATCAACTATATACAACACACCTGCAAGAAAGGTTAGATAACAATTTTTTTTTTATTTTTATTTTTATTTTTTTAAACTAATAACATATAACACAAGAAATCATACTGTAAACAAAACAGAAGATCATGTAGATTACCATAATTTTGATGAAGATGAAGCTTGTTGAGTCAGAAGTTGAGTCTTTATCCGTCCAACCAATTGTTCAGCATCTACCCTTTCATTCCCCACTGGATCTGGAGGAATTTCCAACTTCTGAATAAGCATCCTTTCCATTAGTCTCTTGGATAATGGATAAGTTCTTTCAGCAAACATACGGACTGTAATTCCACCCTTTGTCTCAACCACATGCACACGAGGTAGAGGATAAAATCTCCAAGACTCAACCTTCCACAAATGTGAGTTCTTCCAAATAGGATATCCTTTACCGTCTGGAGATAGAGAGTTAAACAAAACATGAAGATCTCCCAATAAGTAAAACCCAGACCCCTGTGGTGCATTATAGTGGTAATACTTTGTGACAAGACTGTACAAAGTAAGAAAATCTGCCCTATCCACCAAATGGAATATCTCCTTCAAAAAGTTGAACTCCATAGTGGATTGATCCAAGCGATGAATGACATTGAGCTCATTATCGTTCAAAGTCCATTTAATCACCACATCATGATGGAGGAAGGTGTTGAAGTAGAGGAAGAAGTCTTCATAATCAGATTGTACATGCGAAACAATTCTGGATCAGGTAAATCCAAGACTTGCTTCATTATCAAACCACGGTGTTAATACAAATAAGCCGTAAAAACGTTTATTTATATTTTACGATCTTCTAATGTTTTGTCGATAACAAAAGTAAAATCATATTAACAAAACAAATAAAATACGTAAATGGTTTGAAATAATAGTTTTCTAACATATTCACATTTTCATATAAAACATTAAAACAAGTATAAGTGATTTTATGATCTAGATATATATGTACAACAACTAGTGTTTACATATTGGCTTAACAAGTATAAGTGATTTTATGATTTAGATATATATGTACAACAACTAGTGTTTACATATTGAGTTAACACATACTTAAGCTAAGTATACTAAAATGGGAAAAAACAAGTATATACTAAAATGGGTAAAAAACAAGTATATACTAAATAGAAAAAAACTAGCAAATGGTTTTGACCCATAACCCATGGTTTTATATATACCACTTAACCAAGTTCAATGTATCCTTAAGATACATTGTATCTAGAAAGAAAACCATGGATCAACCCATAACCCATGACCCATAACCAAAAATACCCATGGGTAAAGAGGAGCGTTCCACGGATACCTAGATTTGTGCTAGCGGGATCCCAAGTGGATGGGATCCGTGGGAACAGTAGGATTTTTCCTCTATAAATAGTGAGCCATTTCTTCATTATTTCTCACCCCTTTCAATCCTCTTTCTAACACACTTTTTCCCCTGAGTTAGATCTTACTAACCTTAGATCCAAGAGATCTATGTTTGTAGTTTTGGTTTTGTGTGATATTTTAGGTTCCTCTTAAAGGCAAGATCACCACCTTTGAAGTCGAGCAAGCTCAAGTCCATGAGTTGCTATGCTTCCTCATCATCAAGGCTACTGAAGTCTTCTTGTTGATGATTCCTTTCTTTGTTCAAAGAAGTGTAGTGTTGAAGACATTAGTGAAAGATGTCTCAAGTGTCAAGACAAAGATATTAGTGAAGTGTATCTATCGTCTATAGGATAAGCACTTGTGGTAGGTGCTTAGAAATCAAGACAAAGAAGCATTAGTGAAAGGTGCTTAGAAGTCAAGACAAGGAAGCACTAGTGAAAGGTGCTTAGAAGTGAAGACACAAGACATTAGTGAAAAGTGTCTTGTAGATCTAGTCAAAGGCATTAGTGAAAGGTGCCTTAGATGTACAATCGATATGGTGTGTTTCGATGTACAAGATAGACTAGTATAGGATCCAAGGATATTGATATCCTTGATGTTGTTGTAAAGGAGTAGATCTCCTTTGGGAATAGTCGTTGGTGTAGTGTGGTAGTAGTTCCTCCATTGCAATGGAACTAGGTACTTAGCCTAGTACCTTATAAAGGGTAGGCGATGTTGTGAAGGTGTAGTTCACCTAAGGTGTGAAAGAACTAGGTACTTAGCCTAGTACCTTATAAAGAGTAGGCGACGTTGTGTAGGAGTGGTTCACCTTGGAGTGAAAGAACCGGTGGTTAGCCTAGTACCGGAAAAAGAGTAGGCGACGTTGTGAAGGCTTCTCCGCCATAAGGAGCTTGGTGTAGTGATTACAAACTCTCGAGTAGGTGACTCGGGGAGTGGAGTAGGGCAAGGAAGGTGACCTTGTAGCCGAACCACTATAAATACTTGCGTTGTGGTTTTGCGCTTCTTACTCTTTTCTTTCATTAGATATCTTTATATACTTGTTTATCAACATCCAACACACACAACAAAATAGATTGACATAAGTCGATCTAAATAGATTAAAAAGAAGTTTTAATTGGTAAAACTATTCAACCCCCTTCTAGTTTTCCACAATTGGTATCAGAGCTTCGTTACCAAGTTTCTTGAAGTATATTGTACTTTAAAAACTTGACACGATCTATAGTTAATTGAAAACTACAAAGAAGGTTTTTCATAAAAACAAACACCATGTTTTTCAAAAAAGATATGTTTGGATGTCGATTTGATAAACAACATTTTTTATTTTTTAATTGCACTAATATTCTTTGTGATGTTGATTAGTCAAAGCTCATACCCACCAAGCTTTAGGAGTCGCTTGGTAACAAGAATACCTTCCTTAAGAAGGTATCTTAAACGCAAAGGAGCAGGAATCGTCTAAGTGACATTTGTCATTTGTAAAGACATTCCTAAGTGCATTCGAGGTATGACTTTCTACTTATATCTAAAAGATATTAGCTTAGTATATAAGTGTTATTTGTTAGGCATTTATTTGAGTAGATTTTTGTGTTTACACATGATTTACATGTAGCTTCATTAGGAAGCCTTTTTCTCACATACGTGTTATATTTCTCGTATGTATAACTTATGTTTTATTTCTTTTTAAAATCCAATAATAATACAAAACACGAATTTCAAAAATTCCCCTTTCCCTATTTATACTCCCACCATCGACCCTTCTACTCAAAACCTTCACTTTTTCAAATTTTCCAATTTCAAAAATTCCCTCTCATTCAAAAACTTCATCTTCCTCCTCATTCCATCTCTTCCTAAACCAAGAAGATCCGTCATCAACATGGTTTACATCGCACTCGTGCTCATCGCCCTAACACTCATCGCACTTGTGTTCCCTAAGATGAAGTTCACATACGGAGACATTTACTTTGTGTTGTTAATCTATATTGGGGTCATATACCCAATCCCTTGTATCATCCTTAACATTGAAATGCAATATTATTGATAATCTATTTTATCTAGGATATTTGAGTTATAATGTGTGTTTCATTTCTTTTGATCTATATGTTTTATTTTCTTTCGTGATACATTAGATGTCATGTATGCATGCTAAAAGAAAATGTAGGATAAAACATACTTCGTGGTACAAAAACCATAAAACCTATGTTTTTATCAAAACTGGTTCTGTTACTACAGATCCACGGATCCCGGAAGTTACACTAGCCGGATCCCTTTTGAAAAGGAACCGTGGGATTCGTCCTACTGGAAAACTGTTGATTACACAAATTAAAAACTACTTTTCCTTTAAAAAGTAATACTTCTCTAATGTGTCTATAATAAGTAAGTTAAGTGTTTATTTTGATAAAAACCCATTGTTAATAAAAATCTAATAAAAACGTTAGATAATCATTGGTTAACTACAATCATCGCTTTCCATTAACTCGTCGCTTTTCTAGATTCAACTATGTCGCACGAATACGATTTTGATTCTTCCCTCACAAGCTTCTACACTCCTAACATCTCTCTTGAGCCCAACACCCCTGGCAATCATGTCCGTGGGCTCATTAATCTCGAAACCCGTCGCTTCCATGAAGGACGTATTGTAGACACCTCTCTACAATTCGAAGAAGGTATCAATACCTCCTTCCGAACCATAGGATTGGAATGTCTTCTCGAAATTAACGAGAAAAATGTCCAAGGTTTGTATTGGAATTCTTTCGTCAAGTCGAACTCGTTCGTAACGAGGATCGCTCTCTATCTCTTTCGTTTTATATCAAAAAACAAAAATTCACTTTAAGCCTTAGGCATTTTGCTCACATTCTCCGAATTCCAAACCATGAACAATGTGCCTTCACCGAAGATTGGTCTCTTGATTCTCTCTTCAACTTTCGTGAATAAAATAGTCCATATTCCTCACACATACCCTCCCCGGAAGATTTACGTCGCATCATATGCAAACCTCGACCATATTACTCCAATCCAAACATTATCCTCACACAGGATATCCGAGAAGAGTACAAGCCTATTGCACTTATCTTGCGTGAGAATGTTTGGAGTCTTAAGGGAAATCGACAAATTCTTCCCGCTTGTTGTGCTCACATGTTGTACTATTTGCTAACACAACAACCATACAATCTCGCCTACTTCTTCGCAAGGAGAATTGTAAACCTTCAAGGTTCCAAGAATAAACTCATTCCATACGGAATGTTCTTGACGCGCCTCTATCACAATGTCACGCACTTTCATCCTCAATTTCAAAGTCCGTTATACGTACTTGTGAACAAGATGATGGAACTGCTGAACATTTCCCTCATGAAGACGTTCTTCATTCCTATACCCGACAACACTCATCAACCTTTTGATGATCCATCTAGCGAAAACACTTAAGCAACTTAGTACTCCAAAATAGGATCAATTCTCTTGTACTCGTGCTTTATTAAATGTAATCCAATTTCTTTTATGAAATAAAACATCTTACATTTGATATCTTAGAACTCCCTTTAGACTATCCTTAAGATACAATGCATTGCCTAGATCATTGCATACCTTTAGTAAAGGTTCTGCCTAGCAGATAGACAGATCCCAAATGTTGTACTAGACGGATCCCTACTCTTATGGAACCGTGGGATCCGTGAGACAGAAAATGCAATTGCAAGCATTGTATTTCAAACATATCCTTAGAACACCTCACACTAAGCTAAACATGGTATTTTAAGGCAAATTAAGTCCTTATCAAAGATAGGAAGATCTTGTCTACTCACTTTTCACATAGATCATACTCAAGGACGTTTATTGATCTATCGTTTCGTTTCCTAATCCATCACTCTTCCGCTCTCAAAACTCACACATCATATCTCATATGATTCCTCATATCTAAGCCTTAGAAATCTTTCGATTATGGCATAATTGCTCATTAATCATCCTCACCTCAAAATTGATCAAAGTTGATCAAAATCTAGTTTTCATATCTCAAAGCTTCTAGGATATCTTCCAAAACACTATCCTAAGACACAACCTGATCTCTAGGATCATTTAGTTTCATTTAACTTCAATTGACATCTTTAGTGTCATCTTTGCTCATCCATTGGTACTTTTGAAAGTTCCAAATCCTTCCATAAAAGACAATCATTAGCTACAACACTCATTGCCTTCAAACACTTAAGCACCCCTTTATTTAAAACACTTAGGAGGACTGAAACACTCAAGATGATATAAGTCTAGGATCTTAGAAACATCAATTCCACTCTTTCATAACTGCTGAACGCCGGATCCCTAGGATTAGCCTAGACGGATCCCTCTGAGAAGGGAACCGCGGGATCCGGATGACAATCTATGAAAAATCTTGCTAAAACAATCATTTCAACTCATCTTCCTAACTCAAACACTCCATCTCATCTTAAATGAGTTCCTAGAACAACACAACCTCTGTAGTTGACTCTCGTGCATGCTAATCATCACATTCCAATGAATCTTAGTGGCTTAAGGCTTAAATGCACTTTCCAAATCTCTTGGTTTATAAACCACCTTGTTAGGACCTCCATAGTCATCACTTTCATTCTAAATTTCAGCTTTTGCAATCTCTTCAAATCATCTCATCATGAGAAAAACCCCAAGTAACAACCTATCCACCAAAGAACCACCCATCAAAAGGGCTCGTGTTGTACACGAAATCTCTTCAACCGAATCATCTCCGGTCAAACCAACAAACCTTCATCATCCAATAAAACCAATTCCTAGAAGGATAGTACCCACAAAATTACCTATACCAAACACAACAATACCTCCTAGGCCAAACAATATCATTTCCACTAAACCATCACCTTTGATTCCTAGAGCTATCTCTTTTACATCCCCACAATCATCACCTCACTTCTACAATCTAGAGGACTTGCCACTTAGGCCGTCTCATCCGCTTCTGCCGACAACATTCTCCTCAGTAGGAGGAACAATGATTTAAAATCAAGGTGTTGAGTTAACACTTGCTCCGGCTTCCTTTTTGCCGTTTCCATCATATAATCCCATTTAGATTATAGGAAATCATCAAAGTCAACCACCCGACCATATGGAAGTTGACATTTCTTTACCACCATCATCATTCTTGATTGAACCATTCTTAAATGGACCTCCACCAATCCCTCCATCATTCGAGGCTCCTCAAACCGCTTCAATTGATCCTTTGAATCAAACCACTTCATTTCGTCCACCACCACTACCTAGCCATGACAAAGATTGCTATCATTGTCAACATGTTGAAAGTTTGATACATGAAGTACGAGAAGACCAACGTTTCATGTTCTATCATCTCCTCGAATGTTTCGACGAGATTAAACCTAAACATAACTTGAGCTAGAAGATTATAGTGGTGTCTAAGCTTCAAGCGTTAGTTGATCTAAGAAATTCCTAGTTACGTATTGTCTATTTTCTTATTTTTGAGTCATGTATATCATAACTCTTGTTTTATTAAATGGAATTTCATGCTACTTGTTATTTTGTTGAGCATATGATTACTTTGTTTTCAAATCTCATTTATGTGTTAACATTATTTGTTATTTCACCCTTGCTGAATTTGATCAGCTGATACGGATTCCTCAGAATAGCCTTGACGGATCCCTACTAGGAGGGAACCGCGGGATCCGTGAAGACAGGAAACTATTTTACTACTAAATTGCATCACATTTGCAGGAAATTTTGAATTATACTTGCTTTCTAACCTTTGTTTTGTAGTATTTCAATTCACACATGAAGACTTTGACATCCTAAAGCTAGGGGGAGCTTTATGTCAAAGCAATACATTGCAAATTACTTGCAATACTAGATTTATTTTTCATGACTTCCCATTGCAAAGTTGCAATCATCTAGGGGGAGCACACTCGTCTTTTAGACGAAATCCTTTGCAAACTTAGTTGCAAATGATCTAGATTAGAATTACTTTCTTGACGCCCTTACATAGGGATGGACTCGTCAAGGGGGAGTAAGACGAGATCTATTCCCGTTACTTGCTCTTTATTTTTTATTTTTTTTCTTTCACATGTTCTTCTTAAAAACAATGTGTTGCTTTTTCTTCAAACACTTTTTGTTTCGACAAAAAGGGGGAGAAGAAAGTAAAAACTACAAATTCAAACGTTTACGAATTTTAGCTTTTCCTTAAAATAATTTTATGTTTTGTCATCAACAAAAAGGGGGAGATTGTTAATACAAATAAGCCGTAAAAACGTTTATTTATATTTTACGATCTTCTAATGTTTTGTCGATAACAAAAGTAAAATCATATTAACGAAACAAATAAAATACGTAAATGGTTTGAACTAATAGTTTTCTAAGATATTCACATTTTCACATAAAACACTAAAACAAGTATAAGTGATTTTATGATCTAGATATATATGTACAACAACTAGTGTTTACATATTGGCTTAACAAGTATAAGTGATTTTATGATTTAGATATATATGTACAACAACTAGTGTTTACATATTGAGTTAACACACACTTAAGCTAAGTATACTAAAATGGGTAAAAACAAGTATATACTAAAATGGGTAAAAAACAAGTATATACTAAATAGATAAAAACTAGCAAATGGTTTTGACCCATAACCCATGGTTTTATATATACCACTTAACCAAGTTCAATGTATCCTTAAGGTACATTGTATCTAGAAAGAAAACCATGGATCAACCCATAACCCATGACCCATGACCCATAACCAAAAATACCCATGGGTAAAGAGGAGCGTTCCACGGATCCCTAGCTTTGTGCTAGCCGGATCCCAAGTGGAAGGGATTCGTGGGATCCGTGGGAACAGTAGGATTTTTCCTCTATAAATAGTGAGCCATTTCTTCATTATTTCTCACCCCCTTCAATCCCCTTTCTAACACACTTTCTCCCTTGAGTTAGATCTCACTAACCTTAGATCCAAGAGATCTATGTTTGTAGTTTTGTTTTTGTGTGATCTTTTAGGTTCCTCTTAAAGGCAAGATCACCACCTTTGAAGTCGAGCAAGCTCAAGTCCATGAGTTGCTATGCTTCCTCATCATGAAGGCTACTGAAGTCTTCTTGTTGATGATTCCTTTCTTTGTTCAAGGAAGTGTAGTGTTGAAGACATTAGTGAAACATGTCTCAAGTGTCAAGACAAAGATATTAGTGAAGGGTATCTATCGTCTATAGGATAAGCACTTGTGGTAGGTGCTTAGAAGTCAAGACAAAGAAGCATTAGTGAAAGGTGCTTAGAAGTCAAGACAAGGAAGCACTAGTGAAAGGTGCTTAGAAGTGAAGACACAAGACATTAGTGAAAAGTGTCTTGTAGATCTAGTCAAAGGCATTAGTGAAAGATACCTTAGATGTACAATCGATATGGTGTGTTTCGATGTACAAGACAGACTAGTATAGGATCCAAGGATATTGATATCCTTGATGATGTTGTAAAGGAGTAGATCTCCTATGGGATTAGTCGTTTGTGTAGTGTGGTAGTAGTTCCTCCATTGAAATGGAACTAGGTACTTAGCCTAGTACCTTATAAAGGGTAGGCGACGTTGTGAAGGTGTAGTTCACCTAAGGTGTGAATGAACTAGGTACTTAGCCTAGTACCTTATAAAGGGTAGGCGACATTGTGTAGGAGTGGTTCACCTTGGAGTGAAAGAACCCGGTGGTTAGCCTAGTACCGGAAAAAGAGTAGGCGACGTTGTAAAGGCTTCTCTGCCATAAGGAGCTTGGTGTAGTGATTATGAACTCTCGAGTAGGTGACTCGGGGAGTGGAGTAGGGCAAGGAAGGTGACCTTGTAGCAGAACCACTATAAATACTTGCGTTGTGGTTTTGTGCTTCTTACTCTTTTCTTTCATTACATATCTTTATATGCTTGTTTATCAACATCCAACACACACAACAAAATAGATTGACATAAGTCGATCTAAATAGATTAAAAAGAAGTTTTAATTGGTAAAACTATTCAACCCCCCCTTCTAGATTTCCACACACGGTTAAATAGAGAAGAACTCTGATTTTTCACCACAATCCTTATCTCTTCTTTCTTCTAAGCTTCAGTAAGAGGTCTCTCTCTCTCTTTGCCTTATTCTTTTGAGCACTTAGGGCTTTCCTCTTGGTTGCTGCTTCGAGTTTTAATCGCTGTCCTCGAGCCACCTTTTGAGCCACAAAAGACTCACTATCGAAGTCTGCACCTAAGATACTTTAAGCAAGTTTTGGAATTGAAATGACTTGCTGAGTATAAGCATCCCAATGAGTATCAGGGAGCTGAGTACGCATTTCATCCAGTTCCCTTAATCTCTCAGGAGGCAAAGTAGAGAAAGATTGTTCTGAAAGTGCTTTAGCGACTTCTTCATTTTTCCTCACCTCTGCAAACTCAGCAAACCTGCTTTCTTGTTCTCGCCTTTCCTGTTTAGATACCAGTTCTGGACCAAGCTCATCTTCAGTCATTACACCTTTCTCTTTATTAGCAGACTCATGAACAACATCAGCAGAAGGAGTATCACCAATTGGAACTTCAGTAGAAACATTTTGAGAGATACCTTCAACCGGTGTGGAAAGGACATCAGCTGCAGTATTCACATCAAAATTTCTTCCTGCAAGGAACACTGCTTGATCATCTGCTGAAGGGGTAAGGCATGATGGTTCATGAACAGATGCATGTTGATCAGGTGTAGATTCAACATCCTCCATTTGAACATCAACAGATGCAGCATTGTCAACACTTGGTTCCTTATTCTTTGGAGACTCAGCAACAATGGTAAGAGAGACAAGAGAGGTTTGAGCTGCATCAGCCAAGATTCCAAGAGATTTACAATAAGAATCATCTTGCTCCTCATCAGAAGAAACCAGAACTTTCCTTTTACTCCTCTTTTCAAGTCGGTCCTCTAGCTCTTTAACTTTGTTCCCCAGCTCCACAATCTCACCACTGAGAGAGGACTTAGTTTGAGCAAGCTCCTTTTTGAGATCATTAACTTCTGCAGTATACCTGTTCACTAGAGCATAGACAGAAGTTAGTGTAATGGTGTCCTCAGCTCCACCAACTGATTGCTCAGTGGTAATGGGAGCTTCATTGGACCTTTCAGGGGAATTATGGTCATGCTCAAAATGAGGAGAAACATCATTAAAGGTTCTCTTTGAGGACTAGGAGTGGACATCCTGTTCAGGTCAGTCTCAACTTCATCAACGGAAGCCTGTGAAGGTGGTGGACCAGGACTTGGTCTAGGTGAAGGTATAGGTGGAGTTTGGTCAGGAGAAACATTAGATGCTTCAGCAGCTGTAGAAGGGCCCTCATCAATGTTGACTGATGGATTACCATCAGTAGCAACAATTGGAGAAGGTGGGTCATTAGCAACATTCTCCTCATCAGCAGCCTCATTTCCTTGAGGCAACATAGCTGCTGACAAAGGATGATGTGCCCCCTCAAAGTGAGTTCTCATCGAGGCAAATAATTTAGCAGTGAGACCTCCTATGGGATAAAAGGCTTGGGTTTGTGTAGTGGTATCTAAGATCATTTGCAAGAACCTAGGGTACATCAAAAACTTATGCTGTTTCCTATTCATATTTTCGACCAAATTATCAAAAATAAACTTAGTAAATTATAAGTTAACCCTTGAGAAATACACACAATACCACATGCGAATTGGGTAGAGAATTGATCCCACGCTCCTGATTTGTTGCTAATGCACTGAAGCAGTGTGTGAACCAAGAATCTCCACATAGGACAAAAATGCATTTTCAACCATATGTCCGTCCTTGTACCTTGATACCCAATAGCTCTCAGCCCTGAAAGTATCTCCATTGTACTTGAGTGATAAACCCCATCAGCATCATCCAAGCGAAGCTTTCTCCTTATCAACTCCTCTGTGACCACATGCTCTATTTCGTCAACCATAGCAACAATCTCTGTTTCACTTCGTTTTGAAGCAGATGCCTAAAATTGTTTAACCAACGATTCATAAATCACATTAGGAGAATGCGTTAAGGCATAGTGAATCTTAGACCTTTTCAAGAACTCCACCATTGGTTCATACAACTCATCGCCCTTAGCTTTTCCCAGAAATACAACTTTATTATGATCTTTCTTAAATTGAAGCGCCATGAGTGATATGGTGATTTAGTGTTATGATTCTTGTTAGGAATTAGAAATTCCAGGTATTAAAGAGTCGGTCACCTCAAGTATATGTAATCATTAGAAAGCTCGTAGTCGTAGTTGTTTTATGTTAAGTAGTATTTAGTTAAGTAACACCGTGAAAGACGGACGGGTCTTTACCCACTGTATGCCTGATCCACAGCCCGATGTGTGGCGATTTATGTAAGACTATAAATACTCTCTACCTCCCAAGGTAGAGAGTTGGAGCTCATAATAATATCTTTCACTTTCTCTCACTAAGTTCCCTAAACCTCTAACTTTCTCTCTCTAGAACCTCATTCATACGCCACTTTGTGTTATGGTTTGATGTGTATGTGAAAACTAATATCTAACAATTGGTATCAAGAGCCATGGTTAGGTCATATCTTACACATCTTTGGATTTCTAGTGGTTTTTAGGTGGTTTTTGAGTTTGAAAAAGTTTAGTGGTTTTTGCATCATTTGGGTGATTTCTAGTGTTAAAGTTAAGATTTTGATAGTACTTTTGTGTTTAGAATCATCACAAGTGTTTAGGTTTTGATTTGGTAAGCTTGAATCATCGTGGTTGGGTTGTTTTTGGATTGAAAAGTGGTGTTTTTGAGATTTTCTTGCTAGCGACTTGAGCCACGGATTGTTATTCTTAGTAGCGACTTGCTTTACAATTTTGTAGCGAGTTGTAGTTTTTGGAGCTAGCGACTTAGCCCTAGCGACTTACAGTACAAGTAGTGGACTCTCCACTACGGGTAGCGACTTGGTGTTAGCGACTTGGTCTGTAGCGAGTTGCTATTTAGCGACTTGAATCTTTAGCGACTTGATTAGCGAATTGCTGCCAAATTTTTGCTAGCGACTTGAGGCTTAGCGAGTTACTATTTAGCGACTTGCCTTTGTTTAGCGACTTGGGACTTTAGCGACTTGGTGGTATAGCGAATTAGGTGTTAGCGACTTGGTGCTTAGCGACTTGGTTCAAGGGTTATAGCGACTTGGTTGATTTTTACGAAGAAGAGGTTTGACCAAAGTTGACTTTTTACGTCAAAACTTCAAACGGCCATAACTTTTGATCCGTAACTCCCTTTTCAGCTAAATACCTGTCAAAATGACCGGAACAGCCTGAATATTGTGAGGTTTCAATACGATGTTGTGAAACGAATTTTTCGAGGCCCAAATCCTCTCTGAAAGGAAGTTATTGAGCTTTTAAGTTTTTAGACCTAAATTTCTCCATAAAATCGTGCAACAACCAACCCAAATCACAACCAAACAACATCTCTGCTTATCCCACAAACAATCATAAGACCTAACACACAATTTTCTATCATTGTGTCAATCCATCAGTCATCTTAACACATTCCATTGGTCATTGCTTAACCGTTTGGTCTTGATTTTAATAAAATCCCGCGAAAGATTCTATTTCTCGGTTTAAATCATAGACTTGTAAAATCCCGTGCATTCTACCACATCATGTCTTACTCTACTGACCTAGTGATTTCAGAAGTGCTTAAATTGTATGATGATGTGGATAATAATGATAATGGATGCTTCACTGAACGATTAAAGATGTTTGAATTAAACAACGAGGATGTGAGATCTTCATGTTCTGAGTACAATGAGAATAAATTGTACCTGCTACAAAATGCCATGCAAATGGAATGCAGCATTGAGCCCTATCAACTACTTCATCTGCACCTCATACAGTTGTTATCCATAGCTGGGGATCGAACATGTAGTGCTCTTTTCCGCCTGGACTTACCTACATTGACAAGAAGCTTGCTGTTGAACTTAGAGCATTTAAAGCTGCAACTTACCAATGAAGAAGTTCAAAAGGATGGTTCCAGTGCAGCTCTTCAAGTAATCTACAAAAAATTTCAGCCATTCATCATGGGAATATTCGCAGATTACGATCAACACTTGACTGGAATTTCCTTCAAAAACACATCTGTAATGGAAATTGAGAATTCATTGAGACATTTATCCAACTCACGGATAATGTGAAAAGTACATTGAGGAAAGCGCACAAAAGGATGAAAAAGTGAATGAGTGTCAGGTGCAGTTGAGAGATTGTTGTGATAAGTTGGGTAATGTATCTGTGGAAGAATCGGGTGTTGCTGAATGCAGAATGTTAGAGAAAACAAATAATGATGAGCCGGACAATGCTAAAATAGAATCTTCATGCTCATGTTCACAAGAGAGAGAGGTGCACCAGTCACAACCCGTGTAAGCTAATGCAAAGGAACGCTCCATGGAAGCTTCGGATGTACCCAAGATAGAGATGCACCGGACATAACCTGACGTTAATGCAGAGGAAAGTTGCATGAAAGTTTCTGCAGTACCTAGGTATGCATCTTCTTCTCAAAATGATGATTATGAATTGCATGAGTACACTGCATTTGTGCTTGATGATTCCTTGACCACTGAACTCAATACCTATAAGGATCAAGTTGCCATATACGAACAACGTGCTAAGTTTGAACTTACCACTCGTGAGCAGGAGATGGATATCCAAATGCGTACAATTATTAGAAAAAGTAATTTTAGAGAAGAAGTATTAAAACAAGAGTTAAACTCCTTACAAGAAAAGCTTTCCAAAACTGCTAAGCAAAAACACGAACTTCAAGAAAATGTTAAAATGCTTAAGCAAGAATTCAAGGCTAAGGAATCAAAACTTTTGAATGATTTTTCCAATCTAAAAACTTTGAAAAACAAGCTTGAAAATAAGTTGTACGTACAAGGGAATACCATTCAAACTGCTCACATGATCACTAAGCATCGAGTCTTAAGCGATAAGCATAGCATTCCCCTTGTTGAGGAACCAAATCCAGAGGTAATTAAAAAGGCTAGGAATGCTCATAAGGTGCTTTATGATGGTAATGAAATCCTTAAGCCTAGGCAGAAACCTAGTTGCGTTGAGTGCACTGAGGAAGATAAGAAATCAGATGAAGTCACTAGGGAGAAAATGAATAAGAAGTTAGAAGATCCCGAGTGTAAAAAGAATAACATAACGATCAAACCCCATAATTACACTAAAGAAAATTGGATCTCCTTGAACAAGTTTAAGCCTCAGACTCTATTAACCCCTGAACAAGTGTTATGGAAAAAGGATTTAGATAAGCAAAAAGCAGAGAATCTTGTTGTAACGAACCCTCCCCTTAGGAAAATGCCTAGAGCGACTGAGTATCCTCCGAATACACCAATGCATCTTGTTCCTAGAACAATTGCCACTAAAAGCAAGACCTTAATTAGTCAATATGTTATCTTTCAACTATTTGTTGATTTTGAGAAAACTTGCAAGAAAAGGATCACACCCACTAGTATTACTGAAGGAGAAAGGGGTTTTGAGCAAACTAAAGAATGTTATTTAACTGAAGTCATGCCTTTCTTTAAACAACTAAAAGATCATTTTGAGAGTCTTAAAAAAGGAGTGAATTCAAACATTAAAGAAATGGAAAAGGAATTTGATGCAATGATTGTTGAGGTTAGTGATTATGAGAGAGAATTAAAATATAATGAGATTGAGAGGAAGAACTTGCATACACTGAATGAGAATCTGATTTCTGAATGTATTGCTCAAGATGTGTTTTTCACTGCTACAAATTGTTCCATTAATGCTTCTCAATTTCATGAATTATCTGTTGCTCTGAAAGTCTCCCATGATCGTGTCATTGAGCTTGAAACAACAAATTCAAAATTGCATGAGAAAATAGAACAGGATGATCATGATAACTTGGTCAAACATTATTCTAAATTAGAAGTTGAACATCTTGCTTTGCAATTAAAACATCAACATCTCAAAGAAAATGTTAAAACCTCAAATATCAAGACATCCTCTGATGCTCCTGAGTTTCATCCAGTTTTTGAAATTAGCAAACGTGATGAACAAATTCGAGCTCATTATAACACGATCAAAAGATTGAAAGCCCAAATTTCACAACTGAAAGGTGAAAAGAAGGATGTGACTGGTTCCCATATGCCTCCTCCTTTAGATTCTCAAAATTTCCAACTTCAAAACATAATTGATAACTTGCAAAAGGAAAATGATTGTTTTAAAGCTGAAATTTCAAAGGTTAATGATCAAAACAAAGAGTTATGTGATTCATTTAAAGTTAATCATGATAAACAAATTGAAAAGATAACTTCTTCACTTAACGATATTGAGAATCAAGGCGTGAGGTGAAAGGAAAGTTGCCAATCCCAAATTGCAAATACTCTGTTCCTAAGGTTTCTGCTTATGATAAATATGCTATCGATATGTTATATATTCCCCCGCCCATTAGGAATAATGAACTTGCACATAAAGCATATCTCTCATACCTTAAGGACAGTTTGAAGGGTCTCCGTGAGATTGTTGAAGATGAAAGATTAGAAAAACCTTTTGATAGTACTATAGCCTATGCCTGCATGGATGCCAAACGATCTCAAGAACTCTTAGAGTATGTAATTGTCACAAGTCCAAAATCTAGCAATAGGCGAGATAGAATAGTTGTGCCTTGTTCTATGCCTAAAGCCAAGCATGTGACCCTTGATATGCCTTGTTCCATGTCAAAATTCAAGCAAGCAACCTTTGATGTGCCTCCTAGAATTTCAGATCCCAGCACTTCTAGACCAGAAATGCAGAAAGTAGTGAAGCCATGTAATGTTCCCATCGTTACTTCTACAGATATTAAGATTGGCACTAAAGTTAGCGGGTCAAAACCTAGAAGTAATGCAAAGAAGGATAGGATTACGCAAACTAAAAGTGTTCATGATAAGGAAGTTAAAGAACACCATAGGGACAAGAAGTTTGATTTGAACAAAAAGAATCGTGTTAGTTCTAGTATTAGCTCTAAGCTTACTGAAATTAATTTGAGGCCTCATGCTGTCTGCAAAACATGTAAAAAATGTTTATTTTATGGTAATCATGATAAATGTGATGTGTTATTTCTGAGGTCTAAAATTCATAACCCAGTTAAGAAAGCTTGGAGAGCGAAACAGATTAAGCAATCTTGGAAACCTACAGGGAATGTGTTTACAAATGTAGGATTTCAGTGGAAGCCCACAGGTCGAATATTAACGAATGGCAAACCTTACCCCTTAGCTAGATCTACTATTCCTAGAATAGTGCCTGTTAAGGTTTGGAAGCCAACTGGTAGAATAATCCCATTAAGCACAAAATGTCATTTGACTAAGTCCGATGCTTCTACTAGTTCAGCTCCTAGGGATAATGCCATTGCATCTAGGGTTTTTCTGATTCAAAGATCTGTTTGTGCTAACCAAAATGAACCCATCAGCACGTGGGGATCCAATGTTTCCAATTCTCTGTCTTGATCATTTGTCCAAAGCAGGTCGTACAAATCGTCCCTTGGTATTTGGATTCGGACGGCTCTAAACATATGACTGGGCTCTTAACAATGACGTCTGTTCACATCGGTTCGAGCCTCGTTCTTCAACACAATGGTGTCTGCGAGATAACACTTGCCCCGTTCTTCAAAGAAAAGAAAAGTGTACTCTTCGGCGCTTTTATCTTCAGCTAAAGAGAAATTCTCTCATGAATGGCCATACTCATCTACATTCTTCATCAACAAGCTTCATGTTTTTCCATGCTCATTCAGTCATCAAGTGGATCTACGTTCATTGGTGTATACTCTTATTCTCTTGTTAAATCAAAAAATGGCAACTTCGGATGCAATTTTTGAGGGGGAGAAGAGTGAATATACTACATGATGATGGATGTTTGAATAATGGTTATACGACTTAATTTTTGATGATGATGAGTGTATATTCTTTTTGATGAAGAATGAATATACTAAGGATAACTGGGATTCATTGTTTTGATTTTTGATGACTCTCCTCCAACGCCTAATGCTTCACTTACTAAGGATAATTGGGAATCAATTTTTGGGATTCATTGTTTTTCAAAGATATGTTTGATGAGTACTTTCAACCTCTAACGAATGTTGATCATCCAGCTTCTGAAGCTCATGCTCCAGTTTTTATTGACTCAACTGGTTCACCATCTAAGAAGTACTTCTTGGAATTCTCAAGAAACCTTATCTCCAGTTATTTTACAAGGCGTTTATAATGACTATCATGATATTGTAAGTTGCACTATTGAATAATGATCCGCTCTTTGGTATTCCTGTGCCAAATCTTCACGGATTGTTGTTCATGGATAATGATCCGCTCTTTGGTATTCCTTTGCCAAATCTTTACGGATTATTGTTCCTCTCATTGTGCACGCTATAAATCAACCACATGAACATTAAGGAAAATGACTACCTCATTCGCTCGAAGACATTTGTGGTGAATCTTCCAGATCAGTCTCGACATGTATACCTTTAGGAAGAATGCATTAATGTCGAGAAATCATTTGTTCCGGTTCATTCAGTGGATCGACGTACATCCGGTTGTACGTTTATTCACGTGTTGGGCATTTGACACAAGCTGATTACTTCGGAGTTAATCAATTATCACTTATTTGAGATTGAAGTTAAATTTCAAAGGCGTGTTCTTATTTGATAGCTTGCTCGGGTCTAAGAATTTTAAGTTGAAGACTTGGTTTATCTAGTTACCAGCTGTCGGGATGGATGGTTGAAGATCTGGTTAACTATCACTTTAAGGAGTTACGTAGTTTTACTCAGTGACACACGTAAATGACGTTGTGGATAATCGCAAGAGGTGTTAAAGTCTTATACTTTGGTTCAAGTGATTGAGTACTTAGAGATTTGCTTGAAGCATAAATTCTCGACACTGTTCTTCCAACATTAGTGCAAGCCTAAGATGCAAATGCACGGGAATTCTTCTTGATTTCAAGTTTGGTATATCAGGTTTTCTTCATCAGTGGTCACTTCAAATTGTCTACATATGGGTTGATAAAGATAGTCAGAGAGAGTTTCTATCGCAGTGGTCCTATGGCTCCTGGACACTCCAATTCAGGACCCGCACGTCAAAACAATCCCATTGGTTCATCTCTTGTTCCAAACTCTTCTCAAGAAACTCCATATGTACCTCCATCTGAAGATGATTTAAGGAAATTGTTTGATCCCATGTTTGATGAACTTTATGATCCAAGTACTAATGAGGTGTCGATTCCTACAACAGAGGCTACTCATATTCCTGTGAATGAAGGCAATCCCTCAGTCTCAATATCTTTAAGTCAAGAAGCACCTGCTGATCCTTGATCTCTTCAACAAATCATCATTCTTCAAATGTACATCATGGAAATGTTTCTCGCATCAATGATGAAGTTAATCCCTTTGCTACTCCTGAAGATGCTCCATTTGAAAACATATTTGCCTCTGAATCATCATCAGAACCATCTTCTTCAGGAGACATCGACTCAGCTACCTCAGTCCCTCAACAACTGCCACATGAACACCTCATAAAATGGACTCACGATCATCCATTAGACAACATCATTGGAAATCCCTCTCATCCCAGTATCAACCCGGAAACAACTTGCAACAGATGCCTTATGGTGCTTCTTCAACTCCGTACTATCTAAGATCAAACCAAAGGATGTTAAAACCGCCATGAATGAAGATAGCTGGTTCAATGCCATGCAAGATGAGATTCATGAGTTTGATCGACTTGATATATGGGAGTTAGTACTGCTCAGATGTGCTATGATTATTGCTCTAAAATGGATCTTCAAAGTGAAACTTGATGAGCATGGTGATGTGTTGAAGAACAAGGCTCGATTAGTTTCTAAAGGATACCGTCAAGAGGAGGGTATAGACTTTGAAGAACCTTTTGCTCCTGTTGCTCGAATCGAGGCAATCAGAATCTTTCGGCTAATGCGCTAGTAAGAACATGGTAGTCTATCGGATGGATGTGAAGGCGGCATTTCGAAGCGGAGATCTTAAAGAAGTCGTCTACGCCGCCAACCCTGAAGGATTTCTGAATCAAGAGCATCCTACTCACGTTTATTGTTTGAAGAAGGCTCTTTACGGTTTAAAGCAAGCTCCAAGGGCATGGTATGATACACTGTCAAAGTTTCTTCTATCAACCGGATTCATCAAAGGAGCAGTTGATCCCACATTGTTCACCAGGAAGTCAGGCAAACATTTAATTCATGTTCAAATTTATGTTGATGATATTATATTTGCCTCGACAGACCCAATGGAATGTGATCATTTTTCAAATGAAATGAGTTCAAAATTTCAAATGTCAATGATGGGACAAATGTCATTTTTCTTGGGATTACAAATTTCACAAAGTCCCGGAGGCATTTTTATAAATCAATCTAAATATGCCACTGAGATCTTAAAGAAATTTGGATTTGATTCAAGTGACCCTGTTGACACTCCCATGATTGATCGAACCAAACTAGATGAGGACCTCTCAGGGATCATGATTGACCAAACAAAATATCGTAGTATGATTGGATCCCTGATGTACCTCACAGCTAGTAGACCAGACATCTTGTTCGCTGTTTGCATGTGTGCTAGATACCAGGCTAAGCCTACTAAAAAGCACCTTGAAGCGGTTAAACGGGTCTTTCGGTATCTCCAAGGAACCATCAATATGGGTCTTTGGTACCCGAAAGACACCGGTATGTCACTAACAGCATATCTGGATGCGATCATGCAGGTGTCAAGATACTCGTCGAGTATGCGTCCGGAGGTGCTCAGTTTTGGGTGATAAGCTTGTGAGTTGGTCTTCAAAGAAGCAAATGAGTACTTCTATTTCCTCTAGAGAGGCTGAATACATAGCCATGTCATCCTGTTGTGCTCAAATCTTATGGATGAGATCTCAACTAACTGACTATGGCTTTGAATTCAACAAAATTCCCTCATCTTGTGATAATAAAAGTGCTATTGCTCTCTCATGCAACAACGTTCAACACTCAAGAGAAAAGCATATCGACATTCGACATCATTTCATCAGGGAACAAGTGGAAAAAGGTGTGGTGGAACTCTATTTTGTGAGGTCTGAATATCGGTTAGCAGACATCTTCACCAAAGCTCTTCCAAGAGAACATTTTGAGTTTATTCTTCCACGACTTGGCTTGAAAAGCCTTCAACCTGAAACACTCAAACGTCTTCAGGAGGAAGACGAGGAGTAAAGGTCTATCTTCATCTATCTCTTGTAAATATTTATTCGAAAATCAAAATACAAAATTATAAAATCCTCAAAAATCAAATAGAAAAATATAAAATCCTTCAAAATCCTTCAAAATCCATAAATATTTGAAAAATTCGAAAAATATTCAAAAAAAATATTGTCATTTTGTCATGTTTCTCTCGATTCGACAATATCTACGGCACTTTGTGTCATTCAAAGAATGACACGGGACTTTTGATGTTGTTCGAATTCTTAAAAAAATAAATAAATAAATAAATAAAATAAAATCAAAAAATCAAAAAATTATTTTTGGGAGAAAGAGAAAATGGTTTATTGTCATCTTCAGGCAATAACCCGGTTTTAAAAGAAAGAACAGAGCCATGTTTTATCATGTTTTCAAATTCCATGCTCTGATTCTATAAACATTTATCTACTGAAAACTAAATGCTTTGAAAAATAACTCGATCTCTATTTTTGATAATCATCAGGACTTATTTGTCAAAATCTCTATCTCTCAATCAACAACCTATGTCATTGATTGAGGGGAGAATGATTTCAATTAAATTAAAAGTTATTTGGCATTAAATTGTTTTCAAAAGATGTACATGCATGTTTTATCAATGGAGTCAATCCTTATCAGTTCAAACGCTTTCATAATCAAGTCACAATTCTCCTTTAATGCTTTCAAAATCAATTTAAATCTATAAGAGATCACAAATCTCAAATGATTTGATAATTGTGATCGGGGGAGAATGTGTGATTTAAATTGGATTTAAACTGATAATTCGGTAAATGGTTTTATAAGGATGTACATGCTATCCTTCCCACATGTGACAAACGATTTCAAATTTTCAATGCACATGTTGAGGGGGAGCATCTATCTTAAACCTATGATTTGAAACGTGATCATTTATCTCAATGTGCAGGTTCCCTCTAGTATGTGCAAAACTCCTTTCAAACCTAGAAGCACATATTGAGGGGGAGCAAAATCATGAAAATCTCATCCTTCCCCAAAATGCTTTATCTACTTGATTCGATTTGGGAAGTGATGTTGATATCTTTTAGAAAATGGTATTCAAAGAAGTTAATTCTTCCTCTTGCCTCCGTGTGCAAAACGATTTCAAACATTTGATGCACATGTTGAGGGGGAGCACTTATTCTAAAAATATCAAAAACAATTTAGGTACAAAATGTTTTGATAATATATCACAAGTATCTAGATTGATTTTCA
Source organism: Chrysanthemum makinoi (assembly GCA_910596185.1). Lineage (NCBI taxonomy): Eukaryota > Viridiplantae > Streptophyta > Magnoliopsida > Asterales > Asteraceae > Chrysanthemum > Chrysanthemum makinoi. The sequence continues at coordinate 76,167,348 of OU343223.1, read as the reverse complement.
AATGGTTTTCAATTGGTTCTAATGGCAGATGAACAATACCAAATAGACCGACAAACTTTACTTTATGTACGGTGATATAAGGATGATAAGGTTAGGTATTGTTTCCCATGATCTGCCAGAACTGGAGGGATCTACCCAGGGACAATCCACTAGTTAGTGTAGAAGTCCTTAGGTATGATGATAAAAGGAGAAAAGTGAGATATGGGAAGAGTGCGGACTGAGACAGAGCAAGTACTGGAATAAACCCAACAAGGTTCTTGCTATGAAGTCTCGGTAAGCACTGAAAGGGTTGAAGAATTAAAAAGAATTGAATGAGAAAAGGGTGAAAACAAATAGCCCTCCATTTATTCAACCTTAGGGCAGAAACCGGGTTCAATTCATATGCTACTTATGGTAACATCGGTATTGAAGACAAGACGTCATGGACCCAGTGACGCACTACACTTCAACTTTCCAAACCACTCAAGTTCCTCTTAAAAGGACTTGTTTCATTCTCACGGGGAACCGAAATTATCTATCGACTTTCTCTTAGAGATTGTTGATATTGAAGAAGGAGACCCTCTCCCTAGTCCCCGACACAGGATCCAAATATGCACAAATTGAGTCTAGAGCCACGAGATCATCAATAAATCTCATTAGGACACTTTCAATGAAGACTCTCTGTTTCACACAATGTGGAAAGAGAGATTATATCTTGAGTCCTACACATTATCCTTGTGGTATTGCCAGAACATCTGAGTGATGTGTATACATATTCACAATGAAGATGAAAAGCCTTCTGGAGCCAACTTCTAACAAGCTCCTGGTAGGTGGCATGTGAGATCTATTGTATGGATCAACCATGTGACAAGCTGAACGAGAAACAATGGGGCGATTCAATCTCTTGAATCAATCCTGGTTCAGGGTATGGATTGACGGATACCTTTGAAAAACCGGTCTTTGTTCTTAACAACTCTTTTCTTTAGCACATCGACCATGTACTCATTTTTCAAACCAAAAGGTAGTTTCAATAAAACCTTCGTTGTATTGCAAAAACAATTTCTATTGAGCAATACACGATTGTTTTTCAAATCTCTTTTCATAAATCAGTGGACTTAAAATATTGGTTCACTCACTCCGTGTTGTCTTCTTTGAGACGTTCGGTTTGAAACACTAGAACATTTGTGAAACCTGTCAAGGAATTCTTAGGAATCCTACCGATCACAGGCGGTACTTGTACTAATCAGCGGGAACCGTGGGCCGTGTACCTTAATTCAATGAAAGTGATCAAAGACACTTTCGTGCGATTTATTGCTAACTATTGTATGCAGGTACACCGACGTTCTGTTGATCGGAATGAAGCGGTCAATCCATAGCCGCATGCTCACTTAACAAATTCATCTCAAAAGAAATCATGATTAGTGCATCAATGACTCTGATATTTTTCACTCCATGCTTACGCTACTGGCTGCGCCAATATCATGATTCAACAAATGCTTCGCTACTCTGATGAGAAGATATCATGATCCAGAATGTGAGCATGTCGATCCTAAAGTCACAACATCACATAATACCAACACCACAAAGGATGTGTCAGAGATTTTTGATTGCTGATGATCTCAAAAGATGGCTCAAAATTATTATCACGTGGATCAGTAAAAGACCTCCTCTTGGAGTAACCAAACATGCAATGTGAAGAATCAATGACTACGAGCTTAGAAGCAAAGGACTACATCAAGAATGCAAGAACAATTTTTAATGTAATATCTTTTTGTATTCAATGTAATTTTGGTACATGATTGAGGTGACCTCCCTTAGGGGGAGATTGTTAGGAATTAGAAATTCCGGGTATTAAAGAGTCGGTCACCTCAAGTATATGTAATCATTAGAAAGCTCGTAGTCGTAGTTGTTTTATGTTAAGTAGTATTTAGTTAAGTAACACCGTGGAAGACGGACGGGTCTTTACCCACTGTATGCCTGATCCACATCCCGATGTGTGGCGATTTATGTAAGACTATAAATACTCTCTACCTCCCAAGGTAGAGAGTTGGAGCTCATAATAATATCTTTCACTTTCTCTCACTAAGTTCCCTAAACCTCTAACTTTCTCTCTCTAGAACCTCATTCATACGCCACTTTGTGTTATGGTTTGATGTGTATGTGAAAACTAATATCTAACAATTCTTGTAACTGAAAGTGTTTTGGAAGTGAGAGGAGAGGGAATTTGGTTATTTTGAAGTAAGGAAATGTGAATAACGGTTTGGTAGAAGTTGCCCCAAAATGTAGTCAAAAAGTATCGGAAATTTTGTTGACCATATCCTACGTGTATTTCAACTTTAACCAAAGGCAAATTAAGGTTTCAGCAGAAACACGGTCAATCTGCTGAAGTAATGCACTTCAGCAGAAACCACTCAGGATAAGGATATCTTAAGTGAAAATCTGGAGCGTCACTGTGCCAACTAACTCGCATTAATTTACATTAACCCTTGCATCCGTCTATATAAAAATCCCAATGCACACTTAATCCTTATCTTTTACCCCCAATTTTCACCACAAAACCCTAAATTCACTATGAACCACAATCAACCATAATACACCATGAGTACTAAACCAGAGGTTGTTAATCCAACCTCTTCTCCATCATCATCATCAAGTGATTTTCTTCAGTTCTTCCCATATCCATATGACCCTCGACCTTTGAAATCCCCATTTCTCAGTTCTTCAGATGATGATAGTGTAGTGAATCCAAGTGAGTCTTCTGATGACTCTGATGGGTCCACTAAGAAGAGAACATCTTACTCCCAACCTCCAGCACCTCATCCTCAACAGAGGCCTTGTGCCGAAGGAGAGGTGGTGCTTGCTCTTCCTGCACCATGTTTTGGTGCATCATCACACATCGTATAGAGGAAGAGCTTAAGGAACGTGGATGGATTGCTTTTTGGTGAAACCAAGTAGATGAAGCACAAAGGACATGCGTGGTCATCTTCATCATCATCATTTTCATCAATCCATCCTTCCCATTTTGATCCTTAGCATCTTCGTCGTACCGGTCATGCATATCCAGCCATCAAGATAGAAGGAATGGGTGGTTATGCAAGACTTCACAAATGCATATCCAGCAGCTGGAATGGAAGAAATGAACGATCATGCGTATCCAACAGCTGTTGGAATAGATGATATGGGCTAGTGTAGGATTAGTAGATCATGTATAGTACTTTTCTTGTAGTTGCATTTGAAGTTGATTGAATTTTGTAAGTTGCAAGCTGTAAACTGTTTCTTGAATGAATGAAAGAACAATTTGACTTCAATTACTTCTCTTCAGTACTTTATCTTCAGTGAAATCAAATTGTTCACTTCAGTGCTTTGATTTTAGTAGAAACAAGCTTTTAAGCTTACTTGACCATTTACCAACGAACCACACTTGAAGAACTTGAACTATGATAGGCAAACTGCAAAACAGACACATAAACACACAAGAACAAAACAGAGACAAACAAACTAAAATATTATTAGCAAGTTAGTGTTAGCAAACAAGATTATACATAATAATATACAAAGTTTACTACAAAATCCTCCCCTGAGGCATATGCCTCCCCTGAGGCCTATGCCTCCCCTTAAACATTGCAGTTAAGGGTTAAGCATTCCAATATTGACCACAATGTGTTGAAACCTTGGTCCATCAAAAGCTTTGGTTAACAGATCTGCCACATTATCATTAGTATGAATTTTAGCCACTTTTATCAAATGTTTTTCATATGCATCTCTTATAAAGTGGTGCATGATTTCAATGTGTTTAGTTCTACTTGTGAAAAACTGGATTTTTAACAATGCATATGGTACTTTGATTATCAATAAAATTGTTGTGTTCATGAAGTTATACCCATAATCCAACAATTGATTTTGAATACAAAGGACCGTCCACAACAATTCTGCGACAACATACTCTGCTTCAGTAGTTGAGGTAGCCACAATGGTTTGTTTATTGCATTGCCAAGAAATCAACCTCTTTCCAAGGAATTGGCAACCTCCAGTTGTGGATCTCCTATCCAGATTTGCACCATCATAATCACTGTCACTATATGCTTCCAGCTTAAAAGGAGACTCTTTTGGGTACCAAAGGCCTAAATGAGGTTGGCCTTTGAGGTACTTAAAGATCTTTTTGACTGCATTGAGATGGGAAGCAAGTAGAGTGACTTGATGTCGAGAACAAACACTCACAGCAAAAGTAATATCAGGCCTTGAAGCTGTTAGATACATCAATGAACCAATCATGGACCTGTATAAATGAACATTCACAGGTAGATCTGGTTCATTGTTGGTCTTTGTCTTTGGAGCTTCATAAGGTGTTGTGGCAGTTCTTACACCTTCCATACCAAATTTCTTCAAAATGTCCCTCACATATTAATCTTGACTGATAAATATGCCATCTTGTTTCTGAACTTGAGACCCAAAAAGAAAGTAAGCTCCCCATAGCACTCATCTAAAACTCTCCCTTCATCGACTCACTGAAACTCCCACGCACCAAGCTTCTTTAGTGGATCCAAAAATGATGTCATCCACATACACTTGCACAAGTATGATGTCTGTGGAGTTCTTCTTCAGGAAAAGAGTCTTATCAATGGCACCTCTTCGATAGCCATGCTTTAGCAGAAATGATGAAAGCCTTGCATACCATGCTCTTGGTGCCTGATGAAGTCCATAGAGAGCTTTAACCACCTTGTAAACATGATTAGGATGATCTGGGTCTTCAAATCCTTTGGGTTGAGTGACATAAACCTCCTCTTCTATCTCACCATACAGAAAAGCACCTTTAACATCCATCTGATACACCATGAACCCCATGTAAGATGCATAAGCCAAGAAAATTTGAATGGCCTCAACTCTAGCAACAGGTGCAAACACTTCATCATAATCAATCCCCTCCTCTTGTCTATACCCCTGAGCAACTAATCTTGCTTTGTTTTTAATAACAACACCCCTTGCATCTCTCTTGTCCTTCAGAATCCATTTAGTCCCAATTGCATACTTCCCATCAGGTAGTGGTACCAAGATCCAAACTTGTTGATTTTGAAACTATTCCATTTCTTCTTGCATTGCTTCAATCCAACTTGAGTCTTCAAGAGCTTGAGTAACACTTGTTGGTTCAACTTGAGAAAGAAAATAAGCAAACAGACAATGCTTAAAGTCTGTGTGATTGTCTCTTTGCTGGTTTGAGACATAAGAGAGAAAAGAAACCGGTCCAAACTTAGGACTTGTTATAGCTCTTCGAGTTCTAACAGGTGCTAGAAGATCACCAATAATATTGGTTTGAGGGTGAGTAATGTTGATTCTCTTAGTAGCAGTGGGGTTGACTTCAATGGATGGTTCAAGATTAGACACAGTTGGTTCAAAAGTTGTATCATAGGAAGGTGTGTTGAAAATTCCAGATTTGGGTTGATGATTTCCAAGATCTGAAGGTCTTGGAAAGCGAGTATTGGGTTCACCAAAGTCTGTGGACACTTTAGAATGAATAGGAGTAGAGACAGCCGAGCCTTCAGCAGATTTGATGATGATGGGAGAGGATGGATCAATGTCAGCAGAAACATGGTTTCAACTGACAGCTTCATTTGCAATCTCCCCATTCAACTTCTCAGCTTCAAGCTTAGCTGCAAAATCTTGAGTCTAAAGCCTAGCAAGGTCCTCAGCATAATGTGATTCATCTTCACTCTCATCCGAAGTATCTCTAGAAGTGCTACCTGCAATATGGTTAGGGGAGAAAGAAGGCACAAGTATAGGTTGTTCATCATCTTAAAACTCACTTCAGTCGACATCCAAGGTACTGCATTGTTAGTGGGATATTCTTGAGAACCTGCACTTTGGTTAGCCATATGTCTAGTATAACCCAAATAATCAGTTAAGTAGTCAAGGTCAAAAGACCACACATGACCCTGTCCTTGAACATTGGGCTTATCTTCCATGTATCTCAGGTTCAAAGTCTCCTCTATCTTCTTGGCTTGCAAATTGTACACCCTGTAGGCTTTTCTATGAGCTGAATATCCCATAATATAGCCATCATCAGCCTTCTCATCAAACTTCCCCAACGGATCACTGGTGTTTAGAATGGTCACTTGACAACCAAAAGGTTTGAGGTAATGAATGGTTGGAACCTTCCCAAAGAGAAGTTCATATGGTGTTTTGAGGTGAGGTCTAGTAATGGAGACCCTGTTTAGCACATAGCAAGCTGTGCCAACAACTTCAGTCTAGAACATAGTGGGTAATTTAGAGTCTGCAAGCATTGATCTTGCATCCTCTATCAAGGTCCTATTCTTTCTTTCAGCTACCCCATTTTGTTGTGGGGTTCAGGATTGCTATAGTCCCTTTTTATCCTTTAGACCTGACACGTTCTATAAGAATAGAATTCTTGAACTCTGTCCCATTGTCACACCGAATTCCCTTAACCTTTTTGTTCAACTGATTTTCAACAAGGGTGATGAAGTCTTTCAGAACTGGAGATGTTTCATATTTAGTCCTTAGAAAGAACACCCAACAAAATCTGCTAAAGCCATCAGTGATAACCAGACAAAAATACTTGTGATCAATGCTTCTGACTTGAGTTGGACCAAATAGATCCATATGTAACAGCTGAAGAGGCTCATAAATAATGCTCACAGAAGTGACAGCTTTGTAGGAGGCTCTGTGTTGCTTTCCTTTGTTGCATGCAACACAATTAAGATCATTGGTGAAAACTTTGGAGGAAAGACCTTTAACAAGACCCATTTTAGAGAGTTTGTTTATGGTCTTGAAATTCACATGAGCCATTCTCATATGCCATTTCGTAGACTCATCCAGGGATGGTTTTAGCCACCAAACAAGTGAGGTCACCTTCAGGATGAACTTCATTTAGGTTGAATGTGTATAGATTGTGGGTTCGAGGAACTCTCAGCAGAATTGATGTATCTTCTGGAAGCTTGAAGTCTTTAGATAGCACAAGACATTCATCTTCAGAGAAGAGTACCTTGTTCTTGGTGTCACAAATTTGCGAGACTGGTAACAAGTTGAAGTGTTGAAGTTCCCTAACATAGTACACATTCTCAAAGTTCAGTAGAGGTTTCTTGATGGTGCCTTTCCCAGTGATTCTTCCATCACTTCCACCAGAAGTCACATTGCCTCCTCCTTCTATAGGTACAAAATTGTGCATCATATCTCTATTCCCTGACATGCTTCTTGAACAACCACTATCAACAATACCAATATCTTTATGCCTAAGAGGATGATCCTATAGTAACAAAAAATATATACAAAAGAATGTTAGTAAACAAAGGAGGCTCAAGTCATTACTGACTTGAACCCGCCTTGTGGATCATATGATTTAGGTCTAGCAGATGAGAACGATCCACCATTGTTCTTGGATTTCCATTGAAATTTGGGTCCCTTTTTATTCCAAGAACAACTGCGAGGGCTTGACAGTACCCCAAAATCCTTTCGGCATTCATTGAGTCAACATATGTAGGCCAATAACCATGATTAAAATATGGGATAGTTGGTTGCACATAAGGTCTAGAAACTGATCTTCTCCAAGGAGAATCAGTATAAGCTGCTTGTGGGACATAAGGTGGAATATTATTAACATTGGTCCACACTGGTCTAGGTTTCTGCTGAGTAGCACATGCACCCAATCTTTGCTCATAGAAATCACAATCCTTAATTAAATGAAATTTACTTCCACATACAAAACATGTTTTCTTTTTGGAAGATTTATTCAAATAAGAAGATGTTCTATTACATGTAGAAGTACTTAAACCAGAAACATTAAAGGAATTGTTTTTAACAGACTTATTATGCAAAGATTTAAAAGACAAGTCTTCAGAGGAAACTGTCTTGGAAGATGATTCCTCAGTAGCTACCCTAGAAGGCTTGTAGATAGACTTGGGTGCAGGCTCGAATGTAGGCTCAGGTGAGGGCTTGGGAAGGTCTGACTTATCACTTGAATCATAGCTGGCATAAGAAGTAGACCCTTGATCCGATGAATTGTCACTGTCAAAGCAAGAGAAAAAGTTATTAGATGAGGCATCGGGGTCTGGCAAGTCTTTTGACTTTTTGCCATACAGATGGTGTGATCCATCAAAGTCAACAGTAGTGGATAGGTCAGTGGGCATGAATTCACCTCTAATAGGTCCAGGGACAGCATGCAAATCACATTCTTTTACAAAATTAGCTAACCCTGCTGGTGTTGATTTACGCCCATCATACCTAGCTTCAGGACCTACATATTTTTGAAAGCCTATACCTAAACCTGAGTTTGCAGATTGACTACCATAGAGTAATCGAGCTACTTTGTCACCTGATACTAACCATTGTTTATGTCTAGCTATTTCCTCAGCTAGTTTCTCTTTAAGCTCTAGGTTCTCAGACAAAGCATCAGCTTTTTCTTTCTCAGTGCGTTTTAAGTTAATATTAGCAATATCTAGATCAATGCGTAACCCCCTTATCTTCTCTTCATAAGCTATCTGATTCTTTTGAAGCCATACCTTTTGACTTTCTAATGTTTTTAAAGACAGTTTATATGCTTCATTATCAACATAGCATGCGTTGTATTTAGGTTTCATAATATCATAAGCTTATTTAAGTTCATTGTATCTTTTACTACAACAAAAGATACAGTTGTGTACCTGAGAAAGTCCCATCAAGGCAAATTGATCATGCCTATCCTTTGAAGTACATTTTGCCAGCAATCCAAGCTTCTCTGTATCAGCAGCTTTCTCATTCACAGGTTCATGTGCAGTCCAGTTGACCTGTTCATCCATGGTGACAAGAGCTGCTGAAGTTCAAGCTTCCTTGATTCTGCTGATAGGAAGTGTAGTTAGCTCCATCTCCACTCTTCCTATCTTTGCATTCCCTTGAGAAATGACCCATCTGGTGACAAGAGAAACACTTGACTTTTATCCTGTCAAAACGAGCTGGATCCTTTCCCTTGAAGCCAAACTTTCTCTCGGACTTCTGCTCAAACCTCTTAATGTCTACTGAAAGCATGGCCACCTGCCATTTCAGTTTCATCTCCTCCATATCAAGTGGGTCCACTTGCTCAAAATCTTCATAGACAAGATGCTGCTGAGTATCATAATCAGCAACTAATGAATGAAGAACATCCTCCAACACACTACCAGTTTTAGCTTGAGAGCTTGGTGGAGAGGGAGTGTAAGAAGATGATGGAAAGTAAGTTGGACTTGGAGCATGTATCATCATATTGGAGTGAGATGTCCCAACAAAAGCTGTATGACCAGAAGAGGATGCACGGTAGGGAATTCTAACATCAGGTTCAAGAGATTTGAGTCTTTTGTACAGCTCATCAAAAGTGAGCATGTCCAACCCACCTTTAGCCTTAAGGGCTATACTTACATGTAACCATGATGAAGGCAAAGATCGTAGGAACTTTGAATTACAATCATCATTGTCAGGTTTTGCATTCAGCTGGTTTAGCTGACTCAAAATCTTATGAAACCTGTCATATCCCTTGTGGATACCTTCTTCTTCTGAGATATTGAACTCTTGAACTTGTTGCTTCAGCATGGACTTCCTCATTCTCCTGGACTCTTCATTACCACCGAACCATGCTTTGAGAGCCATCCATATGTCCTTTGCATCAGTCATGTAGTGAAAATCACACAAGTGATCTTCAGGAATAGCTTGAAGAAGGATAGTTCTTACTTTGTGCTTTCTTTGCACAGCCAGTACCTCTTCAGCAGATTTGGGAGGAGCAATGGTAAACTTACCATCAAGGTCTGGAATAGTTTTCTTCAAACTATTTCCATTCTTCACGATCTCCCAAAGATTCCAATCAATGTTGGAGATCCAGTTATGCATCTTCATCGTCCACAGATCATACTCTTCCTTTTTGAGATAAGGAAACTTAGCATTACTGTTGGAAAGACTGAGTTGTTGCATGGAAGTGGTGTTGGTGTTGTTGGTGTTGGTGACTTGAGTTTCATCATCAGTTCCAGGCATGGTGAATGTAGGTTTGGCTGTATGGGGGTGAGGTTAAATATGGTTTTTAGTATCGTAGAGACTTTCCCGAGGCTCTGATACCACTTGTTAGAAACAAAGACCTTGAAATCTCTACAACTTGTATTCTTTAGCGGAATGTAAATACAAGCTATAATAACTAAAAACTCTTAGATCCTATATGGATCTTTTCATTAACTGAAACTCTGTGTTTTAGACACTTATCTATTACATATTCTACGATCCCTTTTATAGACAAGGGACCTTAAAATCTAACAAACATATAACTAAAATATATGTTTAACCCATACAGAATAATTATGGGTTTACTCTAAATATGCCCATGCTAATGCCCATGCTAACCTCAGTACAAGAATAAGGATGGGTTAGCATGTAAATAAATAAAGCGCATGCAGATCCTAGTCAGCTTCCAGCCCGTGAAACACGACACGGCTTTAACACTTCAGCAGAATCTCTTCTTCAGCAGATTCTGCTCTACTTCAGCAGAATCCTTCCACAGAAATGACAGTAGAAATCCTACTTCGCATAATTCCCAACATTCTGAATATCAAGGGTATTTTCTGCCAAATGCTGAAACTTGAGGGACTGATTTTGCCAATTATTTAAACTTGATCAAAAATTTCATGAATCATCCTCTCAGTATGAAAATCTTCACAAATGCTCAATTCTGACCTTCCGGCTCAGCTTTAGCACTCTTAATCTCTCGTGCTCGGGTTTTCGTCTGATTTGGCTATCTTTTGCGTGTTTTATCATATCCGTACTTGCACATGCATAAACTCAAAAAACCAATAGATACTAGCAATAAACGGCTCTTTTCTAGTTATTTTGGGTTTATTTTGACAAAGAAATGGTTTGTGTTTTCGCATATACCAGTCAACCAGATATTGGAAAGGGTGAAGGAATTGCAGAACTAGTTTTGATGTTTAAAAGTAGACATGAGCAGGAGGCTTATGATGAAGAAGCAGCTCTAAGAATACATCTGGAACTAAATGTTGATGTAATTTCTAGGGAAAAGAAAAGGCAAGAAGATGAGGAAGCTTCTCTGAAACTGATTGAAACATGAAAAAATGAACAACAAGTGTTTCAAGCTTCTGAGAGTATACATAAAGAATGGAGAGATATTGAATGGGGTAAATTGGATGTTGAAACAAAGGCTAAAATGTATGCTGAGAAGGTGAGACAGATGAGACAAGAAAGAAAATTTAGAGATTATCAAGCAACAAAGAATGAAACTCCAACCAAGAAAGAAATGAGGAATCAAATGATGAAATATATCAGGCATACGAGGATGAATGTTTCTGAAAATTTGAGGAATTGCGCCTATGAGAGGGTTGAGGAGATTTATAATAGGTGCAAAAGAATCAATGATGATTTCGTTCCTATGAATTCTGAGAGAGCTTATGAGTTGTGCTGGAACAGCCAACAAAAGAGAAATGACCTAATCAGGAGGAGTCTAGTTCCAAGAAACAGAAGATGGATGATGAGATGGAGAAGGAAGAAAGAGTGAAACAGTATCTTATGGTGTGTGATCAACCTGAAGAGCCTATTAATCCTACACCTTTAAGATCTGTACATCCAATTCTAGATTTTCAAATTGTTACAGCAAATGACAGAGAAGTGATTGAAATCACTAGAGAAGATGGATGGAAACAAAAACACTTCAATTTTGGGTGTATGTTGTGGTCTAGTTGTATGAAAGATCTAGAATAGCTGTGGAAGGTCATGGATTTCAGATATGGAAAGCTTGGTCCAACTAGGTCATTAGCAAGGTCTATGTGGACAGCTGTGAAGAATATGTTTCAACCCAATCCTGAAGACAAATTTTGGGAAGACTGTGAAGTGGTACGATGGATGCTTTATCAGACTTGCAGATTGCATGCTATTCAAACAACACAGGAGAAGATATTCATGTTCATAGATAAAGATTATCCACTGACAAAAAATGTTGCAAGAAAGATGTTGGAAGCTAAGCTAGATCCACAGGGTACCAAGCCTACAAATCCAATGATTGACCAGTTGTTTTTGATGATTGCGAAGATTGATGATCTCCAAGGTCCTGTAGCCATAAAAAAGTAGTTCAAAGGTCTTCTGGGTATTTGGATACATCCTACAGTTGAAGACAGTGTAATCTAAATACAAACTTGATGATTTTTGAACGAAAATATCAAGTTTAGGGGAGGATTGTTGGGTTTTTGGTTATGGTTATCAGGATGGATTCACTGCTCAAGATATACCACTGCTAATATAAGATTGGAACCACTGCTACTATGTTTGAACAATTGCTACTATTCTGTAGGTCGGTTTGAGTAGTAATACTCTAGAACTAGTGATGGTTGTTAGGATCATCTAGAATACTGCTGGAGTTTGACAAATACTAGAGTTATTTGTAACTGATGCTTATGTATTAGTAGATTGTATTGATAAAAGAAAAAGAAAAATAAACAACCAGAAACATATAAGGATGCAGCATTGGCTGATAATGTGTTGAAAAACAACAGTTTGAATACGATTGTGTGCAATATTTAAAATACTGCGTATCATAAAAATACATAGTGAGATAGGACACCATTTTTTAAGGGATATGTAATTAAAGTCATAAACTGCAAGTGGAAGTTAATACCGCCAGTCATGGAGACCAATTAATAAACGGTTACAGATGCATGTACACTGCTGATTTTAAGTAAACAGTGATGAACAGAGTTACAAATGCATGTATGACGGTCACAAAAGTTTTATTGTAATTGTGTTAGGATGTATAGGATGGTGCAAAACTAAGTTGTAGCATAACCTTTAGTTATAATTTCAAAGTTAAGGGATAAGGTCAAGAACCTAGGAATTATTAGGATGTTAATGCTTTTAAATGGTAGATGATTTCTTTTAAACAAACGCACATTAACACTTGTTTTACACACACATATCAGCAAAACCCTAATAAAAATGACTACAAAAAAAGGTGGTGGGTTTTTGTTTCTTTAAATCTTATTTTGCTAATGCTAAGCTTGTTTTCACGAATCTTTAAAGAGTTTGTTTATTATGCAGATATCATAACAATCTCTTCTGGTTCTTGCATAACAGTGTCCTCAAGCACTTCAGATACAATGCAGCCATGTAATCCATGGGCTTCATACTTCCAAAACGCTGAAACCTCTAAAAGTGATTCAAGCTCTATATCCAGCTATTTGTCTACCTACAGCTCAAGTGACTATTCTGACAGACACGATGTGGCGGCTACGAGTGACAGTCACATTGAAAGGGCAACGCGTTTATGAGTTTTGAGAAAAAAGCCGATTAGTGATGCCGAAAGTCAGAACCTCCCGGGTAAAAGGATTCAGGTAATAGGACTTGCAAATAAACAAGCATGGTCTGATATTAAAGAGAAGAAATTTGGCATAAATAATCCGTCCATAGTCGCAGGAGCGGCTGACAAAGGCAAAGGCAAAGGGAAAAGAAAAATGGCCTACAAGTAACATTTGTTTACCTTATCTACTTGTTTGTTGATGTAATAAAAGAACTTGAATGGTTGTTATCGGTTTAATCTATACTATGTGCACCTGAAATCTGCTGTGACTATTTGTGCAGATCTTTTTATTATTTATGCATATGCCTTGACTTGAATAGGTGGAAATTGAACATCTACTTTTCTGTGTATGTTTATTTTTTACCTATAAACAAGTAATAAATAACCACAAAGTTTAACACGCTTACCTTTGAAAAAAGGTTCAAACGATCAATTCTTTTAAAGATGGACTTCCTGGAAGAGCCTAGTGCTCTTGGTATCACGATTAGATATTTAACCCACCTAACATGACATTTGTAACAGGACATTTTTTACAAGAATAAACAAAATTAAGATAAAGAAACATAAACTTACAGATCCAAGCTGCAGCACTGGCATTAGTTAAAAATAAATGACGACCATAATGTAAAGCATGTCCTTGATTGTAAAAAATGAAGGGCATATCATAATGAGCATCGTCACCTGTATCAATGATCTGTGTTTCCGGTTCAACAAACAAGAGATCAATCCATCTTCCAAAACAGGTATTCATAAACAAGATGCGACGTTTTGGGCCTAACTTTTGCTTTATCAACGGAAAGTTGTTTAGTATACTCGTAGTGATTAACTTAGATTCATAGTACTAAAAACGGTCAACAAAAATGAAAAATTAATTCAGACCATAGAAGGAATCTATACCAACGTCATAAACAATAGCATACTCATATCGGATGATGCATATAAATCAGCTACCCTAATATACCAGATTCAATGGCTGGACCTGGACCCATTTCAACAACTCCTTATTGGTCTACAAACTGGCACTAAAATTTTAAATGAAATAAGTAATGTTAGATACTTAACTAACTACATCTAATGTATTATAGACTACATAATAACGAATCAGACAGACATAAAAATGAGCAATGGATTGTAAAATAGAATTAAAACGTGTGTAATGATACGCATACAACACGCGTTAGGGTCAAAGGAACTTCCTTTTTGTCGAGAAAGTTTTTCAACACCCTAGGCAGTGAACCTAATTGTTGGGATATGAAAGTGCTGAAGATTGACAAAGTACTGCAAAAGTCAAAGTACTGCTAAAGAAAAAGTCAAAGTACTGCTGTCGAAGTCAAAGTACTGCAAAGCTAAAAGAACTATTTTATTCGATTATGGAAAGCTTTGTAATTCTAGAATATTCTTTATTAGATTGCTTGTCGTACAAGGATACAAATTGTAAACCGACTAGGGTTATCCTTGAGCCTATAAAAGGACCCCTAGATTGGCATTAGAGGTACGAGTTCACAAGTTTAGAGTACGCGTATCATTAGAGTTTTAGAGAAGTTCGATATTATTAGAGTTGTTAAAGAGTCTACATAATAAGAAGATTTAGAGTTATTAATAAAATCGTTCAAAGTTAAAGTTATATTCTTCTTAGCTTTGTTAAGTAAATTCCGCATACTTAATAAAGTTTGCTTAGTGTTTCATTGTTAATAACTTAGGATTTATCCGAGGTTATTAAACCTTAACAAGTTATTTAAGTTAGTTTGGTTAGAGTACATCGATCCAACAAGTGGTAGCAGAGCTTGTATGGAAACTCTGACTAAGAAGAAACCCTAAAACCTAGTTAACAAAACCTAAAGATGTCGACTGAAGTTGTTCCACCACCATCCATCACCTCACTAAGGATTCCTGTCATCAAGAAAGGAGAGTACGACCTATGGAGCATGAAGAGAGCATTGCAAATTTAGACCATGCACTGTGGAATGTAATTGTCAATGGTAATGAAGAAGTTCCAGAACCTATTGAAGTTCCTGGGCAACCAAAAGCACCTAAGGCAGTCCTACCAGCAACAACAATAAGGAATCAAGAGAAGGCACTCAACATTCTCTTGTCTGCCATTCCAGATGGTCATCTACTTAAGTTCCATGATGCTAAAGATGCTAAGCAACTCTGGGCTGCTCTCAAGACAAGGTTTGGAGGTAATGATGCTTCCAAGAAGATGCACAGAAATCTGTTGAAGCAGCAATTTGAAACGTTCACTCTAAGAGAAAGAGAAGGCCTTGATTCTGCTTATGACAGATTCCAAAACCTTCTCAGTATGCTGGAGTTATATAAAGAAGAGGTTTCAGTGGAGGATCCTAATCTTAAGTTCTTAAGGAGTTTGCCATCGACATTGCATGTGATTGCTACAATGATCAGATGACAACCTGGTTTGGATGTTATGGACTTTGAAGATCTCTACAATCATCTGAAGGTGTATAAGCATGAGATGCATGGTCTAACCAGTTCTAAATCTCACAATATTTCCTTTTTGTCATCGAAAGAGTTACTTCCACCAAAATGCCTTCTCCACTCAAAGTACTATGGCTCAATGTACTGTTTCCTATACTACCCCCACCTATGCTCAGCAAGCCCCACCAACTACTACCATGCATTCAGATGAAGTTGTATGCTCTTTCTTTGCACAGCAAGCTTCTTTACCAGTCACTTATGAAGAAGATCTCTCATAAATTGAAGAAGATGCTTTAGAAGAAATTGATATCAGGTGGCAAGTAGCAATGATCACTGCATGGATCAAGAAGTATATGAAGAAAACAGGAAAGAACATTGACTTCAAACCAAACAGGGAATCACTTTTGACAAATCCAAAATTGAATGCTTCAAATGTCAAAAGACTGGACACTTTGCAAGGGAGTCAGATTTCCTAAGTATCAAGCAACAGGATGATGAGAAAACCAAAGCTGGAGCTCAAAGAAATTCCTATTACTGAAACAAAAGCTTTGGTTGCTCAAGAAGTTATAGAGAGATTGACTGGAGTGCTGAGTTTGATGATGAACCAGTAACCTCTGTATGGTAGTTGTGGGAAGTCAATGGAGGATTAGGTGGAAGAGTTTTTTAAGGCACAACTTTTGAATAGGAACTTGAACATCTTGCTGGAATCCAGCGATGGTCTAGGAAGCTTTGATTGGAGCATAGGTGAAGATGATCCTGTTCTACTTGCATTAGTGGCTACTTCATCAAGTTCACCCCTATCTCTGAGGTATGTTCCAATTGTCATGACTTTTATCAAAAAGTTCTGAATAGTTATGTGATTGAAAGAGATAACTGTATTAGGGCTAGGTTTGAGGTAGCTGGTTATCAAATAACCCTAGAGTCAATGGAAGCCAAAATCTTAAGACATGAAAATAATGAAATGGCTTGGGAAGAAAAGTATGAACAACAGGATTATCAGTTAAAACTAAGTGAATGGAAATTAAATTGTAAAATTGCTGAAATTGAGAAACGGACTAAGGAAAGAGATTATTTATTAGCAAAGTTTAATGCACGGAAGAATAAGTGCTGTCACATGTTATATGTTCAAAAGCAGAGAGAAGTGCTTATATTAGGGCTTAGGTTTTGGTATGGACTTTGATAATATAAGAAGAGAATCAATCTAGTATTAGGGATAACCTTGATTTAGGATGTAACCACTAGTAGTGATGATGAACTCATTAATTATGTAGACACATCTAGTAATGAGGACTCAGTTAGTGACACACCTCCTGAGTTTAAGAAAGATAATGGTTATCATGCGATCCCCATCCAAAATTCATCATCCCCTAGGCCTGATGTTTCTCGTTTTGGAGTAGACTGTCTAGAGTTTAGGAAAAAGCTAATTGGTCAATCTAGGTCTGAAAATCCAAAAGAAACTATTGAAAACCCTAAGGATAATAATGTTCAAAGTCAGCTTACCTTACACTTTCGAGAATGCTGATTTATTTAGGAAAATCTTTTCAAAAGCATCTTGCTAAACCTTTTTGGGATAACTTTGGTCAAAACAGTTTTAATCATTCACCTAGAAGGCAAAATAGTTTTGGTCATAGACATAGAGGAAGAAACTTTGTAAGTATTGGTCAGAAATTGTGTTTTGTTTGTTATAGTCCTGATCATCTGATCAAGCACTGTGACTTTCACTCAGAATATTTAAGCAAATTTCCAAAGAACGGACATACCAACCAAAAACCTAGACAGAATAAACCAGTCTGGACTCATTCAAATAGGGTTAACCATAGCAACTTTTCACAAGACTATAGGTACCCTCACCAGAAGAGATCTTTTTCAAAATCACCAGTACCTTCACATAATTTTCAAAGAACTGAAGCAGTACCTTCACAAGGTACTGCTAAATTCAAACAATCAAGGTACTAAAATACTTTTTTGGATGGAAAGCCTAGGAGATCAAATTATTATCAATCTAGAGGCGTTACAACTCAGAAGAGTAGATAGATCAAGGGACTCTTCACGGAAGTTAAAACAAATGGGTTAAGAAGGAAAGAATCTTGATGAGGAACAAACAGTGCTTTCAACAATG
Organism: Chrysanthemum makinoi; assembly: GCA_910596185.1. NCBI lineage: Eukaryota > Viridiplantae > Streptophyta > Magnoliopsida > Asterales > Asteraceae > Chrysanthemum > Chrysanthemum makinoi. Next base: position 76,149,520 of record OU343223.1, on the reverse strand, counting down.
AAAGTAAAAACAGAGTTTTTGTTAAAGATGACTTTGTGGAAAAAGAAAATGGGATTACGGTTGAAAAAGAAAATTTTGTTGAAAATCCACCACAAGTTTTAAAACAAAAGATAATACTTGATTCTGTCTATAAAAGCGTGAAGGATACATACTCAAGAATTTGAGTTTGTAACTCCACAAGGGGAACACAAGTCAATAATGGCTTGGGTTCCTAAAAGACACTAACTTTTTTTATCTTTGTGCAGGGCAACCCGAGAAGAGGGCTTAAAGATCATTTTAATTGTGGATAGTGGATTTTGCTCGGAAGCATGACAAGAGACAAGGAGATTCTGTCAGATTTTAGATCTATTAGTGGAGGAAGAGTTGCATTTGGGAATGATCCCAATGGAGGAAAGAGTACTGGAAAAGGAACCATCAGCGGGAGCTTATAGATTTTGAGAATGTTAGATATGTGAAGGAGCTCAAGTTCAACTTGTCGGTCTCAAATGCGTGACAAAAAGCATCCTGTGTTATTCACGACACATAATGTCTCATCACCACCACGAATTCAAGCTGTTGAAGATAACTTGGTAGTCCTTAGAGTACCAAGAACCAATGATGTATACAGTCTAGATATGAAGAGTCTTCACTCTTATGGGAAAGCCACATTTTTTGTGGCAAAAGCAACATCTGAAGAAGCACATCAGTGATATAGAAGATTGGTCCATGTTAATTTCAAGAATATCAACAAACTGGTCAAAGGAAATTTAGTTAGAGGTTTACCTTCAAAGACTTTCAAGAATGATCACTCATGTTTGGCTTGCAAGAAGGGTAAACAACACAAAGCTTCATGTAAGAAGCTTGAGGAAAGGACTATTAGAGAACAACTTTGGTATTACAGGATTTGTTTGGACTGTCTCGTGCATGCAAGTTTAAACAAAAGAAAAATCTTTAACTTAGTTGTGACGATGATTGCAGTAGATTAGTTAGGTATTTTCTTGGGATTTAAAGATGATACTTTTGATGCTAGGACTCTCATAATAGCACTTGAAAACCAATTGAGACTCAAGGTTAGAGTTATTAGATGTGATAATAAATTCAAGAACAAGCATGGATGAATTTGTTGCAAACAAAGGAATCAAGAGGGAGTTCAGTTGCAAGAACACCGCAATGAGAATGGTGTTGAGAGAGAGAAAGAATAGGACTTTGATTGAAGCAGCCAGAACAATGCTAGCAGATTCAATACTACCTATTCAATTACTGAAGTTGTAGAAAATGCTTGCTATGTACTTAACAGAGTCTTAGTCACCAAACCACAGATGAAGACACCTTATGAGTTGCTGATGGGCAACAAACCCAAAACTCGATTTATGAAGCCTTTTGGATGCCCTCTAACTATTTTAAACACAATTGATAATGCGGGTAAGTTTGATGGCAAGTGGAAGAAGGATATTTATTGGGTTATTGTACCAACAGATAAGGGCTTTAGAGTGTACAACAGTCACTAGAAGGTTTTAGATTTTCTTCAGTATGAATTTTTAGAAGATCAATAAAATCAGAAGGGTAAAGGTCCTGATTGGATGTTTGATCTTGAAGTTTTGACTCCATCTATGAATTATGTACCATTTAGATAGGAAAATCAACCTGTGCACAATGGAGAAGATTTACAATATGTTGTTCATGGAGTTCATATTAGACGATCGCATTCACGATGAAGAACCCAAATGTGAATCCAAAGCAAGTACGATGAACCTAAATCTCACTATGTCAGCGAGGATCAAGCTATTCAAGAAGAACTCAATCGGATGCTTTTTGATGTACTAGCACATTCTTATAATGATGTTCAAAGAAGAGCTTATGAAAAGCAAAGAAAAGAACAAGACTGCGAGTTGACACTTACTTACTTGGGTGACAGAGTAATTTTGATCAAAATGCTGTTTGCACCTATTGACAGTACTTTGGATGATTTAGATGATCCTACCATTTGGTTTGAAGATACTGATGATAGTGATGCTTTGGTATTTTCACAAATTCCAATGAAGGTGCTGATTACACAAACTTGGATGATGATTATGAAGTTCCACAAAATCCTACCTTAAAGGTTCAATGCATCATCCTACTAGTCAAATCATTGGACCTTCTTCTCAGGTGCTTACAAGAAACAAATCTAAAGGTTTTCTACACCTCACAATGCTTTACTTGCTTTGTTTATAAACAAAACGATTGAATCACAAGGATCATCAGACATGCCTTATTCCTTGCTTTATCTCTTAATAGAACCCAAAAATATAGCTCGAGCATTATCTAAGGAGAGTTGGGTTGAAGCTATGCAAGAAGAACTTCTTCAGTTTAAACTTCAAGAATTTTGGGTACTATGTGATCACGATGGAAAGAAGGTAATTGGTACAAGATGGGTGTTTAGAGTTAAGAGAGAGATGAAGAGGAATGTCATCAAGAACAAGCCAATGTTAGTAGCTCAAGGCTATAGACAAGAAGAAGGAGTAGATTATGATGAAGTATTTGCTCCTGTAGCAATGATTGAAGCAATTGGAATTTTCCTTTCTTTTGCATCCTATATGGGCTTTCAGGTTTATCAAATGGATGTCAAGAGTGCCTTTCTCTATGGCACTATTATAGAGGAGGTTTATGTTAAATAGCCTCCGGTTTTGAGGATCCACGCACATCCAACAAAGTCTAAGGTGGTTAAGGCTCTTTATGGCCTTCATCCCTCTAGAGCTTGGTATGAAAGGCTCTCTACTTCTTATGCAACATGCTTATAGGAGGGGAGCAATTGACAAGACTTTGTTTATCAAGAGAGACAAGAAGGATATCATGTTAGTTCAAGTATATGTTGATGATATCATATTTGGAGCTACTAAGCAGTCATGGTTAAGGAGTTTGAGAAGTCGATCAGAAATTTCAAATGAGTTCAATGGGTGAGTTGACATTCTTTTTGGGACTTCAAGTTAAGCAGTCAAAGGAAGGAATATTCATAAGTCAAGACAAGTATGTACGACATACTTAAGAAGTTCAATTTTGATACTATGAAGCCAGTGACGACACCTATTAAATCTATCAACTCATTGGGCAAGGATGAAGATGGACAACCTGTTGAAGTCAAGCTATACAAATCTATGATTGGATGTCTTTTGTATCTCACTGCATCTAGGCCTGATATTATGTTTGCTGTTTGTCTATGTGCAAGATATCAAG